>BQMF02000119.1:600000-969628 GCA_027922465.2 Turritopsis dohrnii | reverse complement strand
CAGTGAATTAATGCACAGAAGAACCTGGTGGATGCAAAAACAACCTTTCTTTATACAAAAATAACAGACACTGAAGGGGCAACAGATAGCTAAACAACCTAGGAGAAAGCGAAAACAATTGACGTGTAACACGTAACAGACAGTTACAGATGTAATTTAAGTGACAAACCTTTCTTTCTACTCTGTCTTCTTTCTACTTTCTGCTCTCTCTCTCTACTACACAGCAAGGGATAAATGAACCCGAATAAATGCAGATTTTAAAGTTAGGTCGGTAGGTAGTCTTCTTTTCGGTTTGGTTGGAAAAACCTCCGTGGAGTTTGCCATCTTTAAAATAATAAACACGTTACCTCGTTAAGTAATCCGTTCGCTTTCGATAAACTGACTTCAATAACTGGTAAACTTGATAACTATAAACTTGATTGATAACTTAATTGATAAATTATTGTACAGACAATTGCGATTGTCTATTGGTATTGTTTTTTTTTTTCTGGAGCGTAATCGCACTGAATAAAAAACTTAATTTGTTTACTTTTTCAAACGAATTGGTTGCTTTGGTTTTTCCGATTTCAGCAACCAATAAAAACGGCGAAAAGGCGATCACGTGTCAAAACAAATGTTAAAAAATAGGCATTGCAATAGTTGCCTCAATGGTCGAACTGCCGCTATATGACCACGATTAAGAAGATTTTGACCATTAAAAAAACAAAAACAAAACACTCTCTAAGTTAAATGTGTTACACACTACGCGAATTAGTATAATAAGATATTTCATGTTTTACTACAAGTTGGAGTGAATTTATATTTTTTTGCGAAGATTTCTACAAACACACATCGTTCTTACATGACAGCATGTGGAAACCAACCATCGTTATGAAATTGAAGATAGTATTTTTGCTTTTGGTGATAATTACTGAAACATTAACATTAGAAAATCTCATGAGATCTGATGAAACTCAACCACAATACCGACGTTTACGACCATTTAAGAGTAAAATCAAAAGAGCAAAAAGTAGAATTGTTTATTATTCTAATACTGTTGCAACGTATAACGCAATATTAAGCGGAGATGTCGAAACAAATCCTGGACCTGGTTCACGTTCTCGTAACAATGCACCGAAATGTACGATATGTTGGAAAGGAGTTGGTAGTAATCGTAAACGCTTTGAATGTGAGAAATGCTTTAACTTAACCCATATAAGCTGCATAACTTTACCTAAATCACAACGAAATAGATACACAGCTAAATCAGTATATAAATGGACTTGTTATGATTGTACTCTATCTCTGCTTCCTTTTTACAAACAGAGAGACGTTGAATGCGAACCGTTAAATGAAGAGAACATAAATAATATTGATATTCATAAAAACAACTTGCAAAACACGAACATCTTCTAAAAATCTTGCATCTGAACTGTCAATCTCTTGCTTCAACGTTTAGTGAATTCGAGTCAATGAATTACGACTGCAACTTTGATATTCTTACGCTATCTGAAACATGGCTAACTGATAATGAAAATCTTCTTGATTACGTAGAAATTCCTGGGTACAATTTGCACTGTAAGAATCGAGAAAATAAACGCGGAGGTGGAGTTGCAGCATATGTAAGAGATTGTGTAAAGTTCGAAAAGACTTAAATTCATTAGACACTGATATCGAACACTTATGGTTGGAATTTCAAGGTAAAAACCGTCACAGTCATATCTTAATGGGCATTTTCTATCAACCAAAGTTTACAACAGAGTCTAAACTAGAATGGTTAAATAAATTTGATTCTCTGATATACAAGATTTCAAGTAAATGGAATGGCTTATTTTTGATAACAGGCGATTTCAATATTAATTATTTGGACACCGATAATATGATTACTAAATCGTACATTGATGTATTAAAATCGCATCACCTATCACAAGTTATAAACAAACCAACTCATAATAATACATCACTCATTGATCATTTTATGACAAATACACCTGACAAAGTCAAGATGATTGATGTACTACCATGCTTTGAAATCAGTGATCACGATGGTCCATATATCGGTTTAAACGCAAGAATTGACCGTTATCAACCTCGTTATAAATTTATTCGGGACAATAGCAAGTTCGTACTTGACGACTTCAAACAGATTTTCAAATGTTACCATTTAGTTCTGTATATGCCATGCAAAATCCAGAAGGCAAATTAGAAATTTTTAATAATCTAGTAACATCATGCATAGAACGACATGCACCTTTAAAACGCATAAAGTGTACCAGACCTCCTGCTCCTTGGCTAAAAAGTTTGACATTCAACAACTCAAATCTGAATGCAATCGTAGCGATACCTTGCTCACCAAACCCAGAAAAGTTCCGATTGGACAACCTACAGAGACGTTCGCAACAAACTAAAATACAAAATCAAATCTACGAAGAAAAAATTTTAACCTCAGCACTAAGCAGTAAACGTCCAAAGAACATCTGGCGTTTTGTTCACCGAATTTTGAAACCAAAGAATCAAGCACTAACGGTTAACGTAGAGGACTTAAACAATCACTACATATCAACTGCTACCGTCTTTTAAATTCAAATTATTTAGAACCTGAAGATATATTGCCAACACTGAGTCTCTACCAAATCAAGCTTCAGATATCAATTTCACTCTACAACATGTCACTTACCAACAAGTTAAAAGAAACTTAAAGACCTTCGTTTAGACTGTTCTGCAGGTTATGATGATATCTCCGTTCATCATATAAAACCTGTTTATGAGTACTTAACATCTCCATTAACTCATATTATCAACGCAGCCATATCAGAGAATTCATTCCCAGCTCAATGGAAGCTGGCAAAAGTAAGTCCGATCCCAAACACAATGACCCACGGAAGCTTGATGACTACCGTCCATTGTTTTCTAAAATTTATGAACGCTTAGTTGGCACAAACAATTATGTGCATTTTTAGAAGAATCTTGTACATTAAAAGATTACTATGGCTGGCTTTCGAAAATCGCACTCCACAAACACTTTGTTATTGAAAATTCGTGATGATATCTTACGTGCAATGTCAAAAGGTGAACTTACTTTATCAGTTTTTAGTGATTTTTCAAAAGCTTTCGATACAGTCCAACATCACACAATTATCCAAAAGCTACATAAAATAGGTTTTCAACGACTGCATTAAATGGTTCATCAGTTACCTTGGCAACAGATCGCAATTTGTTCAGATAAATGACTCCAAATCTTCCGTGAAAACGTCTTATTTTGGTGTTCCGCAAGGATCGGTATTAGGTCCACTGCTATTGAACTTATACGTAAATGACATACAAGATATTGATCCCGTTGATTCTGCTAATACATGTCAATATGCTGATGACACCACTCAGTATGAACATTTCAAAATCTCACAACTTCAAAAAACTATTCAAAACACTGAAAAACGTCTATATAATCTGAACACTTGGTCTAAAGACAACAATCTGTTATTGAATGGTACCAAAACTAAATATATCATTTTTTCTACTACTAAAACTAAACAACGCTTACAAGATTTTGAGCACACATTTTATCTTAACAATGGTGAAGTAGAAAGAGTTAACAACTGGAGGATACTTGGTATGATATTTCAAGACAACCTCTCCTGGAAAAACATATTGATCAACTTATTAGTTCTTGCCACAAGAAATTGTTTGTATTGAAGAAAATAAAACGTTTTGCACCACAAAAGACGAGGAAACATCTTGCAGAAGCTCTCATTATTTCAAAAACTGACTATGGCAATGTAGTTTACTCTAATACATCACAAAATCATCTGATACGTATACAAAAACTACTTAAAGCCACCTGCTCGTTCGTAAATGGTCGATATAGTAATTCACTTGATGTAATTTTGCTTGGCTGGTTACCTATCAATGAGAGAGTTGACTTCTGCACAATAAAATTGATACATAAAGCTCTATACGTGACATCATTTCCGTCCTATCTGAAACTTTCATTTAAAAAGCGCCCTTGAAATCTTAGAAACAATGATGAATATCTGACAGAAAACTACGATAAAAATAACAACACTTTCATAGGCAAGGCACGTGTTCTTTTTAATACTTTGCCTTATCAAATAAGATCAATAAGTAATTTTAATATTTTCTCGAAGGAGGTGAAGAAATATTTACTTGACCAGGCTCAGGCAAAATATTTTCAGCGTCACCAGTGAACTATCCCTATCCGTCCTTTTTTTATTTATTTATTTATTTATTTATTTATTTTATTTTATTTTTTTTTTCTGTTTACTGGTTACTTGAAAATATTATGCTTTTATCTCCTTAATTTACTAATGTATTTAAAATACTAACAAAGTTATTTTGGTTTGTGTAGTTCAGTCTTACGTTCACGAGTCTGATATAGCTCATCTGATTCCTATTCCATTATGTGGTGCTGGGTGGCCTGTCCGATTACTATTTATTCTATTCGCTATTCGACTACTTTTTCCCCATACAATATTAACCGACCCTATGTATTTACTTCCAGTTTTTAATATACAAATATAAAGTATTTTTAACATATTTTTATCAATTTTATATATAAATAGTTTTTAGTAATTAATTTTGTCAACTTTTTTGTTAATTTTTCGGATGAAGAGCCAGTTTCTTGTAAAATGGATATGCCGAAATAAATTCATTATTATTATTATTATTTTTATTCTTCCTAGCTTCATTTTGTCATTTTATTTTATTTGCTTATAAGTATATAATATATTATTCTCATCATTAATATTTTCGTCGACCTTATGTCAACTCGTCAGCGATGATTTCTGGAATCTTATTGTGCAGAAATCATCGCTGACGAGTTGACATAAGGTCGACGAAAATATTAATGATGAGAATAATATATTATATACTTATAAGCAAATAAAATAAAATGACAAAATGAAGCTAGGAAGAATAAAAATCAGTCGTTTTGCTTGGGATGAAATCAACAAAATAATTCATTATTATTATTATTATTATTATTACATCACTTCCCCTTTTGGTTAATGTCTGGGGATGTCTGTCAGGGTGGTTGGGTATTTTCTTGAAAAATGTGCTGTGACGGGTAATGGCATGCCCATCACGAGCTGCAGTAACTCGGCTTCCTGCGATTTGTACAATGCGATGGGGTATGGCGCAAAATGGTGTGTCACTCTTTTTGTTCTGTTGCTGTCGGTACATCACCCAATCACCCAACTCCAGGTTGCTCTCTGCAACATATGCTTTCTTGTCTGCGTATCTCTTCATCGTTTCCTTGCGTGCAGTTTGCTTCTTCTCTATCTCCTAGTGGTAGGCGGGTGTTTCCTGTGTTCTCATGGCGGGAAGTCGGGTGCGATATTGTCGTCCATTGAACAGTACTTCCGCTGGACTGCGCCCTGTCATGGTGTGTGGGGTCCCTCTGTAGACTAAAAGCAATCGTTGCAATTCCAGTCTCCAGTTGGTTTGCTCGACTGAAGCAGTTTGCAAAAGCTTCTTCAAGTTATGGTTGAAATTTTCAACCATTCCGTTGGTCCACGGTGCCAACGGTATTTTGGGACCATGTCTGAATCCCAAGTGTTTTGCAAATGTTCGGAATTCACTGCCACAGTAGGGAGGCCCATTGTCGGATCCTAGGTACTCTGGTATGCCGAAGGTACAAAAGATTCGCTCCATCGCTGGTATCACCGCCTTGTGTCCTGTTTAGTTTATTATCTCTACTGCCGGGTACCTTGAATACGTGTCCTGTACTATCAGCACATACTCTGATCCCCCGTCTATTGGTCCGAACAGGTCCGTGTTCAACTTCATCCATGGTTGTGAGGGGAGCGGCGATGGTTTGAGTGGCTCCTGCTGCTTGGTATTCGTGGCGGCTTGACAAGCGTTGCAGTAGCTGATCGCTTCCTCTACTGCTTTGTCAATTCCGGGGAACCACATGGTGCTTCTAATAAGTTGTTTGCTTTTAACCATACCTTGGTGACCTTCGTGAGCGATTTGGATGATTTTCTGGCGTAGCCTCTCCGGTATGACGATTCGATCTCCTCTCAGGATAATTCCTGAGTCATCGATTCCCAGCTCCCGAAATATTGGTTTGTATGGAGCTAGGGTCTTTTCGTCTTTTGAGATGTAACCTCGTCTAACGGCAGAGGCTAGTGTACACAGAGTGGTGTCCTCTTGCGTTGCTTGCACGATCTCATCAGTCGTGATGGCAGAGTCCTTTCTGAATATGGCATTCGTAACCAGTAAGAACTGTTCTGTTTCCGTCATGGATTCTGGTTTTGGGTGCCGTGACAAGTAGTCCGAGGGGTTGTTGATACCTGGCTCATGAACCAGTTCTTCTCGGCTGTTGTTGTGGCTCTGCTGTCATACCGAATTGGCCTTTCTGTGCAAGGATGGCAGCGAGTCCGTCTTTTCTGGAGCCGTCTACAATCAACTTTGTGTCTTTGGTAGGATCAAAGTACGCCATGGTGACTTGGTTCCGGAGGGCTTGTTTTAGTTGGGTGTAGGCGTCCTCACATGATGTGGTCCACTCAAAAGGTTCTCCTTTGCAGGTAAGTTTTCTTAAGGGAGCTGTAATGCTGGCATAGTCAGGAATAAACGTTGCACTGTAATTTGTCATTCCTAGGAACGATCTCACCTCGGTCACGTCCGTTTGCAATGCACAAGTTATTATGCGCACGCGCTAAAAACACGCAATGTTCATAATGGCCTCTGCCTCGGGTTTCGAGTCAGGAAAATATAGCAAAAATTTTGTTAATTTATGACTGCCTCTTATTTAATACTTGTGCATAATTAGAACTGCTGACCGTTTTATTTCGCTGGCACAACTATCATACAAAGCACGTGAGCAATCATCTGGAACAATATACACGAGGTAATTTAGTTTTGAAGTTTTGAAGGCATGTTGGTCGAAGAAGTGAGTTTTTAGTACATTGCAGGGAGAGTGGATTTACGGGTTTCCTGAAGTTTTCCTTGCATTGAACCCAACATTAAATGTCCTAAACATTGATACCAAACTTGTTATAGGCCCAATTTTTTTCTTGACTCACGAAGATGTGGAAGTTATTGAAAATTTGGAGACACTGAGAAGATCGAAAAATATAGAAATGCGATGGTAAATATGTTATTTTCTTTAAGAATTAACTAATAACTATTGAACTGATACTCAGCACTAATATGTTGTTTCTCTCTATGTCACTCTTCCCTTTCTTTTTGTTTTTTTGAAACTTTTTCTGGTCTTAACACTTGACTAGCTGGAGAGGTTCTGATGAAGTGCTCCTTCATCATAGCCTTCAACCTACAAACAGTCGACGGCATTCTGCAATATACAGCTTTTAGGTTGTTAAACTCAGGGTGAATGCTTTCGCCCCCTGTTCTGCATACAGGCCAAGTCCTGACTTCTATTTTGCAATAAAAGGCACCACATGGTCCTCAAGTATGTGCATTTTTGGAGTGATGCTTTCAGTTGGCCAGTGAACACGTAAATAAAAAATCAAACTTTTAATTGCATTATCTAAATGAGGAAAAGTAACATGATAAAAAATCTTATAATGTTGCAGGCAGCTAAATACATCATGTAAAATATGCAAACCTAATTGAGTTAACTCCTCATCATTGAAGTGACTTGTAGAATTCATTAACATGTGACATCTACTGTACTTAAAAAAAAGCTGTTTAAATTGCTGGCATAATGTCACCGATTCATGATGGATATCAGTACCAGCAAACCCCAAATGTTTGACTAGAATTGGCATGGAGTTACAGAGTTTGATAATGTTCTCCTCCTAGTTATATATATATATATATATATATATATATATATATATATAATGCTATCTGGTTCTTTTAGTTATCACGACATAAAGTGCGCCTAATGGTAGACATATTTCGTCGACAAATTGTGTCGTGTTTTTACTTTAAAATGGAATAATTTAGCTACGAAAGCTTATGTTTAAGGCCCTAAATTGCTATGGGATTGCAATTGATCAATGATTGATTACTTCAGCAACATATTGTCGACCAAAGTTTTATGAATATTTTCTAGGAAACTTTGGTTGACATTAAATATCCCCTATGTTGTTAGGTTCATTTGGTCAACATTTCTTAGCAACCAAATGTGCCAAATTTATCATAATAGAACCATTATTTTGGAAACCATTTTCTTGAATACGGGGTTCTTTCTATTTAAAATTGACACAAAACAATTGAGAATTACGTCATTTCCGGCAAGATTATTAACAATAAGAGTCCTGAGAGCAGAAGGGAATCCTGATATCAAACTCAGTGATAAAGTTGCGTTGTAGCAATTCACAGCCTGTTCAAAGCCACTTTGCTCGTCAATGAATATGACACTTACTCTTTTGAATGTGGATTTGGGTTATAGTAATAAAATAGACAATTTCAAAAAGCAACATATCTTTTTTCCAAATAAAATTAATGTGATACAAAATAAGTAAATGTTTCAAATCTTTGTTCCGCCATTGGTTAAAAGAGCCAAATAACACAGATCCTCACCAGGTCCATCTACGTCTCTTAATAAATCTGATATCATCAGCAGATCATACAGATAGGAAATTGCTTTTCTAACAAAGAATTAATCCGAATCAAATACAAAAACTAAGATAATGTTTATGTTTATGTGTCAAACTCTGCTCATTAAAGTTTATGATGAATTCCATGATGAGCAGTTATTGACACATTAACTTGCTCCATTACATATATACAGCCTCTCAAAAGTGGGCAAAAACAAAAGTTGAAACGAGAAAATACTACTTGATCGCAAATAGTCTTCATTATAAGACCAAAACATAACAAATAGATTACATGGACAAACCGACATCGACGCTATCATTCACCAATACAATTTATTTTAGAACGGGACATGTCATAAACTTTGTCCATAAGAAAAAGAAAAAGTCGTGAAAGTATATATACTGTATAATTCTTATAAGTCGAAGGTTTAAATGGAACATTTGGCTTACTTAGACCAAGGTTCAACTTTGGATTTTCTAATGGGACTTTTTTTTACTTTCCGATCTCTCTGGAAGACCATACGAATTGTTATGTAAAAAAAGTATAAGTAAAGTAATATCTTCAGTAGGAAATATCATCGAAAACACGAAATAAAAATACAGTAGAGACCCGATAACTGGAAATCCCACGGGACCGAGAAAATAGTTCGAGTTATGGAATGTTTGAGTTATCAGGGGTATTTTATGAGAAAGTATTGGTGAAGGGGAATTCGAAGTTGGTTCGAGTTATTGAAAGTTCCAGTTATCGGGGGTTAGAGTTATCGGGATTCTACTGTATTCAAATCAATGATACATGAAAGGGCGATAAACTTAACATAAGTAGCTATCGAGATCAAAAACAAAAAGCAAATTAAGATATGCTATCTTCACATATTCAAATCTGCCTTTCTCCTCGACACTAGTGCATCATGCTTACTTCTTTCATTATTGATTTTGTTTCTTACTTTTTCGAAAGGAACTTCCAAGTTAAACCGTTCTACAAACGACAACATAGCTTTGCGACCTGAAATTATAAAAAATAACATACTAAAACACGCTTTTAAAATGACTGGATAACAATTTTCATCATTGCCAAGCCTAAATGAAACACACATTATATTCTGGTGTTTTAAAATTTCTGCATGTCTCATGTATTCCAATAAACGGCAGATAAAACAAGCGCTATTGGAAAACCCTATTAACCGTAAATTCAGAAACTCATATCAGACATTGATGTCATTGCTATTTCCAAGGAAATCACAACGATTTATTGTGTCATGAGGAAATGTCAAGTATTAGCCTACTGTCAAAAACATAAACATCGCTTACTAGGCATAGGGGCTTCCGAAGTGCGATTAACGAAACAACCAAACTCTTTAAAAAAGGCTTTCTCAACAGACTTGGTCCAAACAGAATTCTTGCGTCCCTGAATGACTAAAAGAAAGGAACAGTTTTTATGCAAAGTAATTTGTTTTTTATGTAACAGTACACGTTGTTACACAATTACACAATTTAATCCACAATTATAATTTTGTACTAACAGTGTGATTCCCACTTCGTAAATTTGTACCCACATCAGTGCAAGGGTATACATAGGTGAATTAGAAATATCAGCACAATGCAGTGTTTATACAGAAGTTCTGTACCGTTATGATATAAATACAAAGTGAGAATTCCTACTTTAAGGCCGGTTTTCCACTGTGCGGAATAATAAATGTTATTAGGTGCATGCCACATAATGGATTGCATTCCCTTACGACAGGAAATCGTTTTCATACCGGTTTTACTCTTGCAGGCCTCTTCATCTGATTCCACAGAATCTTCAACAGAATCTGCAACAGAATCTGCAACAAAATCAAAGAGAACATTATTTAACACTGTATGAAAATGTTAATACTGTGCATTTTCAATTTCATTAACATTCCGAAGAAAACGAGTAACAACTGTAACAAAATGCAATCTTTGTGCTCATAAAGTAGTTACCGGTAAGGCTATTCCTATAATCTTCATCACTTGATTCAACAGATTCTATGTCAGTCGCTGATTCATTTACATCCAGTTTTTTAAAGGAGTCTTTATGGTTTCTTTTCCGCTTAGCTAATATCAAAATGCAAAAAGTATTCATTCATAGTCTTTACTTATGCTGACACAGTCAAGAGAGAAAAAATAGTAAAGATAGTACCTCTCAGAGTGTATTTCCTTTTGGGCGATGAGACTAAAGAAAAATAAGAATTCAGTACAATGGCTTTTATTCATATTACACGTTGCATGGGTTACAAGAAACGAAAATAGACAGGAAAAACTTTCTGAAAACACACTCCACACTATCAAAACAAAGCATATATCCCGCATATCACCTGATAAAGCATCATGAACTTTTGGTTCACTAATAGCGCCTTCCACACAGCTAGCGCTAGTTTTTCTTGATAGACCTGATAAGATTCAAACAAAATAATCTAGCAAGTAAAAGGATCGCAACCCCATGCAAACAATAACAATTAACAGTCTAAAGAAATAACACCCACCACATTTATTGGTATTAAAATGTGTTCCTTCACTTTTTTCAGATTTACCTAAACAGAAAATCATAAGGAATAACAAAAATAGATATATATAGTCATCAAATTTTTTAAGTTGCTACTGGATTAGCTAATGTTGTATCCTGGTTTCATGAGAAATTGGTAAAAAAGCTACACAAACTGAAAATTAATGAAATAAAAATGAAATGTCCTTGACAGTTCTTCATGATAATTACCTGAATCAATAGCTAACAGCTGCTTTCCCACTTTTGTGATTTCCGCAATAGCCATTGGAACTTGGTAAATGTTCTCATTGATGCCTTTAGCATGTCCCATATGCTTATAAAAGCTTTCCCTGTCATTACTTGATAAATCACAGGCTGCAAACAGTGTTGAAATTCTGTGTCTATTTGATGTAGATTTCATCTTTTTCGGTTCTTTGAGGGGTAAGTTTTCAAACACTCGGTGGAAAGAATGCCACCCAGAGACATGGTCTAGTGAACCACGAGTGCTGGGAAACAAATAATGGTTTTCCTTATTGACACCAGCGAAATCACGAACTTCTGAATTGCTCAAGATTTCTAGAGCAACAGTTACATCTTCTGGAATCAGCAACGGTACCAAATGGTTGTTCCCCTTTCCACTCATATAAGCCACTTTAACTGTTTTAATCAAATATTTATCAATTTCGTCCAAATCCGATACCCTTTGGTTGTCTATCCATTTATCCAATCTTGCTTCATTCCATTCTTCAATGGACATTCTTGCGGGTTCTCCCCCTCTCCTAGCATTAAGGAGAGTTAGCCTTGTGCAAGAACAGTCTCGAATTTGGACAAAATCGCTTTCCTCAACCATTTTGTATGGGTCTGCACATAGCTGTTGCAATGTTGATATAATATGAGAGCGTATTAACTGTACATCTTCTTCAAGCGGTAGTTGTTCAGGTTTTCTTAAATTAATCTGTCTTCTTTTGTTAAGTTCATACTTCGCATCACCAAACATGTGCTCTTTCCATACTTCAAATACTGCAACAAATTTATCTAACTCGCCAGCTTCTTTGTCTTTATTTTCAGCAAGTAACAAGGCTTTGATGACTTTAGCACTTCTTAATAATAAGTAACGCAAATTTTCTTTCAGTCCTGGTTTTAACTTCCCAGAATCTGAGTCGGCGTAAGAATCAATAGATTCCCTCAGATAATCAAAATTTGATCTAAGAAACATATCACCTGCATTTCCATACGTTTTATTAACCAACTTCTCCTTCAAAAAGATGTTATACAAGTGTCCAAGCCTCCTCATTTCTAATCTTATTGTTTTCCTTAGCTGCACCTTTTTTTCCGCCTTTGCTTTTATTTTGCCGTAAAATATCGAACCAATTTTCAAAATGAGTTCATCCGTTCTACAAATCTTTCCGATTTTATCATCCCTGAATTTGGAAACTATGTTAGTTTTGAAATCCTCATTCAACCTGATATCTGGAACTTCAAAATACTCCATCGGCAAAGACAACTTTTTTTTACAGCTGTTTAATTGACAATTTTTCACATGTCTGTTAAAGCCTCTTGTCCCCACAAACGCATTACAAGTACCACAACAAATAAGTTTCTTCCACTTTGTTGCAGCCTTCTCTCTCTGATACACAGGATTTTCAGCTGTCTTTATTAAATCTTTGTTCAATTTGAGAATTCCTTCCCTTTTGAAGGTCTGAAAAGCATGAAGAATATCCTTTTTTTTCCCAGAGATGAGTGCATTCTTCACACGTTCGTCATTTTTGTGACATAACCGTATATGTCTTGACAGAGTAGAATTTTTGATCATCTTTTGGCAAAAGATACATAAACGAGATGGACGAACGTAATTGCTTCTTCGGATAAACTTTTTTCCAGTTCGAATCTAAAGATACATTAACTTCCTTAGACAATTCTATCTTTCTACACCATGCAATTTTCACTATTCAAACATTACTTTTGTAAATTACAATGAAAGGGAAATTATAGAAATAATTTACATTAAGTATTTCAAGTTATTTAAATGAGGATTGACAAATTATTCCTACAAGATTCAGATTCATTCTATTTATTTTTTTTAGTTTTGGATGAGAAGTATCACACAAAATATAGTCCACAAAACCTTCTTATAAACATACCTTTGGTACTTTCCTTTTGTTTGTTACTGATGTATCAGCTTCTTCAGAATCAAGTGACTAAATAAATAAATCATGTAAAGATAAGTTATAATGAAATACACTTAAGCCTTTTCACTACTCCATACAGTCTAACAATTTCACATTTTCATATAAAGTGGAAAGAATAAAACTAGTGTGCTTTATTTGTATAACAGGATTATTAAGGACACTTCACAATGCGAGATATAAATATATGTCTACAGCACAACACCTTCTTTGCTGCTCCTTCATTACATCTTGGAGGATCCGGAATGTCTTCACTGGCAGATACCTAGAGAGGATATTTCTTTTAGGATATTTCTTAATGACATAGGAAATTCCTATTCCTTAACTACATAATTGATACTTGAAGATTCAGTTTTGAAAAATACATCTTTATACAAATTCTATTCGTATACAAAACTTATTTAATTCAATTAACACCTAGTTATGAAATATTTGGCCAAGAAAAATTTTTAAACAGCCTCGAAAAATCAACATCAAGAGACTTTATCTACCTTTTATTTTAACAATATTATTACACAAATCAAAGAAAAGTGAAATCATGACTTAAAACATAAGAAACTCATTTGAAAGAATTTATTAAGTTTGATTGAGACTTTCTGAGGGGTTTCAAGGTTTAATTGTCATTTTGACGTTAATCTCCCTGTGCATATTTGTCCAATTCCATTTTCTCAAAAGAACTGTGTAATTTATTGGATTTAAACTGTGACAGTCACCAATATTAAAATTAATGAACTTTTACATAGGCTGTGAGAGAATCTCCACAAGAAAAAAATCATATATTATGGTATGTCCTTCAAAAGTGCATTCAAAAGTGCATGCTTACTCAAACAAATCTGGTGTTATGCCATTTTGTGACAAGTATTTCTCTTAGTGAGGGCACAATTGCACAAGACCGTAAATATAACTTTAGAATATTTCAACAGAAAAAAGATCCAAAATGAAACTACTTTCTGCTATATAACACTAACATACCCAATTAAAGTGTACTTCAAAATAATGGTAAATGTAGTACCTCAGAGTCAGTATTACTTATCGGAGGAAAATCTCCAAATAATCCTGAGTCATTATCAACTGGCTGAAATGAAAAATGTACTCATAATTTCAATACAATGATTTGAGAAACCAATTCAAATAGGCATACGTTAAATGAGATGTAATTCTTTTTACTATGGTATGTACTTATAATTAAGCTGTTCATTAGAATATCGTCAACTGACCTTATAAATTGTTTGAAAATACAAATGTATCTCTGGTATGGTGGATTTTCTCCCAAAACATTTTTAGTAAAATGAAAAAAGGGATTTCAATACCATTTCATCAATACCATCCATTACATCATTCAGGACTTCTTGGATTACTTCTTCCATCTAAGCAGTATTAATTATGAAATTCATAATGAGAAAACATAAACATTAGCCTGCAGCCTAAAAATGAGACCAACCTTTGCTTCATTCTCTTCCAACAACTGATTGTTTCTATTTGCCTGATAAGCATAAAAATTGTCTCAAAGTTCAGGACTTATACCTTGCTATTTTGTTGCTATTTCGTATTTTTGGTTGATATGAACTATAAAAAGCAGATACCTGT
The DNA here is from genome assembly GCA_027922465.2 of Turritopsis dohrnii. NCBI lineage: Eukaryota > Metazoa > Cnidaria > Hydrozoa > Anthoathecata > Oceaniidae > Turritopsis > Turritopsis dohrnii. The sequence continues at coordinate 954,848 of BQMF02000119.1, read as the reverse complement.
TCTGTATGGGGAATATCAATTTCTACTTGAAGAACTCCATTCACTGTTTTACTTCTTTGTGTTATTTCAAAATTCACGTCCTAGAAACATCAAGGACATAAATCACACAATCATGTAATAATGAAAAAGTAATTTGACAATTGTGGTATAATTTAGCATAATTCTTGATTAACAAGAACATCAAGGTTAACAGTCAAATTTTTATCGTCTGAATTTCCAGAGAGAGGGTAATAACTGAAATTTTGAAACCCATAGATTCGAGTCTTACCTCCGATTTTAATAAATTACAATTCCCTTTCAATTCAACTGAATTTTTTAGAAATAAACTGCTTTCTGCCTCATCAAATGCATTTTCTTTAGAAACAATGATGGAATCTGTTGATAATGGTGCTTGCTTGTGCTCTGTTGTTGTCTTATTAATATATGTATCTGTACAACTATTTGGGTTTAATGAAGCTTTAATGTTCTGGAATTCCTCAAAAATTTGCTTTGCCTTTGGTCGTAGAGATGGATCCTTGTTCCAACTTTCCTTCATGATGTTAATTGCTTTCATGATAACTACACTAGAGTGAGTGATATCAGGAATCTCTGGCCTCCAATCTCTATTTAGAGCCTGTAAAAACTGCAGATGTGATGTAAAGTTTCCTAAGTTCTCTATTTCTGGAAATATTATCTGGTACATAGTAATGGCAAATGCAAAGATATCAGTTGAATAGTTTTGCTTTGGATTTACATTTAAATCTGAAGTTAACAATTCAGGTGCTAAATAATATAGGGTATAGAATGATGACTTTTCTTTTGAGCTGAAAGATGTTGACATCAAAGATTGTACTGTGGAAAAGGAGTTGAAGTTGAGGTCAGTCAGCTTGAACACATAGCGGTTATCTTCTTCATTTACCAACACATTGTTAGGTTTCAAATCACCAGCAATTATACTTGCTTCATGCAAATATGTAAGTCCTGCAGCAATGTCTGAGATTGCATTGAATCGGTGTACCAATGAAAGATCTTCCTCTACCGTACGAAGTAATCCTAATAATGAATGAATGGTGACATTTTCCCCATCATATTCTAATTGAATACCACAGTAATCAAAAATAAAAGCAGCTTTCTCAAGTATTAAACCATGGCACCTAACTACATTAGGATGATTCAGTTTAACCAATTGATTAGCCTGTCTTTTCAGTTTTTTTCTTCTGATTAGTGCCATTTCAGAGGTTTTCGGGGTACGAATTGCTATTTTATTACTGAACATTGATGATGAGGCTCTATAAACTCTGGCAAAATTGCCTTCTCCCAACTCTTCAATTATACGAAATTGGCTCCATTGATAACAATATGTTCCATCAAGTATAACAGAATTTTTATATTCATTTATGTTAGGAGTGGAAACAGATACTACAGAAGGCTAAAATAAAGATAAGAACAAAAAAAGTAAAACATGAAATTCATGGAGACTGAAAACATATCTAATACTGTGGAAAAAATTTCTTATCTTTTCAAATATCACAAATCCATATAATCAAGAAGTACTTTGGATCATTTAAAAAGTATTTACCAAGTAATTAGATTCAGAAGTTTGCTCCATCTCCTTACTTTCTACCAATGACTCTGGAGCACACTCATACATTATTTTCTGAAAGTTAGACATGATATAATATAATAAAACTGATGACCTTAATAGTAAATGAGCTTTTGGACAAATATCAACTGACCTTGTTATCAATCTTCTCACTTTCTCCATTAGCACAGTTATTCATTGTGTAGTCGTGTTTCATATGTTTTAAAATAGTTGACACTTTAGCAAGACTTCTTTTCGGTTCGTTTGGCTATAACAAGGATAGATTATCTATTGATTAATAAAATATATTATTATATAAAAACATTGCTTAGAGTAAACAACATATTACCTTAAGGGAAGAAATTTTGGCGGATTTGGCGGATTGCTTCAAAAACCGTCAAAATCCGCCAATATTTCTTCCCGCCAAAAGTAGTTATTTTTGGAATCCGCCAAAATAAATTCTCGCCAAATTTGATTTAAATGCTTGTCCGCCAAAATTAATTCCCGCCAAATTTGATTATTTTCCTGAACCGCCAAATTTTTTTTTCAAAAGGAATTTAAAGCTGTGAAATGCTAGAATTTCAGCATTGCACATCATTATTTCATTTTAAATCAATTCGTACTAACGATTGTTGGTCTCTTCAGACCCTTCCTTTATTATGGCTCTCTCTGAACTGGTGAGAAAAAGGTTCTGATGTCTTTAATTCCAATTCTTTTCTTGCCGAGGTCAGATGTTTCAGATGATTTCAACGACGAAAAATCAGAGTGGGAAGATGAAAACATTGACTTTGAACGAAACCCTTTCGATTTTATTACAGATGATGAATTTGATTCATAAATTACTGTAATAAAAACTTTAGTGTTTTTGTTTTATGAAAAAAAAGGATCCATATGTTGGACTTTCCTCTTTTCATTTAAATATTTTGTCTCTTTAATTTTATCAAACCACTTAATTGAAAATTGATTATTGGGGACATCCGCCAAAATTAATTCCCGCTAAATATAAAAAGTTTCCTTAACCACCAAAATAAATTTCCGCCAAATTTATTTTTTTACTCGATCCGCCAAAATAAATTCTGCTGAATTGCGTCAGAATTGGTTCATCCGCCAAAATTTCTTCCCTTAAGGTATATAACAATAAGGTTAATATTTATATTTTAAACAACTTACATCATAACCATTTCCTTTGAGAAAGGAACTCTAAATTAAAATATATACAAATAAAAACAACATTTTAAAAACAACATCCACTGGTAACAAAGAGTTTTGGTAAAACTTACATTAAGGTTCAAAGGTTTCTTGAAACGATCCTAAACATAAAAAACTTATTTTAGCAAATAGTCATGTGATCAACAAGTGGGCAGACATTTACTTTTCTGTCACCATTAAAATGACCACAATAATAATTATATACTAGCCGCCAAGGCGGCGTTGCTCGCCGCCCATGTCTACCTGGTCTGTAACACCCCGCAGACCCCAATAAACGTCATATTTCCTTATAAACGCCTCTGAGGTTCAATTCTAATTGCTTATGGACTGTTTTAACTTCCTTTCGTGCTGGCTTTATTGCTTAATAAAGCTTGTTTGCTTGTGTTTCAAATCTTGCATATTCTAAACTCAGCCGTTTATTGTCGCGGTCGCATTTAAAATGTCAGCAGACTTTCCTGCTTTACACAATGCATTCCGAACGTGAACCACATAAAGTATTAGTTAAGAACAACCTTCACTAGAACCAGTTTAACTTTTAAACCCTAATTTCAAATCCATGTAACAAACTTTTCTTGTTTGTTATTTACTTGGTTTATTTTATTTGCAGTATTTTGGATAGATTTTTAATTTTTTCTTTATAATTTTTTTCTGAAGAAAGACGTTATTTCTTTTTTGGCACACATTTTCTTAAAACATCAATTGAAATAAACTAGCAAGTGTCCAAATCTTTACGCAATTCCTTAAGCCTTGCTGTTTTTTTAATACACAGAGCGAAAATTTCTGAAACAAATTGTTTTGATAAAGGACTGATGAAAAAGGTTCCACTTATCATAAGGTCCACTTATCATACAGGGATTTTTCCAAGCACTTTCCAACTACCGTTTACCGGTAGTTAAAACTCAATCTTGAATTGAGTTTAGAAACTCAATCATTCATTGTCAATTAAATATTTTTTAGCTCTTTAATGCGTAGTGTTTAAAAACATGTTTTGAGAGAGTAATTAGGCCATTATTCACCAAATATTCTGTTGCTAGGGAGAACGACCACTTGCTAAGGTAATTTTGAAATTTCCTTTGTTACACGCATTCATTTCTTCACCTTACCAAAGAATATGAAAACGAAAGTGGTACCAGTAGGACTCGTTTTCATGTTATTCAATGAAATTAAAAAATATCTTAGTTTTCAACTCTCTTCACATGCCTCTCATGACAAGGCCTGTTTGTGGAGATTTAAATATCTAAAATTGCAGAGCTTCCGGGACTGTCAAACTCAATCTTCTCTATGAAAGACGGTAGTAACCAAAAGTGCTTGGAAAAATCCCTGTCATAGGTTCCAGTTATGAGTTTTGTTTTTAATTTTTTCACCTGAAAAGGTAAGAGGTTAACAAGGTATTATTCACATTGAAAAAATAGGAAATTATGATGAGTGTGAGGCCTCAGTTATATATAATAGTTAAAAATCATAATAAAGTGCAAGAACAACATCTCTTACATGTTTCCTCCACCAAATATTTTTAGTTTCCCCATAGTCATATCTCAATTCTTCATTGCTTGGAATGTCGCGCTTGGCAAATAAACAGAGTTTTGGCTTTGCATCTACATTCACCACTTTGATAAGACAGTTCGGATAGGCAGAATCATTAACAAATTTCCCCAATTGAGCTGAAGTGGTAGCATCAACACTACAGTACAGAAAGTATTCACAACATTAAGACACAAACAAAACATGAAAAATCATTAAATTGCCAAAATATTGTGAATATATACCTATATAATTATTATGGTCAAAAATCAACAAAACTAGCCATAAATTTTGGGCAGAAAAATACGGAAAATAACTTATTTCTCAAATTTTCTGTCTAAACATGACTTACAAATTAAGAACTATGGAATTGTTATAGATTGGAAACTTACCACAAACATTTGCCAGCATCAAAGAAATAAAATATAAAAGGAACATGGTCCCGATTCTTCATTTTATCATAACGCTTATCACCCTCTGACTTATCTATCAATTCTCCAGCATATTCCAGTAAGAATTCTCCTTTCTTGCGTTCAGGAATAGTGAAAACTCCAAATCCTGTATAAAAAAATTGACACCTTAAGCGAACATTATGTGTGAAAAAAATTAATAATTATAAATTATGGTTCAGTTTTGTTAATAACGAAATTTCCAGGTTTGCATTTAATCACGCACATAGAAAGCTATGGCGCCGTAGTATAGTGGTAATCACTCTCGTAATTCATGCAAGAGGTCGGGGTTAAATTTCCCTTGGCGGCGATTCACCATGCGCGTGTGAATGTACCGTAGCACCGGGTCGACCCATGCCATGTGAGGGAAATTGGGTAGATGATACATCGGGTGTTGCAGGAGGTCATCCAGAAGAGCACAGGCCCTTGATTGGGTATGTGTCACTCATGAGAGTGTCAAATACTTCGGAGCCTCCAACCTAAGCCGTGGCCCCTCCTGGAAAGCAGATGCAATAGCAACTGAGTGAGGCTAGCCACGTAAAACAATACCAAATAAATAAATAAATAAATAAACATAACGTTCAGGTGTGCCATTACTCATGTTTTATTTTCAATGTTTCTTCAAAACACACTCCATCTTTCCATGACAAAAAAATCAAAACGAAGGAGTGCAAGAAATAAGAATGTTTTGATTTGATTATAATGAATAAAAATATAATATACGTGTAAAACTAGTGTTGTATGTTAGTGACAATATGATAATACGGAATATAAGAAAAATCCCAAATACGAAAGTAAGGTGTGTGTGTGGATCAACAGGACTGAATTTATCCATTAATCTAAGATTAATTCTGAATGGTTTCTTGTGATTGCTGGCTGATTTGAAGTTATAAAGGACAATGTAGCTGTCAAATGATTAACTATAGAAAACTACAACATAAGTTATTGTGGCGCTATTTCCTTTTCGCACCCCCCTAGGGTCAGGGTTAGGGTTAGGGCTAGGATCAGATACAGTTAGGGGGTGCGAAAAGGAAATAGCGCCGTTATTGTTTGGCTAAGGTGAGTTTAAAAGGATTGCCTGCCTATAAGACATGGTTACAACACAACCTTCTGTTTGTAAAAATACCATAAAAACGTTTTTTGTGAAAATCAACTCTAAAACTTTTCTGGAATATACACTTATAACAAATTCAACTCAATTCAATTTTCACATTATGACATTTCTCTCTTATCTGAATTCTCTTCGTTGTAATTGCCTATGAATCTTACCTATATCTTTATGAATGAATGTCTTGTTGAAACCATCTTGATCTATGCCTTCGCGACAGTACAATGTAGCATAGAATGTGGGAGGTTTATTAGTATTAGCTGCTCTTCTAGATCTTGTCTTAATAAAAGTATAAAAGAAATTATTTAATCAGAGAAGAGAAAAATTAGGAATCCTATCAAACATTTTTATCAGACCTTTTTTTCGGATAAGGATCGCACACGTGCATCAGCCATCTTTGTTGTTGGATGATGTTACGGTGGGTGGTTTCTCCAATTTAACGCGCGAAAAATCGTAATCAATTTTACACTAATTATTTAACGCGTGGCAGGAATTCTAAGTAATTAATTTTCCTCCAATTATTACGCGTAGTCAAGCCTTGGACATGGAAACTTAGACAAACAAAGACAATTAATTCTTTTTTAATTTTTATTTTTTCAAATGACACTCAAATTTAGATTACATTACAAGTCAAAGGGATCTTCGTCATCCGATTCTTCCTCTATAAACCGGGGCAAGTGCATTTCCCAAAATCATTACACCTAACTTTTTGGGGATCGGATGTGGTGATCCCGCACACCTAATTTATTTCCCCCTAATTATTAACGCGTACTTCGAACGCCGAAATCTTGTAATTCTAATTTTAACGCGTCGTAGCGTCCAACATAATTATTTATTGCCACGCGTTAAATTGGAGAAAGATGTTCAACATCAACTGGATGTTGACATCAGCATTAGTTAGCCCACTTGCTTGTTCTAACATGTAAGCAACTTTAACAGATTGCTCTTTTGAAATTCCGAGCTGCATTAGCTCATTGTAAGACACATTGTCTTGTAGAGCTCTCTCACGTAGTTTTGGATTAGATGTCTGTAATACTATTGCATCAACTGCTGCTTGTTTCCAATCATAATTTTCGTAAGAGATGAGTTTAGCGGCGTTGCTTACTTCCTGTGACCATTTCTCGAATGACTTCTGTCCTTGGAAGAAGTTTGAAAAAAAAAACATGTTACGTTGGACAACACTGTTTGTCCTGTTTGACAGTTGACTGATAAGTGTCTCCATTGACAATCTTCCCAATATGTTGGAAGAGTTCTTTCATGTCTCTTCCACCTTTGAAAAGCAGCATGGCTTTTCTCTCCCCATCACTTGGAGAGTAAGTTGTACCGTCTGCTTTTCGGAATACTAACTGGAACAGTAACTCCATTCGTTCGGTGTATTCTTCAAATCTCTGGAGAGTGCCACCAGGGTTGGCATCAAGACCTTTGAAGGCTTTTATATCAATGGAATTCATCATAGATTGTTAGTGGCCTGATAGATTGGCCGCTTTGGTCGCCAGTAAAAAACTCAACGGTTATAACGTTGTGACCAATCTTTTCTTATACTATTATATATATATATAAGACCTTTGAAATATAACAATAACATATGTTACTAATGTCGAACAATACCTATGTACGCCTATTTTTATCTGGATGTACCCGATCGGAACTTTCGGACCCCTAAGTCAGTGATCCCCAGGCGTGCTCTGCTTACTTAGTGATCGCCTGAAATTGTCCAGATTTGCAAAAATGAAATGTGATCATTATCTACTCACTGCCGATGGAAATTGAATTTACGCAAATGAACGACTAATCATAGTGTTAAAGCTGTGTTATTTCTTTTGAAATCTTTCCTTTACCAAAAAAAAAGAACTTCTCTAAGTGTTAGCTCACAGTTTTGTTAGTGTACTGACCAATGCTAACTTACTTCAAAAAATTTACCAGGGGGAAAAACATTCTTCTCTTCTTCAAGTAAAGCGGGTGAAATAAGAATTTTTGATGAATATTCCGAGCCCAACGATAATGATAAGTGTCCTCCAAATTCTACAATCACTGTTCTATCATTTGCCTTTACTATTCCCCAAGCAACAGCGTTAATCATGCTACTACTAAATCCATAGTACAACAAATTAAATTTTGCAAGAACTGCGCAATAGACATTTCCCGAGTTTATTTTTTATCAAGCTCCGCCTCGTTTTCGCAATGGTTAATATGGTAACGAAATGTCACGGGACTCATTTCAGTAATGTGCAATAAGTGTAATAATTGTGATAGTGTTAATGATTGAGCACAAGAGATTCGATTGTCATAGTAACGCAATTGAAAACGAGGCGGAGTGTGATAAAAAATAAACTCGGGAAAGGTCTATTACCGAATACCCTGGATATTAAAACAATATAGGCTGAGTTGTGCAAAAACGGTGCGTAAACAACTGGGAAAATTTTTTTTAATACTTCGGTCTATTTCCCATGGTTTGGAAGAGTACTTGATGCAATCATACAAAGTAAGTTTTGTAATAGTGAACAAATTAAAATAAATATGCAGCGGTTACAGTAGTAAGTCAGTGACATTTTTTTTAATTATTATCATATTATTATACAAATTTCTGGAAGTAGGCACATGGTGCCTTTAACACCAGGTTCAATCTTTGACGACTTGTCGAAATCGAGTTTGTCGGGAGGCTGTTGTTTCGACAAGATTCAGATTGATGTCGAACATGATACCAGCACTTTTCCATAATTTGTCAAGTCGAATTTCGAACGTATTAAGTGATGGTGCTTGCACAACGTCCGGTGGCAGGTTATTCCATTGTTCCGCAACTCGATTTTGAAATGAATATTTTTAAACGTCTTTAAGACACTTTTGTCGGATAATCGTGAATTCGTGACGACGTAGATCGTGTTTTTGACTATCCTGAGATCGAAAGCGAAGAAAATTTCCAATAGTTTCTTTGTCATAAAGGTCATGGGTGATCTTATACATCTCGATCATGTCGCCCCTATATCGACGATACTGCAGAGATGGAAGGTTCATGATCTCCAGTCTTTCCTTGTAGCTAAGGTTTTTCATTCCAGGTATCAATTTTGTTGCGCGACGTTGTACATCTTCGAGAAGGAAGATCTGTCGTTGCAGGTGAGGGTTCCACACGGGAGCACCATATTCGAGGTGGGGGCGTACAATACTTGTGAACAGTAGCTTGAAACAATCCTTATCTAGGTAGACAAATGTTCGCCGTAACATACGAACAAGAGCATTAGCTTTTTTCACAGTTGTGTTTTTCAAATGAAAGATGCTCATCGAAATTTATGCCTAGGTCATTCACATTTTTCCGGATGGAATTTCAATAAGAAGGTATCTGTACAACGCAATAATTTGTTTAGATCGCTTTATAGGTTAGTTAATGGTAGCTACTGACCAAAGATAGGTTATCCATAGACATTAAGAATGTGCAGCCATGACTCAAATAGTTATCTAAATAACTCTTAAAAAGAGTTATGAAATCGTTACATAATCATGAGATGCCTGCCAAGTTTTTGCGTTTGAAAGTAATTCCCTATTATCTTTCTTAGTGGTCGACCTGGACCCGACCTGTGGGTTATTTTGTCTTTTCATGTTTAACTTATTACATTTTGTCTTTTCATGTTTAACTTATTACATTTTGTCTTTTCATGTTTAACTTATTTAGAATTCTTTTAGCAAAGTTTTACTCATTTTCCCTATTCTAAGTCAAACTTAGCCGTTTCAAATAAAACAAGACTAAGAAATATCTTATTACGAGAGAAGCGAAAGCGATTGCCGTATTAAACCACCCTTGGACCACAGCAATATTCGAAATGGCATTTTTGTCTACGATTCTCTGTCTACAAGACTATGCTCATGTCTGCAGATATAGAACAATTGGGAAATGGTCTGAAAACGAAAAGCTATTTATTATGAACAAAGGGCTTAAAACAAAGTATCATTATCTTAAATTCTTTTGGTTTCCCAACAACATATTAATGAGGAGAAAATTCGGAAAAAAACAGACTAGGTCGGCAAAATAAACATCATTTGATATGTGCTTCTGTATTCACATCAGTGCAATAATTTCTTCTTTTAAAGTATTCTTATCGGAAATTGATGGAGTTTCTACTTATGTCAAAATTAAATAAAGAAATATTTGGATAGATTTATAAAAGTTGTAAGTCCTTCTCTTTTTATACATCCTGAATCGCTATCGTTTTCCATGAATATTTCTTATTTTACAAATTATTTTACAAACTGCCACTTTCTGACACTTTCTATACGATTTCTATCGATTTTTGGGAATAATAACGTCAATAATATCTATACAGTCATTATTGAAAATGAGGTAATTGGTAGACAATAATGTGTATCATTTGACTCCTGTTGCAACATGTCTACCTATGTCATACATTTATTATACAGTTGATATGTCATTTTTAATATGAGACGTTAAATATTAAAGACTTTATCAAGATTAGATTTAATCCAATTAACTGTTTAATTTTTCTTAAAAATGAACTAAAATAAGTAAATAAAAATAATGAACAAATGAAACTGTTAAAGCCTCGACAAAGCATCTTAAACAAACTACAATAAGTCACATTTCGAATCCTCCTCCTTTTATAACAAAATGTAAAGACAACTATGCAACGATGATTACAAAGACGAATAGTAAAATAAACTTTGTTCATTTTTCAAAGTTGGTCAAAATGGCAATCGTCATGTATGGCTCACCTCCTAGTGAATTTCCCAGTCACGATTTGTATTTAAAGTAAAGATGGTGATGGGCACAACACATTGCAAATGAATTTTGGAGTAGATGGCATAAAGAGTATCTGCAAGATCTGTAAAGCAGAAAGAAATGGAAAACAGTCCAACGTAATTTTTCGTATCTTCTTCCGTCTTTACATGTTTAGGGATATTTACTTTTAAATCCCGATTGGTTGGTAAGCATGTTTTAATTGTTTTGGTGCTGGTGTTACTTGATTGATATTAAAATGAAGTGAATATATATAACATCATTAAATAAAAGCACTGGTAAAAAGATCCTGGCCGTTCTTTTCTCGGATATTGAAATTCGGATTTGAAATCTAGCTTCAAACTATATTTCTGGATTGTAAATGTATATTGGAAAAAACTTATTTGGGATATAAAAAATATTTGAGGATTTGAAATTTTAAAGATTCTTTTTATAAAAGTTCTCGGCTTTCGTAAATAAGGAAATACAAAATAAGGTATTCCCTGATTTTAAAATAGCAAGTCGATAGAATCGGATCGATATCAAAATTGGTTCTGTACCCGTCTGATTAGTGTTTTCAGAAAGCACTGGAGCACCAAAAAGCTATTTGATACAATGGAAATTAAGTCTAAAAACATGGACGTAATCTTCTGTAGTAATGAAAATCTTTTAGCATTTCTGCTCAGTGTCATGACCCAGACAAAGTTACTTTCTTTGTCTGTCTTGCCATAATCACCCTTAAGTAAAGGTCTTAACTTTGTTATCAAAACTAATAAACTTGGATATGCTAGTGATGTTCTTTCCGTGTGAATAAATAGTATCTGCTAAAGAAGATTTCTGAAGTGAAGTTTAAAGCACACTACTATACTAGAAGGAACAGATTACAATTACATTAATTTTGAAAATAACCTCAAAATGTTCTATAAAAACATATTGAACAAAATGTAAGTACAGGCGTATACACGAACTTCTTTCCATCTGGGTGTAGACACGTTAAAAGGTCTACTTAAAGAATGGCGTACACCTGATTAGTGGATACATTTCCTTTGAACAGCATAAATACTGGTCAAACTCTTAAGCTGAATTTCCACTTGCATGATTTTTGCCTCGGAACGGATCAGAACGGAAAAAATATTCTAGCGTTTGCGTGAAGACATTATTTTAGCCGCGTAGCTCTGTTCCGTTCCAAATGAAAGTTAATATGATTTTAACTTTTTTCAGACTTTCCTATGGAAAATGGTCGGATTTTGACAAAATAGCTAATCACATTTCTAACATGCGTTAGAATTTTGTGACAATTTTTGCATGGATGAATCAACATGATCCAAGGAAAAATGCAACAAAAATAACGAATGCAGGTCCACATGTGAAAATATACCTTTAAGCAACACAAAATCTTTCCCTTTTCTGTGACGATTTTATTAATTTTGGAGCAACTTGAGACAGAAAAAGTTCATACTGAGTAGGACACATGCGAAAATACTGGACAAACATCACATGATCATGATCAACTCTCCTGTTTCCACTCTTTCGTTAAATATCTTGGGAACCTACATTTTCCTTCTTGTTTTCCTCTTGTTTTTTTCAGTAAAAGAAGTCAGATTTTCATTCTTAAACTTAAAAGAGCCATGTTTGTTCACTGCACACTTAATTATTTTCCGCCAAAATTTTAATAAAAATTTAAATTCCAGTCCGATCCGATCCGTTCCAAGGCAAAAATTATGCAAGTTCGGCTTTACAGAAAACTTTTTAAAAACCGGATAAGTGATACATAATTAATTATATTGAAATGTACTAAAATGCTTGACTGTAAAATGCAAGTTTGCAACTCTCCAACAAAAATTTGAACGTTCTTAGTTTCAAACATTGTTAGTTTCGTAAACAAGTATTACACCGGACCAATTGCGATGATAAAATTAAATTGGTTTCCTGTGAAAGAACATATGACTTCATATTGGCAAGTGCACGATTTTTTCCACTATTTTTTGCACATATTTCAGCCTATTACCAAGTCGATTTCTCATGTCATCTTAATAACAAATACCATCGGACAAAATCGGGCAGAATCACTATATATCTTTACATAACACGAGGTTGATAACAAGTATGAAAAAAGTCTCCTACTTATTGTGGACTCCGGAACATGAAATTCATACTGCTGTGTCTTCTTCTTTGTACTTTAAAACTAGCATGTAGCTTTAGCTAAAAGTGCCCCCGCGGTCAAGCATTGCAATTTGTACACACAGCAAGCTATACATTAACAACGGAAACAAAAAGAACTGATGCTAATATATCTTTCCAAAAGTGTAAATAAGGCTAAACAAGTAATATCAAAAAGTATTTGCTACAAACAAAAGAAAAGTGTGAACTGAAACCATGGACACATATTTTATAGTGAAAATAAGATTTGTTTAAGAAACTCTGTAAGAGCCAAAAGAAAAAAAAAAAACTTTTTCAGAAAAAAAATTAAAGTGAAAAAATCCACAAGAAATCTGAGTTTAAAAACAAAAAATAGCCAAAGTTCACATAAAAAGAAATAAAAAAAAGTTTTATTGATAATGATCACACTAGGTTTGTTGAACAGTTAAAGAAGAAAAACACAAAGAATGACCATTTTGTAATATGGGTTTCTTCCATACACAAAAATCCAATTGAAATAGCAAAATCCACCAAAAATCAGTGCATTGAATCAGGGATATAACATATCCCTGATTGAATACAATTTATTGAATGGAAGATTTAGAGCTAAAACATATACAAACATAAAATGTATGGTTGGCAAAATTTCAGATTTCAAGTTGTGCTTCAAAATCCTTGTCGTTCCCTGAACTAAAACAACGCAAAAGTAATTTAAAAAATGTTTAATTAATTTTAGCATACGAACTTTTTAAATAACATAATACAATATAATAATAAATTAGGAAAGAGATACGAAAAAAAATTCTGTCTCCCACTTACAGTACCATGCTTTGAAACGGGAAAAAAGCAAAGACAGCTAATAATTGTATTCCACCGTGTAACGTCAACACGAAAGTTGGAAGATGATGATGATGATGATGATGATGATGATGATGATGATGATGATGATGATGATGATGATGATGATGATGATGATGATGATGATGATGATGATGATGATGATGATGATGATGATGATGATGATGATGATGAAGAACAAAATCGGAAACTGACATTCGCCTATCTCGTGAAACTACTATGCCTCCTCGCTCGCTTACGCTCGCTGCGGGGGCAATCAAAAACGTTTGTGTTTATGCATTTGAAAAAAGTTAAACACAAAAAAACCAAATTGAAAGATTTACAAGACAATAAAGTATATTTAAGAGAACACAACTTCTTTTTCACCATGAAGTAATTTATCAATTTGAAACGATTATGCAATTCTACCAATTCACACATTCGTGGACCCGATTATTTGATAAGTATGCAACAAGGCATGTTTTTACAACAAGAAGTGGCAAACTGAAGCTGTTCTCTTGCATATAAGTAACCAACTCTTTCCTGTATACTTCCAAAGGAATACAGTTTGGAAAAGGGTTACAAACATGTTTCTACTCTGCATCAACACAAAATGGCAGACGTTTTTTCGTTTTCAATTTGTTTAAAATTTCAAATTTTGAGAAAAACTGCCACTTTCTGATATATAAGTTCTATTGACTTTTGGAAAACATAACGTGAATCATATCTGTACAGTCATTATTGAAAATGAGGTAATCGGTAGACAAAAATGTGTATCATTTGACTCCTGTTGCAACATGTCTACCTATGTCATACATTTATTATACAGTTGATATATCATTTGAGATGTATGCAATGCTACATTTTTTGATAACAACAAGTGGTATACTGAAGCTGTTTCCTTACATATACGTAACTTACTCTTTCAATCCTTCAACCACATGTACTTCCAACAGAACGCAGTTTGGATAAAGCTTTCATGCTTTGCCCTTGCATCAACACAAAATGGCAGACGTATTCAATTTGTTTCAAATTACAAGTTTTGAGAAAAACTGCCACTTTCTGATATATAAGTTCTATTGACGTTTGGAAAACATAACGTGAATCATATCTGTACAGTCATTATTGAAAATGAGGTAAATGGTAGACAATAATGTGTATCATTTGACTCCTGTTGCAACATGTCTACCTATGTCATACATTTATTATACAGTTGATATATCATTTGAGATGTATGCAATGCTACATTTTTTGATAACAACAAGTGGTATACTGAAGCTGTTTCCTTACATATAAGTAACTAACTCTTTCAATCCTTTTAACCACATGTACTTCCAACGGAACACAGTTTAGATAAAGCTTTCATGCTTCGCCCTTGCGTCAACACAAAATGGCAGACGTTTTTTCGTTTTCAATTTGTTTCAATTTACAAATTTTGAGAAAAACTGCCACTTTCTGATATATAAGTTCTATTGACGTTTGGAAAACATAACGTGAATCATATCTGTACAGTCATTATTGAAAATGAGGTAATCGGTAGACAATAATGTGTATCATTTGACTCCTGTTGTAACATGTCTACCTATGTCATACATTTATTATACAGTTGATATATCATTTGAGATGTATGCAATGGTACATTTTTTGATAACAACAAGTGGTATACTGAAGCTGTTTCCTTACATATACGTAACTTACTCTTTCAATCCTTCAACCACATGTACTTCCAACGGAACGCAGTTTGGATAAAGCTTTCATGCTTTGCCCTTGCATCAACACAAAATGGCAGACGTATTCAATTTGTTTCAAATTACAAGTTTTGAGAAAAACTGCCACTTTCTGATATATAAGTTCTATTGACTTTTGGAAAACGTAACGTGAATCATATCTATACAGTCATTATTGAAAATGAGGTAATCGGTAGACAAAAATGTGTATCATTTGACTCTTGTTGCAATATGTCTACCTATGTCATACATTTATTATACAGTTGATATATCATTTGAGATGTATGCAATGCTACATTTTTTGATAACAACAAGTGGTATACTGAAGCTGTTTCCGTACATATAAGTAACTAACTCTTTCAATCCTTCAACCACATGTACTTCCAACGGAACACAGTTTAGATAAAGCTTTCATGCTTCGCCCTTGCGTCAACACAAAATGGCAGACGTTTCATGGTATTCAATTTGTTTCAAATTACAAATTTTGAGAAAAACTGCCACTTTCTGATATATAAGTTCTATTGACTTTTGGAAATCATCACGTGAATCATATCTATACAGTCATTATTGAAAATGAGGTAATTGGTAGACAATAATGTGTATCATTTGACTCCTGTTGCAACATGTCTACCTATGTCATACATTTATTATACAGTTGATATATCATTTTTGTAAATATGAGACGGTGTAATTCTGAATGTTCTTTTTTCATTTGTTCGGTTTGAAGAAATTGCAGAAAATCTGATATTTTCTGTTTCACTACTCGAGCAATACATCAAATTAAGGGTGTCGCAAATTCTACATATCTTCTATTTAATTACTCCACCAAAAGATATGCTTACCACATATTTCTTGGCCTCATATAATTTAATAATACAAAAATTTGAAACAATAGGTAAACAAAGAATGTACACTGTTTGTCCCATATTTGAACATGTTTACCAAAGTAATATATTTGCTACACCCCGTAATTCCTTATAATCCTTATTTGTGAATAATAATCCAGGAACCATATACATCTGTCGTTTTCTCAAGTCTAGTTCGGTGATTTTAACGTTAACTCATTATCACTTTCGGTTTTGTTTACTATGCATAGTATATATAAATTATTCTTGACGTCATGAAGAAGCCACACTCAGACCAAAAAGGTATGACACCGTATATTTAACCAAACAGAACCTTAACATTAATGCATTCGATATTAAAATAGTTCCCACCAATCGAATGCACATAAAATTTCGTAAATACTGACGCCATGATTATTTCATTGTGTTTAAAAACTATATAAACATTAAAATTCAATTTCAGAGATAAACCATTGCGTTAACTGTTCTGCGGGTTTTGGCATTTGAAAGATAACAGATTAGATACCTTATTTTCAGCAAAAGATGTCAAACATATATGGCTTCCGTCTTCATACGATTGCTATTTATGTTGTGTATACCTAAGTTACCATTTAAATGAACATTAAAAAATACATGCTTTTGAGAAGTTTTTGTAATAACTAGAGATAGGAAAGTGCCGATGCTAGCCCAAAATCATACGATGTCGGGGAATTTCCCTACTATAGCTATCATATAAGATCTTTGTTTTCATAACGCGATACGAGTTATGAAACGTGTTATTTTGATTACGTAAGTAGTTTCTATTATTATAACCACAAATTACTCATAATTGTAAACAATTAAATATCTCATAAAAATATCCATGGGGAAATACCCGATTGTAGTAAAAAGCAGTTTGTAGCAGTTGGTAGCAGTTTAAACTTTATAATATAAATAAGCTAACAATACTTATAACATACAGACACACACAGATCATCGATGCAGTCAAAAAGATCTTCAAAGTCAATATCCAGGTATCATATATAGTTCATTTATTTTTTTTGTTTTATCTTATACATATCTGTAATGCCCTCTAGCATATGTAGCAATACCATCTTTTACAATAATTCTTTTGTCATCATCCGCATTGAGAGCGAGTTTGTTTGTTTTTATAGTGTGAACATCATGCTTAATCGATTGAAAGGTCATCTGTTCTCTGTAAACATTCTTACCATCGAACAAGCATCTCTTGTAATCATCAAACCCCATGGTCTTCTTTACTACACACTTCTTGACTCCCTTGCACTTCTTGTCTTCTTTTCCATCTAGCTGTTTATATGCATATGTCTTCGCTCTTAGAGCAACAAACTCTGTCATTATCTTACCACCCAACTCATCTTTCATTAGACCAATGACTTTCTTATTCAAACCTATGGGTAAAGGTCTGTTATCTTTCTCATCATACGCTGAAGTGTCGAATCTCAAAGCTACATCATCGGCAATATCTTTGTAGAAGTCGTCGGTTTTGATGTGATAGACAAAGCTGTCTGTATCCATATAGCAGAGCTTTAGATTGTCACCATATTTTGGTTTCATGTAATCATAGTGAAACTCGTACATAATCGTCTTTGACAAATCAAGAACTGTAGGTCCCAGATAGATCGGCTTGTTCAACACGAGTTTGATCTTTTGCATTTCAGCAGCCATCAAATGTTCACTGAAACAGATACTACCCTTGAAATTAGGTTTCATCACCAGCTTCTCATATTGGTCTTTCTTGGTAGCCAAACGTATATCTTTATGTTTACGTTGATTCTCCATAGTTTTACCAAAGACTGAATTGTTCATGAGCTTGAAAAAGTCTTTTTCAAAGTCATTCTTTGATTTAGTACGCAAATTGGTGTTGAAATCGATGTACGGCTTCAACCATGCGCTTTGTCTAAATCTCAGTACTCTATGAACCTTCTCAAGAACAAGACCATGCTTCAGCGCTTGATCAAGTGCACGGATATGAATAGTATAGTTCTTCTTGTCTGAAAGACATGGAGTTAGCTTTTCTACACCATTGATCTTCTTTCGCTCAGGCATAAATGGAAGATCGTTATGTGAATCATGAAGCTCCTGAGGATAGTTCACATCAACTTCAAGAAGATAACCATATTTACCGTCTTTCTCAGCCAACTTTGAAATCAAATCGGTGGTAAATTTATTAGCATCTACCCACTTGAAATGCCCTGTCGGTAGCTTCTGAATCATAGCCCATCCATATAGATTGTTTGCATCAAGATATTGGAGATAGCTACTTTCTTCAGTCTTCTTATATTTAGCATCCATATACTTGTTATTAGCTTTAGCATGTCTATGAACAGCTTGACAGAGACCTCCTCTAATACCTTGCTCTACGAACAGAAACATATCCATATCTGACAATAGATCCAACTCAACCTCTGTCTTTTTCAAACAGGCTTGCCAAGCTAATCCTGGAGCAGTGTAAAAATGTGCAGGATCCAGTTTATAGTTTGTTATACATGTTTCCCTAAAAGTCTCAAAAACATCAGCAAGCAATAGAACATCTGTCTTGAGGTAGAGATCATGATACGTACCCATATTTTTATTTTTCATATGTTTCCACACATTCTGTGCATGCGTATAATCAGCATCACTGATACCTTTCATGTTCAACTTGCTGTAAAAAGCATCTTTTGGTGGGAGCTTAGTTTCGTTAAACTTATCAAATGAATCAATGTATTCATAAGGATAAACTCCTTTTCTTCTCAATAGTTTGAATTGCTCATCACCCTTGAAGAATTTTCGAAGGTTTTTACATTGATCATCAGATAGATTGTTTACCAAGTTATCCAGACTACTAGCCATGAAACGCACGCTATCGATGAATCTCAACTGTATCTTTTGAATTCTAGTCACCCCATTTTTATCAATGTATTCACCAACCTTAACATCCAATGAGAAAGAGATATATTTTTCTTTGTTTTCAGCGATGACAGCAATCCCTTCATCTCCATACTGTTTGGCTAGTTCTTTGATAAATAGATGAGCATCATATCCGCTCAGATTGTGAAAGACGATCGGGATGTATTTAGGCACTTTGTAACGGAGATTACAAGACTGATGTGCAGCTCCACGAAATTTACCAGTAAAATGACAGTGATCCCTAACCTTAATATTATCTTTTTCAAATTCTTTCATACATATGTGGCACTTATCTGAATCGGTAAATCCTTGTTGCTCTTCATATGTGAGGTCTCGCATTCTCTGTTTAGGAAACATATTGTATAGCCTTTTCACTTCACCTACCGCATGATCTACAAAACGTAAAACACAGTCTTCACCTCGATAAAGCGTTAGAGGGTCTGAAACTTCACCATGAGCAAATTTGCTATAACAACAGAAGCCTGTGGGGATATGTATACCAACCTTTTTAGTGGATGATCCAATAACGCTACGCGGTTCTTTACAAACCTCTTTTGACAAAGCTTCGAAATCAGCATACATTATGAAAGGAGCTTTGAGCTGGTACTGACCGTCATGAAACTTAACGGTGCTACCCTCCTTTGGCATCTCAATCTTCGCAACATCATTATTTTTACAATATTCAAAGTGTTCATCTCGTGTTTTCTCACTTGAGAATCCATTGAGACAATTCAAGCAATAATGTTCTTTATGTTCATGATTCGAGTTGACCTTGCTCAAGACACCGCTCAAGTTCTTTACAGCTATATAATGTCTCTTTTCCTCTTCACATAGTAAAAACAAAACAACCGTTTCTTTGCGATCATGATGCTTCGACTTACGACACATATAGATACCTTCTTTATCGTCTTTTGTCAAAACATGCACAGCGATATCAGGGTTCCTCCTCTCAAACAAATCTATTTTATTTAGCGCTATTGGAAACGATAAACCCTCCCAATTATATTTATCAACATGTTTCTTGAGATTCATTATCCTTTGCGGATTTTTCTTAATCTTATCATGATTGAGAGCTGCGATAACAGCCCATTTGAAGCACTCTTCATCATCTTCGTTTTTAGGATTGATTATCGAATACTTACCACTGAAATTCTTAGGTAGCGGTAAGTAAGAGCTGCCTCTCGTTAATTTTAACTTGTGAAAGTCTACATCAATATTTAAAATTTTATCGATAACAAAACCGGATTGAGGTAACGCGGGGTTTTCAACCTGTTCGATTATCTTATTGAACATCTTATTGACAACATCAGATATATCGCTTTCATTGTGAATTGTTTCCATATTGCTATTAAACGCCTTATCGACATAGATTGTCGCTTCAGGATTGGATAAATCCTCCTTTCTCCATTTGATCCACACAGTTGCTTGAATTTTTATTGATTTTTTATTTTTGAGTTCTCTCATAATCAGATCACTTAAAATGGGTCGAACCTTTTCGAGAAACGAATCAACATCCTTTTTTCCATCTGAGTTTATCTTGAACCTTTTGTAAGAACCCTCAAACGCCATTTCAATGGGGACAAACGATTTTGGTTTCACTAATTTTTCATCTTTTTCATCATTCTTCCTCTTGTAGAGATTGAGAATCTTCTTCTTCATCTCTCTGAAAGCGCTACTCACTTTCTCACGAATAGGTTTAGGTGTGTGATTTACTAACCACTCCTTCAACTCATCCAACTTACTTTTCACAACAGGTCTATTTTTTGCCATTTCTTGCTGTTCAAACAAATCCATATCTTGTTGGGTAGGAATAAATGGAACAGGTCTTGGTGGTGGAACAGGTCGGTTAAACCTAGTAGGTCTCGGTGGTGGAACGGGTTGGACAGATCTTGGTAGTGGAACAGGTCGGACAGGTGGGTTTGCTAATAATTCGATCAACTCAGCTTTTCTGAGTTTTGAGTAGCCATGTAGACCGCGTTCTCTCGCGATAGCTTTTAATTGAACAACAGTATTTTGTGAAGTCATGTTGTAATATACAAATGTGATTAGCTGCCTTTAAGATGGTTTAAGATGGTAAAATTTCCAATTTTTCAGACCATCTAGTTAACATTTGTTACTCGATTTAAGTAACAAAAAAAACACCTTTTACGAGGTTGAACGAGCCAATCTTTTTTGTTTGCGAACCATCTTTTTCTGCTCTTTATTATTCTCTCGATATCTGAGATATTTTTCTTCGTTGTTTTTTATCCAGTTTGAATAGCGTGTATAAAATGCTTGTTTCGTATCAGGATCGAGAATATAAGATGGATCCTTATCATTCTTTTCAAGTACATCAATCATTTTAGCTTTATTCATTTGCTTAACATATTTTATTTTTCGTGATGCACATAATTTTACTAACATATCATAAGTCATTGATTGGTAATCTGATTCTGTTTTATCAGTCATGTTTATTCTTTATATAAAGATAATAAAAACTTTTAAGCCACTTTAATGTCATTTTTTTAACAAAAATGAGCTAAAATAAAACGTTGTTTATAAATAAAAATGTCAGACACTAAACTTCAAGAGATTTATTATCAACCTCAAAACTTATGGAAAGGACAAAAGGCCGTTCGCAATCTAAGAGGATTCGACTTCAAACCAAAGATAATTAAGAAATGGTTATCAAAACAAGCTTTGTGGCAAGTACATTTACCAGCACCGAGACATGTTGAACGTCCACATTATGAGGTAACTAAACCGAATGAGATTCATCAATTTGATATATTGTATATGCCTAGTGATATGCTATATGGTAATAAATACAAGTACATTTTGTCTGGTATCGATGTTGCTTCACGCTATAAGGTGGCCCGACCTTTGAAGACTAAGAAAGCCAAAGAGGTTGCCGCTATGATCGAAGACATCTACAAGGTTGGACCCTTAAACTATCCAAAAGTATTTCAATGTGATAACGGTTCAGAATTCAAAGCTGATGTGACAAAGCTGTTGGAGAAGAATAATGTTGAAATTAAAAGAGCAACTACTAAATATAAGCATACCCATACAGCTTTTGTTGAGGCATTGAACAAGATACTTGCTGAAAATTTATTCAAAATACAAGATGCTCAAGAACTGAATGATTCGGAAAAGGTATCATCTACATGGGTCAAATATTTGTATAAACTTGTGAATAGATTAAACGATACGAAGACTCAGATGATCGGTATGAAACCGAAAGATGCCATCAAATTGAAAGAGGTGCCTCTCGCTAAACAAGAGAGCTATCCACCTGAAGTAGAGCTACCTCAAGATGGTTTGTATAGATATCTATTGCAACCGGGTGAAGAGCACAACGATCATCGAAAAAGAGCAACAGATAGAATATGGTCAAAGAAGACATATAGATTGAGTGAGGTAATAGAGCAACCTGGTAACCGCGTAATGTATTACCTTCAAGATGGACCTGAACGAGCTTTTGTGAAAGAAGAGTTGATATTAATACCTGAAGATACAGAGCTACCTCCTGATTATGTGCAAGGTTGGTGAATCATACATCTCATACAAAAAGTATCTTTACTAGAAACAAGTAAAGATTAGTCGACGAGATTTTATCTAGCGCCATATAATGTCATAATCAAAGAATTGTCTTTCTGAATTCTTTTGAGATTGTTTGAGACCTTTCGGTCTGACAAAGGCCTCTCTAGAGCTCCAACCATAATCATTTAATTCAATGAAAAGTCTTTCAGGCAACCACACCTTATATATATTTCCTGCTCCGTCTTTCAACTCTGCATACATAGCTTTTGTAGAAAAAATTTAACATGATAAATCACGTTTTCAGGTAGCTCTCGCCACTTTATGATCTCTGCCATTTGTTCCTTGTTTTGCTTGTTGATTGTTTGTTCAAATGTATCAACTGTTGGGAATTCCATTGTCTATATACTTGTGATCATATTTCTTTATATCACTTTTTCAAATTGAGGAACACATAACCACACATCCTAGTAACCATTTTCGTTTATTGACTTTTTCAAGTTTTGGAGTTCTACCATCAAACTTTTTTGAAATTGATTTTGAGTTTCAGTCTCCATCTTTCTATCTGTAGAACTGAGTCCTTCTAAAGCTTTGTAATATGTTCCCTGCAAAACCTGGAATTCTTTGTAATTGATCCTCCCATCAGTCAGCGCCTGTGAGATACTTGTTTCGAAGACAGCGATTGAGGATGTAACAATATCATATAATTTTATCACTTTTTCTACTTTCTTTTGATATCTTTTGATGACAGCTGTGGTAAGTCCGGTACAGATAGAGCCGGCTAGGGCTACACCACCTAATCCCGCAGAAATAGGTATTCCGATAATAGTAGCCCCTGTTGCAATTGAACCGATGCCGGAGCCAATGGTTATAGCGCTTGAGCTAGCATTTAGTAGCATCGATCGTTCTATCGCCTTGTTGTATCTCTTGAGCTTGATACTAAACTTGTTCTTAAGTTTTATCAACTCTTCAAACTCAGAATTTATTACGCTTGCGTTAAACTTTTCCTGCTCATTCAAATCCTCAGGAGCAGTGGGTAGTTTTGGATAAATTTTAAAATTCATATTTAGAGGTTTGTTATAACATAATTAATAATAAATTATCCTCTAAATAAATAAATAAAATGGCAGACATTGACATAGATCCTTTTGGAGAACATGGTATGACGACAGATGAAACAACCGATGAGACGTTTCCTCTCATACCGACCGGTGACCGTACGGGTGCACAGATACATACATCAGGTGACCGAGAAACATCATTTGGAGGTCACAGTCTGAATACTAGAGTTTTGAAAGAACTAGTTGAAGGGCTGTATGATAGATTATCCGAAAAATTCCAGCCAAAACCTGAGACGTTATATACCGATCAGTTTGAAATTAGAGATGGTGAATTATACTACAAAGACAGTAGCAAACCATTGACAAACAATGGAAGACTAAGGGCTACCGGTGCTATAGCTGACATATTGGGTAAGAACAGATTACGTAGTTTAGGGTATGATATACCTAAGAGCAAATTTTCAGCCAGACAGGCAGCTGTACTTAATAAAATAGCAGAAGAGCTTCCTTCGACATCTAAAATCACAACAGCAACCGATGTAGAGTTGGAAGATATGTCTGGTGATGTGGTGAACAGTACGGAAGATTTAATTTCAACGCTTAGACAACAATCGGTCGATCATGAAATGACTCAGACCGGCGATCTATTTGAATATCCTATGCGAGAGTTGTTAGGATTGGATAAGGCGTTGAGAAACATTAGAGGAGGTCTTCAGGAAGAGGTTGCGAAAAAGGTTCGAATAGAACAGCATATCGATCGAGAGAAAAACAAGTTGGAAGAAATGGAAAATGATGTGACATACACGGACGAACAACGAAAAGAGGTTGAAGAGAGAATCGAGGGATTACGTGAAGAGTTGAAAGCTAGGAAAGAGAACATTGATATTCTCAAAGGTAAATTAAACAGTCAAGTAACGAGCATCAAAGAAACCATTGCTAAAGTCCTCGACAAAGATACCACATTAGGTGAAAGGATACGAACACTATTCCGCGAACAAGGTATCACAATCGTTAGCATTCTGACAGCGTTTGGTATGGCTATCGGTGTCCTTGTGGAAGCTTTGTTACCATCAGCAGCTGGAAGCTCTTCACAAAATCCTGACAAAGGTGGTGATAAAAAGAACGATGCAAAGGAATGGATAAAAAATAAACTAAAAGCGTTAGCATCACTTCTAGGTAGATTAGCATCTAAAGCGGCAGAGGCTTTACCAGGAATAATTGGATCTATCGTATCGTGGATACTCACTAGAGCAAAAGAAGTTGTAGGTTGGTTAAGTCAAAATTTATGGGCTCTGATTGTAGGGGTTGGATGGATGATCTATACGTACCTCGTGACTAGACGGTAACCATCTGAGTGTGTATATATGTTACACGTATCGTGTAACATAATTTTTGTACTCAAATTGAATATACATTTTTATCTTTCAAAATACCACACAATTCCACCAATACCGAGCATACTCAGAGCTATAAAAGCCAATTCCCTTTCGTGTTGATCATGACTCGGTGTATAAAAGTCGCTCAATACAGGCTCCCGTGGTAGCGGTTCAAGATGATTACTAAATACACTATTGTACTCTCTCATTGCATCATTTAGTTCTATGAATTTTGAATCAGCCTTCTTTTCGAGCATGAGCTGCTTATTGATAAAATCGATCCTTTCCTGTCGTTTTTGCTGCCATTCAATCTGTGCTTTTTGTAATTTTTCTATGGCCAAATCATGGCGTTTTCTTTCCCTATCGATTCTGTCTTTGGATAAACTTGAAAACAGATAGCTTGATCCTGTGAAAGCCAAAGCGTTAGCCAAAGCTCCACCCAACATCATTGCGATAGAAGCCATATTTAGATATTGATATTTTCAGGTAAAATCTTTTGTTTGATTAAGTAGTCCTTTGTCACTTCACTAGCGGCGATAATGGCAACTAGTTTTCCTGTATCTTCCAAGTCGAACTTTTGAATAGAGGGAGGTGTCATTTTTAACACCTTTTTTCCTAGCATAGAGTAGCCGATAGCGAAAACGCAGACGACTGATGCATGATATAAATCGTTGACGATACTTTTCTTGTCCATGTTTGTTATATATACATTTTTTTTCTTTTTATTCCATTTCATGTTTATTGATTTTCACTGGTATTTTAGATTTTTGTGGAAGGGGGGTGGATGGTGACCCACGGGGTAATATTTGCTCTTTCTTTTTATACATAAAATAAGCAAATCCACCAACTAAACCGAGAGCTATTATTCCACCTACACCATAGGTGTAGTTCATAGGTTGTTCATTTGGTTTGGTGAGAGAGTCATCGAGCTTATTCATTTCTTTTTGAGGTGACACTTGTTTTAATTGTTCTCGTTTTTTACGGTTGTATTCCGCCAACTTCTTACCCGCTTCAACCTTTTTTGGGTTCTTCGTTGTCACTTGAATGGGAGTCTGTTCTTCTGACATTTTTATTATCTGCTGTATTTATATTATCATCGGATTTATTTAAATTCCTTTCATTGATATAATGCCTCCCGGTAATAAGTCCAACACTGAGTGGTGCTAATAATGAGCCGAATTTGTAATATAAGTCACATGTAAATCTTTGAAGGGCAGAGTTTAAGAAGGGGTCATTTTCCAGGTCATTGCTCAGCGCTTCTTGATTGTTTATTCCTAACGTTGCACAAGCCCCCATGGAATAAATACGTATCAGTGATTTCCCCAAGGATTTTACCATTTGACCTGATAGTTTAGCCTCGTAGATACTAAAAAGTTTTTCTACCTCTTCATCTTTGAGTTTGTTAATCTGTTCTTCCGTGTACATTTTCCCTAAGTATAGCTTGCTATTTCCAGTTAAGACACACTCGAGTAATTTTTGTCTTTTACCATCTGAAGGTGGAAATTCACCCGGAACATCATAACTCTGGTTGATTAAATTATCGATCGCTGTTTCCGCCATTTTTATTAGAGAGAGGTATTTTTTTAACACAAAATAAAAGTAAAATAGCGAGATCAACAGTATGCTTAATAACATGAAGTTGACATATTCTATCATTTTGTTGTGTTTGTTATAATTTTCTTATACTCTCTTATAATTTTGTTGAAATTTGTTGTATAAGAGTTTGCTATCCTCTTATAATTATGTTGAAATTTGTTGTATAAGAGTTTGCTGTCTTCTTATAATTTTGTTGAAATTTGTTGTATAAGAGTTTGCTATCTTCTTATAATTATGTTGAAATTTGTTGTATAAGAGTTTGCTGTCTTCTTATAATTTTGTTGAAATTTGTTGTATAAGAGTTTGCTATCTTCTTATAATTTTGTTGACAAAATAATTATAAGAGGATGACGATGTTTAATAATATATTCTAACATTGTTAAATAAATAAACATTGTTTACAAGATCTTTGTTTTCATAACGCGATATGAGTTACGAAACGTGCTATTTTGATTACATAAGTAGTTTCTATTATTATAACCACAAATTACTCATAAACGTAAACAATATCATAAAAATGTAGTAAAAAGCAGTTTGTAGAAGTTTCATTTTATAACATAAATAAGCTAACAATACGTATGACATACAGATCAGCGTAGTCTAGTGGATAAGAACGCTAACTTGTAACAACAAGGTCGTGTGTTCGAACCCCACTCGGTCTCTCATGTCCTGGTTGAAAAACTTGCATGAGTGCGCACTTCCCCGCAGTTGCGTTGGATATATCGCGGTTTGGGTAGACTTCGGTCTGGGTGATTAATCACTGTCAGGTTTCACTGGTCCACAGAGACATTCAGGTTACCGTCAAATCGATCGAAATTCAACATAAACGTCAGGGCTTGAAGGTGTTAGCATGAACCTAAACTACGGATCATATGTGGCTGTCGGGATATAAACGTCAGGGCTTGAAGGTGTTAGCATGAACCTAAACTACGGATCATATGTGGCTGTCGGGATATAAACGTCAGGGCTTGAAGGTGTTAGGATGAAGCTAAACTACTATCACATGTGGCTGTCGGTACAAAACCCTAGAGGGTTCTCCTAAGGAGTTTTGTTTTCAATAATAATAATAATACCATATACTAAACATCGTGGTAATCGCTAAAACCAAAGCTATTTTCTCTTCTTCATGAGATGGGAGTGAATCTGTTTGACTCACTACTCTTGTTTGAACTTTCTTTTGTAAACTTTTATTTTTTGTTTGTGTTGGAGAGCTAGTCACTTTGGGCGAAATATGATGCTCTTGCATAACATTAATCATTTTATTTCTTCCGAGGCTCAAGTTGTCATTAGATATGAGAATTTTATTATTATAACCAGACACTCCCGACTTGATGTTTAGATTCATGTCACTAGGTAACATGTAAATACCTTGTCCAACAGAATAATCAACCTTGCTTGAAGCGTAATTTAAAGTATCCTGATAACGTTTAATGTCATCTTGAATATCAACTCTGCGGTTAACAATGTCTTCAAAGTTATTCATAAAAACTCTTTGAGCTGTCAAAGCACTTGAATTATTACCTAAAATAGAAGAACGAGCTGAGGCTTGTGAACTAAGAACAAGATAAGCATATGCTCTAACACTCTCTGAAATTTTTACAAGACCTGTTTTTGTAAAGCCTTTAGATTTTTCTATAATCCATCGTGTCATGGAGTCGTCTGTGAAATAACTCAGACCTGGCGTTGGATAGTCTCTACGTCTTTTTTGATACGAGCTGTAAAAATATTGCCCTTTGTATTTTTTAGGATCAGAATCAACAC
The DNA here is from genome assembly GCA_027922465.2 of Turritopsis dohrnii. NCBI lineage: Eukaryota > Metazoa > Cnidaria > Hydrozoa > Anthoathecata > Oceaniidae > Turritopsis > Turritopsis dohrnii. Next base: position 926,506 of record BQMF02000119.1, on the reverse strand, counting down.
CATATTCACTACAGATTTTTAAAAACTCTTCTTTGTTATAAGGATTATCGTATTGGTTGAAACTATCTTCAAAAGGTAGAGGTGTCTGCAGACGCTTAATGATTCGTCTAATATGATAATAGACATGAAAACGATATACTGCTCTAATCATAGGAGTAGAGCGACCTTCTTTCAGGTGTTCAGAACTGACCCCACAAGCACTTGAAGCACACCAAGTGACAAAATTGAGTTGGGTTTGCCATAATTTAAATGGTTGTTCCTGCCAAATTTTCATACGTTGATCATTTTCATCCATTTCGTAATTAGTAAATATATTTGGAAAAGTTGCGGGGAAAGAACCGCTCTCAGAGACGATAATTGTTTGTTTGTATAAATCTTTAGCATTCAATATCTGAAGGTATTGCCCTCCATTTGGTTTATAAAGCGCGTTGGGAACATATTTAAAAATATTCTCCATTATTATTATTTAATAATATTATCTTCTATTTAATACAAGAAAATGTATATCACAGCAAATCTCGTAAGGGGTGAGAAGACTGTATATCTATCTTACCCCATTCAAAACTTGGATGGCTCAAAAGAAATTGCATTGGTTGATATGTTTGCAGACAATGTTACGTATGAAATAACCACAGATCTAACACTGAAACTGTCTGCTGATGGGAAAGCTAAAAAGTTGGTACCTCAAGGAACATTCACGAGTAGGGAATTGAATGCCTTTTTAGCAGGTGCCTTTTTAAAGGGTGATGCAGAAGTTACCTCATTAAGCAAAGACCCTCGAATAATCAGAACAAATAAGCTCGCTAAAAAAATCAAAATTAATTTGCATCTCTCTGAACTCGACAACACTCAAAATCTTGAGGATGGTAAGCTAAGTGATATTTTACTATCCCATCACAAGGCTGAATATAGTGACTTCACATATGTTGAGCCTAAAAACCCTCAGTACAAAAAATTAAAAAATGGTGTATTTCAGTCTCTCACGTTGAAAATCACAGATCAACATGGTAATATGCTAAAAGAAGACCTAGGAAGAACCGTTGTTTTGCATATCCGCTAAAACGAGATAAAAAGTAATAATTAATTATATATATCATAATTAATAATGGAGTATGGAAAGAGGTTAAATCCAGAACGTTCACTTAGAACTGCCCGCGGTGTAAAAGGTTCTCGTCAAAAAGTAATTGTCACACACAATCCGAGTGAGATCGATCAAAATCAGCTATTGTTGGTTAGGTTTCCAAATTTAGGAAGCGATGATGTTATTATCCCAGGAACAACGAATCTAAGTTTTGATATTGAACTCGAGTCGAAAGCTGACTCAAAAAGAACATTGGTCAGTAACATTGGGAGAGCTATCGTTAAAAAGTTGGCTGTCAAGTTCGAAGGTAACGAGATATTGAGCATCGATGACTTTGATCTTTTCGGGTGTTACAGAGATTTATGGTTAACCAAGTTTGAAAAGAGAAACGCGATAAGACAGGGTATCATCATCGACGATGGGTGTACAGAGAATTGTATGAAATTGAGGATTGGTGCTTCAGATAAAAAGGACGATGATGCGGAAGACAAAGCCATTGCTGACACCTATAAAAACAAGTTTGTCATTCCACTCGACTTTGAGATGCTAGATAGTACTATTCCATATTATCAAGCAGGTTTAGGTAATAGGTTATGCTACGAGATCACATTTAACGACTATAACCGAGTTATTTATTCTGACCCTCCAGATACTGCCGCAGGTCAAAAACGTAACCCAGATGGTAAATACAAAATATCCAACATCTCACTTGAATATGAGCTTGTGACACAACCCACGTTGGCTAGACAAATCGCTTCTGAATATCAAAACATGGCTTTGCTCTATGATAGGGTTTTGCGGCACAGACAAATTAGAGTAAACAAGTCAGACACAACATGGAATTGGTCATTCAACACACCAGCCAAATCTTTGAAGGGTATTTTGGTTCTATTTGAAGAAGAAAAATCCTACAAACGAGAAACCTGTAAATTCTACAATCCAAAGATCGAAAAGGTATCTGTCATCGTCGAGGGGAAACCTAACCAACTTTTTGCTCAAGGGATGCAGCCGTTTGAACAATACAATGAGATTTGCAAGTATTTTGCTGAAGGAAAACCAAAAGATAATAGCGTCGGCGAAAACCGAAAGCGCTTGGGATTACACGATGTAAAAGTCTCTGATTACTTGACAAACAAGTATGCTCTATGGTTAGATTTCAGAACAATTGATGAGAATGCTTTGCATGGGACCGGTCGAAGGATTGAAAATGCAAGTGAAGGCATCACTTTACAGATTGAAAAGACCGCTGAAACTGCAGGAAACTTAAACGCATATATATATCTAATAATGGATGCTCAATTAAACATACAAAACGGTCAATTTATGTCTACATTATATTAGTAAAATGAACACACTTTACATGAAAGAACCTCACACAGCATTATTCGTCGGACCAACATCGTGCGGCAAAACGGATCGTGTCATAAAATTATTAGAAAATGAATATTTTGATCACTTTGATTTCATCGTGATTATATGTCCCACCTTGAGGTGGAATCAGACTTACAGAGATCGGAAGTGGTTCTGGAATGACAGCTATGTGATTTTAATTGAACCGGAAGGATCTTTGTATGAATATATTAAGAAAATGGACTTCTTTTGCGCCGGATACAAAACCTTATTCCTCATTGACGACATCATAGCTGATGAAAAATTGGACAAAAAGAGAAACCCTTTGCTCGAGTTGGCAATTAGTGGTAGACATCGAAATCATTCGCTATGGTTACTTACACAATCATACACAGCTATACCTAAAGATTTACGACGGCAAGCTAAAATGTTATATGTGTGGTATCCAAAAGATAGAAACGATCTAGCCACTATTCATGAAGAGAATGATGTGATTGATTCACAAGAAGAATTGAAAGATGTCAAGGAAAAACTGAAAGGAGGGAAACACACGTGCCTAGTCATGAGAATGGAACATCCGAGAACGCATGTGATTTGTTAAACAGGTTGACGTTATTTGTTACATGACTCTTGTAACAAAAAATATAAGACTACTGTAAGACTCCTATAAGACTACTGTAAGACTCCTATAAGAGAATAATTTACGTCTCAATACAGATGTCATATGTATTATTAGCTCATTTATATTATAAAAATGAAACTACTACAAACTGCTTTTTACTACATTTTTATGATATTGTTTACGTTTATGAGTAATTTGTGGTTATAATAATAGAAACTACTTATGTAATCAAAATAGCACGTTTCGTAACTCATATCGCGTTATGAAAACAAAGATCTTATATGATAGCTATAGTAGGGAAATTCCCCGACATCGTATGATTTTGGGCTAGCATCGGCACTTTCCTATCTCTTAACTCACGATTAAAAAGAGCCAATTGGTAGATTTCTCAGCTTTTGATTATGTAAGCTAATTAAACAAAGGTGCATTGTGTCGATTGAAAAAATTTTACATGAAAGTGAGATTAGAGATTACGACAAAACTTTGGTCGACACGAAAATGTCGACGTAAGTTTCATGTTTACCTAATAACGCATATTTTGATATGAATTGTAAACCAAAAGTTGCTAATAGATATATATATATATATATATGAACATATATGAATATGTAAATTATTTTCTATAGGCTTGAATAATCAAAATGCTCTAAACGATGAAAAAAAGAAGTCAAGAAAACTTGGAAAGTGTTCAAATAAATTCTTGATTATGGTATGACATTTACCTTCAGCATTTTATGTACATGGTTGCCAACAAAGCTTTTTCCGTGGTACGCTTGTCTGTGGACATGGACCTCTGACAAAAGGTCATCAACACGTTTCACACACGGGCCTACATTTCGGTTGACTTCACTTTGTTTTATCAGTTTATCCATTTCTTTTTCCTGTTAAGAAGATACTTAATATTTTTAAAACAGTGTCAATTATCTCTATCTCTGTCATTTAAAAATGTCTAGAACTAATGCCTACCTTTTCTTGCAATGATACTTCCCTCATCTGGTGATTTAAGGATATTTTGGGCGATCGCATCATGTACTAAAATTTTCCAATAATTATCAACAAAGGATAATCTTTTCATTCTGGTTCTAACAAAAGGATAATATTGATTTATAATACCTAAGATTATTTTTTCATGACAGTCATTGACGGAACGTTGTTAATCTTTAATTTGGGATTGTAGTTTTGCAAATTCTTGGATTTCTGCAAATCCTACATTACTCGATTCAGCAATCTTTAAGTCAAGAAGATGGCAACGGTCTTCAAACATATTGAAGAATTTCAAATATATCCCAAGAGATATATGGAGTCCTGGTGGTGCAACCTATATTTTGATGAACAGTTAAATTTATAATTGCATACTTTCTTTTAAAAATATTACTATATGTTGTACCTGATCAATAGGGATATCAAAGATTGGTTCGCTTATCACATTGTTAAACAATTTAGCTTGTTTAACATTACTTCCCTCAGCTTGAAAATTCTCATGATCTCTTTTGAGTGAATCCAATGTGCGGTTTTGGAATCTTCCACGTTCATGGAGAGCTTTCTGCATTTCAGAGGTGGTGATATTGCAAAACAGGCAACAGTGACGTCCTGTATCAGATATAATTGTTCATAAATTCTGTTCTAGGCTCTTTGTAAAGATGAATGATCATGCCAAAAGACTTACCATTTGCACCAGTTAAGCCATACATGACACAAAGAAATTCATAGTCCCCAAACATGAATGTCCGTATTGATTTTGTTCTGGAAAGAAAATTTTGTCTTATCAGAAGTTGGTGGAGTGACGTAAGAAAACCTTTGAAGAGTACCTACTGCCAAAATGATCTTTGCAATTGTTCAATTTCTGCTTTGAAGCGAGACAATGTTATGCTTAAATTTATTCGTCTGTCTTTTGCTTCAAATAGGGAGAAGACAACCGTGTTATTCTTGCTATTTGGTTTATCAATGTTGGCAACCTGGTAGCTCATTTTGAAAGACCCTCCGCCATGATCTCCACCAACTTTCAAGTGAATCTCATCATTAAACGAAGGTAATTCAATCAAACGATCAAATCTAGTGAAATTTATGTAACAATATTATAATACATAAAGTATGCATGCATGTTGTTCATAAATTCTGTTCTAGGCTCTTTGTAAAGATGAATGATCATGCCAAAAGACTTACCATTTGCACCAGTTAAGCCATACATGACACAAAGAAATTCATAGTCCCCAAACATGAATGTCCGTATTGATTTTGTTCTGGAAAGAAAATTTTGTCTTATCAGAAGTTGGTGGAGTGACGTAAGAAAACCTTTGAAGAATACCTACTGCCAAAATGATCTTTGCAATTGTTCAATTTCTGCTTTGAAGCGAGACAATGTTATGCTTAAATTTATTCGTCTGTCTTTTGCTTCAAATAGGGAGAAGACAACCGTGTTATTCTTGCTATTTGGTTTATCAATGTTGGCAACCTGGTAGCTCATTTTGAAAGACCCTCCGCCATGATCTCCACCAACTTTCAAGTGAATCTCATCATTAAACGAAGGTAATTCAATCAAACGATCAAATCTAGTGAAATTTATGTAACAATATTATAATACATAAAGTATGCATGCATGCATGAACATTTATGTCAAAATAGCCCAGAAAACCTACTTGCTTAAATTATCTATATAGTTGGTAATATTCTCTGGCAAATTTTCAATATATGCCCAGGGTGCAGAACGGATTTCATAGATGCCTTTTTTATCTTTGGATTCAAAGCTCAAAGGTGTTTCTTCCACTTTCAGGTTATCCGATGACCAAGAAGATGCTACTTGTCTCTGTTTAGCAGAAGATGCAGCTTTAATGTTGAAAGATTTAAGCCATCTAAATTTAATGTAATACTGTTATGAGCTGCATCAATGATAAATGGAAGTAATAGAATATGTACTTGCCTGGCCATTGTTTGCAATTTAGTCCAGGGAATGCCCATGTCTGCTTTTAAAGCCACCAAAGCTTCTGGCCCAATTTCAATAGGTGAAATATGCGCTGCTTCTAAAAGTTTTCGTCTATCCTCTTCTGTGAAGGATTTAACCAACAACGATGTTTGATTCAATTTTCCATCACTTCCTGAGGAATGACTTAAATTTTGGTGAAGCGTTCTTGTTCTATTGCGCAAGGTGCTTTTGGATGCTGTGGAGTTAGGTGTGTAAGCTTTTGGTGTTGTTTGGATAAATAAAGGCTAAGATAGAGTAAATATAATGTAGAAATATTTGCACTTTAGTATTTCATTTTTGAATGATACTATCTAGCTCGGAATAGTAAGAGTCTGTGGAATAAACAGAGGTTAGATAATTTCACTGGTCATTAGTGGATTTTTTCTTTGAAAAAGCATCCTGGCCTGATTTATTGGAACTTGAGAGTATTGTTTATGTCTGTGTTTTTAAAATTTATGATATAATTTTATTTAATACTATGAGATTCTTACCCTCGGTCCACCCGACTTGAATTCTGCCAAACCGGTGCTACTTTTTGATATTTTATTTTTCACGACATGTAGCACTGCATCTTCTACTTCCCGAGGAATTGGTGTTTGTTCATTAAGCTGGAATATTTCCGAAACCTTCATTTCTGTTGCTTTATGTGGGCCATTACAAATATTTTGATGGAGTGTTTTTTTGTCATCTTCTGTCATTGCAAACGTAGCTCCACATTTTTTGTGGCATTCAACTTTCAAGCACAGTAACATTTCGTTGACTGTCTTTGCTTCAACAATATTATGAAAATTACTGCCACATGTTGGACAAACTGTACTTTCTTTTTGTTTTCCCTCGATGTATGGAAAAATGCATTCCAAACAAAACGAATGCTGACAGGATAGGGTAACAGCCTGTTTAATAATGTTGTTGCATAATTTGCAAACACACAAGTGCAAATGGGGATTGATATTTTCCGAAATGCTGTAGTTAGGTATATGAACTACTTTGATGGTTTCCTTCAAACAATTTAAAACAGGTCTGGTCCATATTGAATTGTCCGACTTGGGTCTCCCTCCTCTTCCTTTTTTTTGACTGGTCGTCCACCTTTTTTGTATTGGGTAGTGGGTAGCTTGCAGATTAAACAGTCTTCTGTATGTTCAGTCCACTGACTTATTTCAAGGTTGTTTTCGAAAGTGGTATTTCTTGAAATTATGTTCCTCATTTTTTTCAAGCACTTGTTGCACATGTTGGGTGGGTGGGTTTCGATCGAATCGTTGGTAATATCGATATAGAAAGCTGATTTTATTTCTACTGACAATCCCTTAACTGCTTTAGGCTTTTCTTCGATACAGTTACTGCAAATTCTGCATAGCAAAGCTAGCTTTTCCATGTGTGTACTTAGGGACGCCATGTTTTATGTGGGGCTACAGTACCACTTAGACAATCGAGATTATTTTCTTTAAAAAAATTGGGCCTACCAAGATACTTGCACACAGTGTAGAGAAAAGGTATATGTTTGAGGATCAGTTGGACTTAGTGCCTGAAAAACTCTTGAATTTGTAAATTACCAATACAAAGTGAAGGTAAGTTAGCATGTGGCTGGTTTACTTTCTTGGTAGATTTTGCGCTATAATATTCGTAGAACGTGCTGTTATTATGCAACATTCACAGAATATAAATCCTTGGTCCAACTGAAATTGGACAAATTACTTTTTTAATTGAAATAATACTTTAAAGAGCCCAAATTGAATGTTTTTTTTAGGGTACATGTGACCAAATATGGCGGATTCACCCTAGGCGATTGGTAAACAAATTTTTGAAAATTCCACGCATGCGCATACTAAAATAATCAGTTGCAACATGATTTAAACGGATGTGCGGTAGCGTTGGTTGGTGTCGTCATAGCGTCTATGGCGGCTACCTTCTCGGGATCAGCTGACACTCCGTCTGCAGAAAAGATGAAGCCGAAGAATTTCACTGAGGGTACGTTGAACTGACATTTGTCCTTTCCTGATGTCAGACCACAATCCAGCAGTCGCTGCAGAGTTCGAATCAAGGCTAGGTCATGTTCGCGCTGTGTGACTACATATATGAGGATGTCATCGTAGATGTTATCACAATTGGGAATGTCTCCCAGAGTGTTGGTCATCTCCTCGTGGAAGATGTCTGCTGCTGAGTTGATTCCGAAGTTCAGCCTCTTGAACTGCCTCAGTCCTTTGTGAGTATAAAAGGACGTTATGTGACGTGACGACTCATCCAGCTCAAACTGGTGGTACCCGTGATTCATGTCCAGCCTTGTGAAGTATCGGGCTCCATTCATCTTATATCGTAGTTCTTCTACTGTGGGAATTACGTGTCTTGTGCGTCTAATTGCCTTGTTGGCTGTGGTCATATCTATGTTCATTCTAATTTTGTTCAGATCCGCTTTCGGGGTTATGACAATGTTGGAGACCCAGTCTGTGGGGCCTTCAACTCTCTGAATTACGTCTTCTTTTTCGAGTTCCTCAAGGTGGTTTTTGAATTTGTCTCTGTGTGCAAATGGCACCCGTCGCTGTACCTGAACAACTGGCGGTTCCGTCTCATCGATGTGAAGTTTGACTTGACGGTATTTGTGCTTTCCAATTCCTTGGAAGACGTTATCATAATGCTGAAGAATGTCTTGTATTTTCTGTTCCGGCTTGTCAGCTGCCTCCTGCAGGCGATGTTCTAGGCGAATACACTCTGTGTCCTTGGTGATCCGTTTTGCTAGCTCTCGATAGTCCATATGCGAGACAGGGTTGGTCTCCTGATATTCCAGGTGTGTAACTGGCGTGATGTCTGTCTCTTTTGTCTCCAGGCTGTTGCAGTTGATACTAAGGATGCCTAGGTCGAACGCTGTATATTTTCCGAGCAGAGGTAGGTTGTAGTTACTCTCGGTTACATAGATGGTTGCTATTACGCTGTTGCCTTTCTGTGTTTCAATCACGGTCTCAAACGCACCTAAAACGGGTTGTGCATCAGAATTGTAGGGTTGCAACTTCGCAACAACTACGTAAGGGTATGGCTGCAAATAGCTGCTTGTATATCTTGTGTGGTAAGATGTTAGCTTCTGCAGCCGAATCAACCTCCATCTCTAGTTCTTGTTGAGCCACCATAAGTCGTGCTACAGTGGAGGGGTATGTTTTGGGAACTTCCCGAGTTTGGAGCATATTTTCACTAGCGCCCAGTTCTGTCTGAACTGGCTGTGTCTTGATCCTGTGTAACTGGCGTGATGTCTGTCTCTTTTGTCTCCAGGCTGTTGCAGTTGATACTAAGGATGCCTAGGTCGAACGCTGTATATTTTCCGAGCAGAGGTAGGTTGTAGTTACTCTCGGTTACATAGATGGTTGCTATTACGCTGTTGCCTTTCTGTGTTTCAATCACGGTCTCAAACGCACCTAAAACGGGTTGTGCATCAGAATTGTAGGGTTGCAACTTCGCAACAACTACGTAAGGGTATGGCTGCAAATAGCTGCTTGTATATCTTGTGTGGTAAGATGTTAGCTTCTGCAGCCGAATCAACCTCCATCTCTAGTTCTTGTTGAGCCACCATAAGTCGTGCTACAGTGGAGGGGTATGTTTTGGGAACTTCCCGAGTTTGGAGCATATTTTCACTAGCGCCCAGTTCTGTCTGAACTGGCTGTGTCTTGATCCTGTTAACTTTCTTGGTTTCACAGACTCGTGCTTAGTGTCCTTTCCGACCACAGTTATTGCATGTTACACTTCAAGCCTTGCATGGGCTTTTATGTGGCACATGCTCACCACAGTATCTGCAATCAGCTTTGTTGCTTTTGTGGCTGCTTCTTCGGCACCAGACGCATTCCTTGTCGATCTGCTAATCGAGCAAGCTGGTTCACATCAAAGGATTCCCCGGTAAAGTTGGGTTTGACCCTAAAACCCCAAAAAGTATACGTATTTATCATAAACAGAAGATCATGCCAATTATTGACTTATAATTCAAATTAGTCTTACATTGAACGATGTTACATCATACTTTGACTGCTTACAGCGTACGCAGTGCATGCATTTCTTTATCAATGATATCACTATATTAAAAATTGTGCCATCTACCTCCACAAATAGCCACTCGCGTAGTCCAGTACCATAAAGCTTAATCCCTGTAACAAACATGGTACTTTTGATCATAGATCATAAAACTAATGCGGACGTTTTCGTAAACATCGAATGAAAAAAACACTATCGCTGTACCTGACCGTTCCCCAAGCTTCCTCAACACAGTAGCGATTGCTTCATAGCCACTAGGATTTATAAAGTCAGGTTCACCACAAATTACTTCCTGCTTTGCTGAGTGTGACGGAATTCTCGGGAAATATTCCGATGTATCGGTATTGTATTCACTTTGGATGACATATTCCCTCCTTTCTAGCGTCCCGTTACCACAAACTCGACAAACTCTGTAGGAGGAATCATTCTCGTGATGACAGCTCACACAAAATTTAACATCACGGTGGCGTTTCCTTTCGTTCACTATGGTTAATACGTCATTGGACCTCTCAATTAAAGCCATCATTCTCTTTGCTATGAAATCGTCTCGAGAGGCTCGAAATAAATCCTTGTTCCCAAGATTTAACATTTGGGCAGCATCAAAGTCATCATGAAGCCAATACTTTGGATTCAAATGCTCCAAATATTGCATTTTTTTCCTCCAAGAATGATTTGGGAGTGAACGGAAATTACACTCGATGGCATTTTTTGGTTGCTTTTAAATTGCCATGTTTTGCCAATTTTCTGGGCGTTATCAAAGGACGCCTTGACATCACCTTCTGGGAATTTCAATTCTCCAGCACAGTGATTGTGTATGAAATCACAAACATGTTGGTAACCTCCGGAAGGAGTAACACTCGCATTTAAATTGACAATTTGTTTTGACCTTGTCAACCTTTCCGTGACGGTATTTTTATTTAAGGCCTGCGGAAGCACCAAGTGTGAATCACAACACTTGTAAATTGACTCGATAACGTGAGCCAATGAAAAATAATTTCGTGTTGTACTTACAACAGGGAACTTACAAATTCTCTTCAAAATGTAAATCAAACTCTTTGGTCTATGTGAAACCCATTCCTCAGCACTGTAATCGTCGGCAAACGTATTGCCGTGGCGTTTTAATGCCTGGATATCTGCAGCAATTTCTACCTCAAGCTGCTCATCTTCGCTTAAATGGCCTCGGTCATGGGAATATCTGTTAAAACAATCTTCACAAATTGTGGATGCATTATGAGTAATTACGCCCTCTCTTAACAGTTTATCTCTGATACCGTAACACGGGGTGACTTGAAACAAAATTTGCCGTTATTTTGCAAACTTTTGTTTATAACTTTTTATCTAAGAACTCAATTGTTAACAAACTTTGAAAAAAGTGTCATCCATCTTTTGTCTTTTAGATTATCAAATTACAAATAAATTGATGAATACCATCTCAAGTTAGAACTTCTCAAAGTACACCACTCAAAATTTATCGTGTGGGGGTGACTTGAAACAGTGCCATTTCCACAAAAACATTGGTTTATGGAGCGCCTAAGCAGAAAACGCGTATGTAACGATTACTTTCGTAGAATACATAAATTAATTTAAATTGATTCATTTTTCTCAAATGTTGAAGAGTGTTGTGAAACATAGCAACTGTTATTTCTCTAAAGTCATTAAGCAAATTAGTAATGATACTCGTGTAAGCATGAATATCTAATTTAAAGTTAAAGCTACCTTTACACAGTCGTTTTTTTCACTACTAAAATTATACATAGTTTTCCGACGAAAGTGCATTCTGGGATGTGCTTTCAACGTAAGGTGGTTGTGACGACAAATGATAAAATACGTTTGGAGATGGGGAACAAACAGACGGGAGGGCGTTTTGTGTGTGTGTTTGGGAAGGGGCGTCTATTCGGGACCTAGAGCATAGAAGTCAACCAGAATTAATTCTCAAGCGTTTTTCTATAACCATTCACGCACAATATTCGCACAAAAAATGTACATTGTCCAAATTTACATCGTTATATTCCGACGTTTCGTATTGATGGCCGGAACACTGCAAATGGTATTTCCGCGAGCATTCATCGCAAACAATCCACCTATAAAATAAACAATGAGTCCGGTGAAGTCATTATGAACCTATGTTTGTTTATATTTGTCATTGATAATACAATTAATTTTTTGCTGAAGTTAATTTCCCTACTTCGGTTTAGCAAGATATATTTACCTATCATCACTCTCTTCATCATAGGCCTCGTCACAATAACTGCACACCCACTCCACTTCTTCGTCGTTAACTTCAGCTGCAAATGCAATGTTGGCTCCTGGAGTTACTTTCCTGCCCCTCTTTTGGTTTTTTCTATAAATTACGTAAGTAGTTAAATATCTTAAGTCTTATTTTAAATTAAAAGGAAAAGCGACAACCAAAACAGTAACATATTTCGATATTTTCATGTATTTGTACAAGTGACGTGCAAACATTAATTAAGACGTTATGTTTGATGTACTTTATCTGTGATTTGGATACTATTCGACAACATAAATTGAAAACAGAGGAAATTACCTTTATTTGGTTTAAGGTGCGTTTCCTGTATAATTTCGATGCAAATTTCATTTAAAAACCTTTCAGCACCGACACCATTGTCCCAGTTCCCTCCAGGCAAACGGTTAATCACTTCTTCCGGATTCCATGGATGAATTCCACAAGTTCGGAAGCCTTTGAGTGAATAATGAAAACGAGTGAGATTTGGAATCATTGGTTCACTACAATAAACACTCATGGTAATATTAATGCTTACCAGAAACAAGAATCTTGCCCTCGATCTGCTCATAAACCCTCTTTACGAGAGCAGGAAAGACGTCCTTAGGGATATAGCCTCTTTTCCTGGACTCTATCCTCCATTGTTTCAACACCTTGAACCAAATGACTTTCATCGGTCGAAACACCGCAACATCCAAAGGTTGGGTCAGATGTGTCGAATTTGCAACCAACGGCACAAAAGCTACATTATGTTGCCGACAAAGAAGAAGTACCTATGTGTGAAACAGTGAGAAACTTCAGGATTGTCATTTAAGTATCATCAACATTTTCATTTCGTTCTGAATCATTTAATCTTTTACAATTTTTTTGTTCGTGAAAAAATTCAAATGCATATTCGAAAAAAGCAAACAGTGTTACCTCTTCCGAAAAGTGACATCCTAAGTTGTCACCTATCATGACTTTCTTCCTCTCCAACTTCTCTGCGTGTTTTAAAAAAACAAATTTAAACCATTGCCCAAATGTTCGTGTTTCGAACCAACCATTCATTGAATATGAATACATGGCATCTTAAAAACAAAACAGATTTGTGTTCCAGGACATGTAGTATTTATGTAGTATAAAATTTTAGTCAATTCGAAAAATTAATAAAATCATCTCGATTTAAAATATGCCTCACCGGTAGGTCCACCTTTAACCCAATTTTCGTACAAGTTTTTTGGCCTTATAAACGATCATAGGTGGAAGATACCGCCCTGTGGCGTCCCCACAAAACATTATTGAAAATGCCTGTTTTGAATGCTCGCAGACCTTTTCCACTCGACGCATTCCCCTGGCTACGACAACCTGAAAAACATAAGTTAACATTTTTCTTAACAATATTTCTTGTGTCAGTTGTTAAGTGTCTATATAGTTTCATTATGAAAGACTATCATACTTTCTTATTTCTGGGATCATCCGAAAAGTTGGTTTCATCAAAATTAAAAATATTGGTGGCAGGTACACCTACAAAATTAAACGATATCATCGTGATTGTCCGGTGATTGCTATCTCACTTGATGAATTCATTTTAATGATAAAGACAAATGATCCAATTGATTACCATCTATTTCCTTTTTTAGATTATCAAAATAATCTTTTAGCATCTCCTCGTTCACAGCTGCACGGGAAGGCTTATCGGCCTGCCGAAGTGTCAAACCTTTTCTCTTTACAAATGAATTTGCCCAATCTTCTGAAGGCAAATTTGATTAGATCAACATAAGTAGATTTCCACGGGATTTTGCTTAAGATCAAACTATAATTTAAACTTACTTATTATTCGATTATGAAATAAATCTATTTTTGTAACAAGAATTTTGTTTAAGCGATTATCCAAACAAATACCATATGCTAAAAGCCGCTGTTATCACTAAAATCAAAGCAATTTTTTCTTCCTCATGAGATGGGAGTGAATTTGTTTGACTCACTCTTGGATGTTCTATATAGTGAACTTCCTTTTGTGAACTTTTATTTTTTGTTTCTGTCACCTTGTTTGAAATATGATGCTCTTGCATAACATTAATCATTTTATTTCTTCCGAGGCTCAAGTTCTCATTAGATATGAGAATTTTGTTATTGTAACCAGACACCCCCGACTTGATGTTTAGATTCATGTCACTAGGTAACATGTAAATACCTTGTCCAACTGAATAATCAACTTTGCTTGAAGCGTAATTTAAAGTATCCTGATAACGTTTAATGTCATCTTGAATATCAACTCTGCGGTTAACAATGTCTTCAAAGTTGTTCATAAAAACTCTTTGAGCTGTCAAAGCACTTGAATTATTACCTAAGATAGAAGAACGAGCTGAGGCTTGTGAACTAAGAACAAGATAAGCATATGCTCTAACACTCTCTGAAATTTTTACAAGACCTGTTTTTGTAAAGCCTTTAGATTTTTCTATAATCCATCGTGTCATGGAGTCATCTGTGAAATAACTCAGAACTGGCGTTGGATAGTCTCTACGCCTTTTTTGATACGAGCTGTAAAAATATTGTCCTTTGTATTTTTTAGGATCAGAATCGACACCGTATTCACTACAGATTTTTAAAAACTCTTCTTTGTTATAAGGATTATCGTATTGGTTGAAACTATCTTCAAAAGGTACAGGTGTCTGCAAGCGCTTAATGATTCGTCTAATATGATAATAGACATGAAAAAGATATACTGCTCTAATCATGGGAGTAGAGCGACCTTCTTTCAGATGTTCAGAACTGACCCCACAAGCACTTGAAGCACACCAAGTGACAAAATTAAGTTGGGTTTGCCATAATTTAAATGGTTGTTCCTGCCAAATTTTCATGCGTTGTTCATTTTCATCCATTTCGTAATTAGTAAAAATATTGGGAAAGCTCGCAGGAAAAGAACCATTTTCAGAGACAATAATTGTTTGTTTGTATAAATCTTTAGAATTCAATATCTGAAGGTATTGTCCTCCATTTGGTTTATAAAGCGCATTGGGAGCATATTTAAAAATGTTCTCCGTTATTTGAAAATATAATCCTCTATTCTCTAATAGAAGAAATGTATATCACAGTAAATGTCGCAAAAGGAGAAAAGACCATATATCTATCTTACCCCATTCAAAATATGGATGGCTCAAAAGAAATTGCATTGGTTGATATGTTTGCAGACAATGTTACGTATGAAATAACCACAGAGTTGAAACTGTCTCTGTCTGTTGGTGATGGGAAAGCAGAGAAAATAATACCTAGACAGGAATACACAGGCAGGGAATTGAATGCCTTTTTAGCAGGTGATGTAGAACTTACCTCATTAGGCAAATACCCTCAAATAATCAAAACAAATAAGCTCGCTAACGTAACCAAAATTAATTTGCATCTCTCTGAACTTGACAACACCCAAAATCTTGAGAATGGAAAGATAAGTGATATTTTACTAACCTATCAAATGGCTGAATATAGAGACTTCACACATGTTGAGCCTAAAAACCCTCAGTACAAAAAATTAAAAAATGATGTATTTCAGTCTTTCACGTTGAAACTCACAGATCAGCATGGCAATATGCTAAAAGAAGACCTAGAAAGAACCGTTGTTTTGCACATCCGCTAAACCGAGATAAAAAGTAATAATTAATTATATATCATAATTAATAATGGAGTATGGAAAAAGATTAAATCCAGAACGTTCACTTAGAACTGCCCGCGGTGTAAAAGGCTCTCGTCAAAAAGTAATTGTCACACACAATCCGAGTGAGATCGATCAAAATCAGTTATTATTGGTTAGGTTTCCAAATTTAGGAAGCGATGATGTTATTATTCCAGGAACAACTAATCTAAGTTTTGATATTGAACTCGAATCGAAAGCTGACTCAAAAAGAACATTGGTCAGTAACATTGGGAGAGCTATCGTTAAAAAGTTGGCTGTCAAGTTCGAAGGTAACGAGATATTGAGCATCGATGACTTTGATCTTTTTGGGTGTTACAGAGATTTATGGTTAACCAAGTTTGAAAAGAGAAACGCGATAAGACAGGGTATCATCATCGATGATGGGTGTACAGAGAATTGTATGAAATTGAGGATTGGTGCTTCACATAAAGACACCTCTGATGCAAAAGACAAAGACAAAGCCATTGCTGACACCTATAAAAACAAGTTTGTCATTCCACTCGACTTTGAGATGTTAGATAGTACTATTCCATATTATCAAGCGGGTTTAGGGAATAGGCTTTGCTACGAGATCACATTTAACGATTATAACCGAGTTATTTATTCTGACCCTCCAACTTCTGCCGCAGGTCAAATAAAAAACCCAAACGGTAAATACAAAATATCCAACATCTCACTTGAATATGAGCTTGTGACACAACCCACGTTGGCTAGACAAATCGCTTCTGAATATCAAAACATGGCTTTGCTCTACGATAGAGTTTTGAGACACCGGCAAATCAGAGTAAACAAGTCAGACACAACGTGGAATTGGTCATTCAACACACCTGCCAAATCTTTGAAGGGCATTTTAGTTCTATTTGAAGAAGAAAAATCCTACAAACGAGAAACCTGTAAATTCTACAATCCAAAGATCGAAAAGGTATCTGTCATCGTTGAGGGCAAGCCTAACCAACTTTTTGCTCAAGGGATGCAGCCGTTTGAACAATACAATGAGATTTGCAAGTATTTTGCTGAAGGAAAACCAAAAGATAATAGCGTCGGCGAAAACCGAAAGCGCTTGGGATTACATGATGTAAAAGTCTCTGATTACTTGACAAACAAGTATGCTCTATGGTTAGATTTCAGAACAATTGATGAGAATGCCTTGCATGGGACCGGTCGAAGGATTGAAAATGCGAGTGAAGGCATCACTTTACAGATTGAAAAGACCGCTGAAACTGCAGGAAACTTAAACGCATATATATATATATCTAATAATGGACGCTCAACTAAACATACAAAACGGTCAATTTATGTCTGCATTATATTAGTAAAATGGACACACTTTACATGAAAGAGCCTCACACAGCATTATTCGTTGGACCAACATCGTGCGGTAAAACTGCTCATGTTGTAAAATATTAGAAAACTATTACTATGATCACTTTGATTTCATCGTGATTATATGTCCCACCTTGAGGTGGAATCAGACTTACAGAGATCGGAAGTGGTTCTGGAATGACAGCTATGTGATTTTAATTGAGCCAGAAGGTCAATTATATGAATGGATTAAGAGTATGGACTTTTTCTGTGCTGGATACAAAACCTTATTCCTCATTGATGATATAATAGCTGATGAAAAATTGGACAAAAAGAGAAACCCTTTACTCGAGTTGGCAATAAGCGGTAGACATCGAAATCATTCGCTATGGTTACTTACACAATCATACACAGCTATACCTAAAAATTTACGACGGCAAGCTAAAATGTTATATGTGTGGTATCCAAAAGATAGAAACGATCTAGCCACTATTCATGAAGAGAACGATGTTATTGATTCGCAAGAAAAATTGAAAGATGTCAAGGAAAAACTGAAAGGAGGGAAACACGCGTGCCTAGTCATGAGAATGGAACACCCAAGAACGTATGCGATTTGCTGAACAGGTTGACGTTATTTGTTACATAAGAGATAGGAAAGTGCGGATGTTGGCCCAAATCATATGATTTCGGGAATTTCCCTACTATAGCTAATATTATCATCTTTGTTTTCATAACGCAATACGAGTTACGAAACGTGTTATTTTAATTACGTAAGCAGTTTCTATTATTATATAACCACAAATTACTCATAATTGTAAACAATTAAATATCTCATAAAATGTAGTAAAAAGCAGTTTGTAGTAGTTTCATTTTTATAACATAAATGAGCTAACAATACATATAACATACAGATCAGCGTAGTCTAGTAAATAAGAACGCTAACTTGTAACAGCAAGGTCGTGTGTTCGAACCCCACGCAGTTCGTCTGAGAGGAAGTATATATATATATACTTCGGCGGTTGTAGATCTCTCATGTTCTGGTTGTAAAACTTGCATGAGTGCGCACTTCCCCGCAGTTGTGTTGAATATATCGCGGAATGGTTAGCATTGTGTCTGGGTGATTTATCACTGTCAGGTTTCTCTGGTCCATAGAGACATTCAGGTTACCGTCATTTCGATCGAAATTCAACAAACGCCAGGGCTTAGAAGTGTTAGCATGTATCCACAATGCCGGCTATAATTGCAAACTACATGCGCTGATCAGCGAAATACATACCATATACTAAACATCATGGTAATCGCTAAAACCAAAGAACTTTTATTTTTTTTGTTTGTGTTGGAGAGCTAGTGACTTTGAGTGAAATATGATACTCTTGCATAACATTAATCATTTTGTTATGTAAACAAAATAAAAACAAAATTATAGCGTTCCGAGAGACACCACAAGCAGACACTAAGGTCTAAATGAATGATATAAAACCCAAGAGCGGAATAATTTGAAAATTGTGGTGAACAGGCGACAGAGTCTGCCGGAAAGGGAAGGTCTAGTGGAGCGGCTAGATTGGAACTGGATGGTGCCGTCCGCTCCCGGTATTCACCACAAAATGTGCCAAAAGTTGTCGGGAAAAACAATGTGACTAGATGTAATATACTCGAACAGATCATGAACGGCCATTGCGTGCGTAGTAGTCGGAGTTCGTAAGTAGTCACACACAAATAGTCTAAGATCTAGGGGTAGAGCTGAGAGCTGGTGGATTGGAGAAGCCAGGGTGGAGTGCCGGTTAGATCGAAGACAATGAATTAGAAACCCTCTAGGGTATCACAACAACAACAACAACAAAAACCCTAGGGGGTTCTCCTAAGGGAGTTTTGTTTTCAATAATAATAATAATAATACCATATACTAAACATCGTGGTAATCGCTAAAACCAAAGCTATTTTCTCTTCTTCATGAGATGGGAGTGAATCTGTTTGACTCACTACTCTTTTATGAACTTCCTTTTGTGAACTTTTATTTTTTGTTGGAGAGCTAGTCACTTTGGGTGAAATATGATGCTCTTGCATAACATTAATCATTTTGTTTCTTCCGAGGCTCAAGTTGTCATTAGATATGAGAATTTTATTATTATAACCAGACACTCCCGACTTGATGTTTAGATTCATGTCACTAGGTAACATGTAAATACCTTGTCCAACAGAATAATCAACTTTGCTTGAAGCGTAATTTAAAGTATCTTGATAACGTTTAATGTCATCTTGAATATCAACTCTGCGATTAACAATGTCTTCAAAGTTGTTCATAAAAACTCTTTGAGCTGTCAAAGAGCTTGAATTATTACCTAAAATAGAAGAACGAGCAGAGGCTTGGGAACTTAGAATAAGATAAGCATATGCTCTAACACTCTCTGAAATTTTTACAAGACCTGTTTTTGTAAAGCCTTTAGATTTTTCTATAATCCATCGTGTCATGGAGTCGTCTGTGAAATAACTCACACCTGGCGTTGGATAGTCTCTACGTCTTTTTTGATACGAGCTGAAAAAGTATTGCCCTTTGTATTTTTTAGGATCAGAATCGACACCGTATTCACTACATATTTTTAAAAACTCTTCTTTGTTATAAGGATTATCGTATTGGTTGAAACCCTTTTCAAAAGGTAGAGGTGTCTGCAGACGCTTAATGATTCGTCTAATATGATAATAGACGTGAAAACGATATACTGCTCTAATCATAGGAGTAGAGCGACTTTCTTTCAGATGTTCAGAACTGACTCCACAAGCACTTGAAGCACACCAAGTGACAAAATTGATCTGAGTTTGCCATAATTTAAATGGTTGTTCCTGCCAAATTTTCATACGTTGATCATTTTCATCCATTTTGTAATTAGTAAAAATATTTGGAAAAGTTGCGGGGAAAGAACCGTTCTCAGAGACAATAATTGTTTGTTTATATAAATCTTTAGCATTCAATATCTGGAGGTATTGTCCTCCATTTGGCTTATAAACCGCGTTGGGATTATATTTAAAAATATTCTCCATTATTATTTAATAATATTATCTTATATTTAATACAAGAAAATGTATATCACAGTAAATCTCGTAAGGGGTGAGAAGACTATATATCTACCTTACTCCATTCGAAATATAGACGGTTCGAAAGAGATCGCATTATTTGAGATATTTACAGACACCGTCACCTATCAAATCACAACACCGATAACATTGAAAACGTCTGACGATGGGAAAGCTGAAAAGTCGATACCAAACGAACATTCACGAGTAGGGAATTGAATGCCTTTTTAGCAGGTGCCTTTTTAGAAGGCGATATAGAAATTAAATCATTAGCCAAATACCCTCAAATAATCAAAACAAATACGCTAGCTAAAATAACCAAAATGAATTTACATCTCTCTGAACTCGACAACACTCAAAATCTTGAGAATGGAAAGATAAGTGATATTTTACTAACCGTTCCCATCGCTAAATATAGTGACTTTACACATACTGAGCCTAAAAACCTTCAGTACAAAAAATTAAAAAATGGTGTATTTCAGGCTCTCACGTTGAAACTCACAGATCAACATTGCAATATACTAAGTGAAGATCTGGGTACAACCGTTGTTTTGCACATTCGCTAAAACGAGATAAAAAGTAAAAATTAATTATATATCATAATTAATAATGAAGTATGGAAAGAGGTTAAATCCAGAACGTTCACTTAGAACTGCCCATGTTGTAAAAGGTTCTCGTCAAAAAGTAATTGTCACACACAATCCGAGTGAGATCGATCAAAATCAGCTATTATTGGTTAGGTTTCCAAATTTAGGAAGTGATGATGTCATTATCCCAGGAACAACGAATCTAAGTTTTGATATTGAACTCGAGTCGAAAGCTGACTCAAAAAGAACATTGGTCAGTAACATTGGGAGAGCTATCGTTAAAAAGTTGGCTGTCAAGTTCGAAGGTAACGAGATATTGAGTATCGATGACTTTGATCTTTTTGGGTGTTACAGAGATTTATGGTTAACCAAGTTTGAAAAGAGAAACGCGATAAGACAGGGTATCATCATCGATGATGGGTGTACAGAGAATTGTATGAAATTAAGGATTGGTGCTTCAGATAAAAAGGACGATGATGCAGAAGACAAAGCCATTGCTGACACCTATAAAAACAAGTTTGTCATTCCACTCGACTTTGAGATGCTAGATAGTACTATTCCATATTATCAAGCAGGTTTAGGTAATAGGCTTTGCTACGAGATCACATTTAACGACTATAACCGAGTTATTTATTCTGACCCTCCAGATACTGCCGCAGGTCAAAAACGTAACCCAGATGGTAAATACAAAATATCTAACATCTCACTTGAATATGAGCTTGTGACACAACCCACGTTGGCTAGACAAATCGCTTCTGAATATCAAAACATGGCTTTGCTCTATGATAGGATTTTGCGGCACAGACAAATTAGAGTAAACAAGTCAGACACAACATGGAATTGGTCATTCAACACACCTGCCAAATCTTTGAAGGGTATTTTAGTTCTATTTGAAGAAGAAAAATCCTACAAACGAGAAACCTGTAAATTCTACAATCCAAAGATCAAAAAGGTATCAGTCATCGTTGAGGGTAAGCCTAACCAACTTTTTGCTCAAGGGATGCAGCCGTTTGAACAATACAATGAGATTTGCAAGTATTTTGCTGAAGGAAAACCAAAAGATAATAGCGTCGGTGAAAACCGAAAGCGCTTGGGATTACATGATGTAAAAGTCTCTGATTACTTGACAAACAAGTATGCTCTATGGTTAGATTTCAGAACAATTGATGAGAATGCCTTGCATGGGACCGGTCGAAGGATTGAAAATGCGAGTGAAGGCATCACTTTACAGATTGAAAAGACCGCTGAAACTGCAGGAAACTTAAACGCATATGTATATCTAATCATGGATGCTCTATTAAACATACAAAACGGTCAATTTATGTCTGCATTATATTAGTAAAATGAACACACTTTACATGAAAGAACCTCACACAGCATTATTCGTCGGACCAACATCGTGCGGCAAAACGGATCGTGTCATAAAATTATTAGAAAATGAATACTATAATCACTTTGATTACATCGTGATTATATGTCCAACTTTGAGGTGGAATCAAACATACAGAGATCGGAAGTGGTTTTGGACTGACAACTGTGTGATTTTAATTGAACCGCAAGGTCGCTTGTATGAATGGATTAAGGAAATGACCCTCTTTTGTGCTGGATATAAAACCTTATTCCTCATTGACGACATAATCGCTGATGAGGAATTGGACAAAAAGAGACAGCCTTTGCTCGAGTTGGCAATTAGTGGTCGCCATCGAAATCATTCGCTGTGGTTACTTACACAATCATACACGGCTATACCTAAAAATTTACGACGGCAAGCTAAAATGTTATATGTGTGGTATCCAAAAGATAGAAACGATCTAGCCGCCATTCATGAAGAGAACGATGTCATTGATTCGCGAGAAGAATTGAAAAATGTCAAGGAAAAACTGAAAGGAGGGAAACACACATGCCTAGTCATGAGAATGGAACACCCAAGAACGCACGTGATTTGTTAAACAAGTTGACATATTTGTTACATGACTCTTGTAACAAAAACTATAAGACTGTTATAAGACTCCTATAAGACTACTGTAAGAGAATAATTTACGTCTCAATACAGGATCTAGAATTTTACCAATATGTTTAATCCTCGATTCAAAGCGTACTCTGTCAACAGCAGCCTCTATCCAGTTACTTCTACGAGATTCACAAGCAGAGATATAATGGACCATTACTTTATCATTAAAAGTAACCCTTTTTGTATCTTGATGGGAAAATATAATATCATCATCTGAGGATTCATCATCGAACATAATTGTTTAAGTAAACAATGTTTATTTATTTAACAATGTTAGAATATATCAACTTTATATTATTAAACATCATCATCCTCTTATAATTATTTAAGACAAAATAATTATAAGAAGATAGCAAACTCTTATACAGCAAATTTCAACAAACTTATAAGAAGATAGCAAACTCTTATACAGCAAATTTCAAAAAAATTATAAGAGAGTATAAGAAAATTATAACAAACACAACAAAATGATAGAATATGTCAACTTCGTGTTATTAAGCATACTGCTGATCTCGCTATTTTACTTTTATTTTGTGTTAAAAAAATACCTCTCTCTAATAAAAATGGCGGAAACAGCGATCGATAATTTAATCAACCAGAGTTATGATGTTCCGGGTGAATTTCCACCTTCAGATGGTAAAAGACAAAAATTACTCGAGTGTGTCTTAACCGGGAAAAGCAAGCTATACTTAGGGAAAATGTACACGGAAGAGCAAATTAACAAACTCAAAGATAAAAAGGTAGAAGAACTTTTTAGTATCTACGAGGCTAACCTATCAGGTCAAATAGTAAAATCCTTGGAGAAATCAGTCATACGTATTTGAGGCCTCTCTCACCAAACCAAATGAACAACCTATGAACTACATCTATAGTGTAGGTGGAATAATAGCTCTCGGTTTAGTTGGTGGATTTGCTTATTTTGTGTATAAAAAGAAAGAGCAAATATTACCCCATGGGTCACCATCCACCCCCCTTCCACAAAAATCTAAAATACCAGTGAAAATCAATAAACATGAAATGGAATAAAAAGAAAAAATGTATATATAACAAACATGGACAAGAAAAGTATCATCAACGATTTATATCATGCATCAGTCGTCTGCGTTTTCGCTATCGGCTACTCTATGCTAGGAAAAAAGGTATTAAAAATGACACCTCCCTCTATTCAAAAGTTCGACTTGGAAGATACGGGAAAACTAGTTGCCCTTATCGCCGCTAGTGAAGTGACAAAGGACTACTTAATCAAACAAAAGATTTTACCTGAAAATATCAATATCTAAATATGGCATCTATCGCAATGATGTTGGGTGGAGCTTTGGCTAACGCTTTGGCTTTCACAGGATCAAGCTATCTGTTTTCAAGTTTATCCAAAAACAGAATCGATAAGGAAAGAAAACGTCATGATTTGGCCATAGAAAAATTACAAAAAGCACAGATTGAATGGCAGCAAAAACGACAGGAAAGGATCGATTTTATCAATAAGCAGCTCATGCTCGAAAAGAAGGCTGATTCAAAATTCGTAGAACTAAATGATGCAATGAGAGAGTACAATAGTGTATTTAGTAATCATCTTGAACCTCTACCACGAGAGCCTGTATTGAGCGACTTTTATACACCGAGTCATGATCAACATGAAAGAGAGTTGGCTTTTATAGCTCTGAGTATGCTCGGTATTGGTGGAATTGTGTGGTATTTTGAAAGATGAAGACCATCAACAAAAAATTATGTTACACGATACATGTAACATATACACTTTCAGATGGTTACCGTCTAGTCACGAGGTACGTATAGATCATCCATCCAACCCCTACAATCAGAGCCCATAAATTTTGACTTAACCAACCTACAACTTCTTTTGCTCTGTTCAATATCCATGATACGATAGACCCAATTATTCCTGGTAAAGCCTCTGCCGCTTTAGATGCTAATCTACCTAGAAGTGATGCTAACGCTTTGAGTTTATTTTTTATCCATTCCTTTGCATCGCCCTTTTTATCACCACCTTTGTCAGGATTTTGCGAAGAGTTTCCAGCTGCTGATGGTAACAAAGCTTCCACAAGAACACCGATAGCCATACCAAACGCTGTCAGAATGCTAACGATTGTTATACCTTGTTCGCGGAATAGTGTTCGTATCCTTTCACCTAATGTGGTATCTTTGTCGAGGACTTTAGCAATGGTTTCTTTGATGCTCGTAACTTGACTGTTTAATTTACCTTTGAGAATATCAATGTTCTCTTTCCTAGCTTTCAACTCTTCATGTAATCCCTCCACTCTCTCTTCAACCTCTTTTCGTTGTTCATCTGTGTATGTCGCATCGTTTTCCATCTCCTCCAACTTGTTTTTCTCTCGATCGATATGCTGTTCTATTCGAACCTTTTTTGCAACCTCTTCCTGAAGACCTCCTCTAATGTTTCTCAGCGCCTTATCCAATCCTAACAACTCTCGCACAGGATATTCAAATAGATCGCCGGTCTGAGTCATTTCATGATCGATAGATTGTTGTCTAAGCGTTGAAATTAAATCTTCCGTACTATTTGCAATGTTCCCCGTAATTTCCTCAAGCTCTACATCACTCGATTTTGTGATTTTAGATGATGAAGGGAGTTCTTCTTGTATTTTGTTTAACATAACTGCTTGTCGTGCTGTTATTTTACCCTTAGGTATATCAAACCCTAATTTACGTAACCCCTCCTTACGCAATATATCAGCTATAGTACCGGTAGCCCTTAGTATTCCATCTCTCTTCGTCAATGGATCGCTACTGTCTTTGTAGTATAATTTACCTTCTCTGATTTCAAACAGATCGGTATGTTTGGAATTAGGTTTTTCCTGATTGAGGCTTTCAGATAATCTATCATACACCCCTTCAACTAGTTCTTTCAAAACTCTAGTATTCAGACTGTGACCTCCAAATGATGTTTCTCGGTCACCTGATGTATGTATCTGTGCACCCGTACGATCACCTGAAGTTGGTATGAGAGGAAACGTTTCATCGGTTGTTTCATCTGTCGTCATCCCATGTTCTCCAAAGGGGTCAATATCAATGTCTGCCATTTTATTTATTTAGAGGATAATTTATTATTTATTATTATATAACATAATCTCTCTAAATATGAGTTGTAAAGTTTATCCAAAACTACCCACTGCTCCTGAGGATTTGAATGAGCAGGAAAAGTTTAACGCAAGCGTTATAAATTCTGAGTTTGAAGAGTTGATAAAACTGAAGAACAAGTTTAGCATCAAGCTCAAGAGATACAACAAGGCGATAGAACGATCGATGCTACTAAATGCTAGCTCAAGCGCTATAACCATTGGCTCTGGCATCGGTTCAATTGCAACAGGGGCTACTATTATCGGAATACCTATTTCTGCAGGATTAGGTGGTGTAGCCTTAGCCGGCTCTATCTGTACCGGACTTACCACAGCTGTCATCAAAAGATATCAAAAGAAAGTAGAAAAAGTCATAAAATTATATGATATTGTTACATCCTCAATCGCTGTCTTCGAAACAAGTATCTCACAAGCATTGACTGATGGAAGGATCAATTACAAAGAATTCCAGGTTTTGCAGGGAACATATTACAAAGCTTTAGAAGGACTCAGTTCTACAGATAGAAAGATGGAGACTGAAACCCAAAATCAATTACAAAAAAGTTTGATGATAGAACTCCAAAACCTGAAAAAATCCATAACCGAAAATGGTTACTAGGATGTGTGGTTATGTGCTCCTCAATTTGAAAAAGTGATTAATGAAAATGAAACTGATATAAAAAAATATGATCACAAGTATATATAGACAATGGAATTCCCAACAGTTGCAACATTTGAACAAAACATGGAACAAATTACTCCAATCACAAAGTGGAGAGAGCTAACTGAAAACGTGATTTATCATGTCAAATCTGTGGTTGAGATAGACACACCTGCATCTGAATTTGGTTCTGGAAAGGCTATGTATGCAGAGGTCCAAGATAGAACAGGAAATTTATATAAGACATGGTTGCCTGCAAGACTTTGCGTTGAGTTGAAGGATTATGGTTGGAATTCTAGAGAAAAGTTGCGGGGAAAGAACCGTTCTCAGAGACAATAATTGTTTGTTTATATTAATCTTTAGCATTCAATATCTGGAGGTATTGTCCTCCATTTGGCTTATAAACCGCGTTGGGATTATATTATTAATATTATTATTATTATTAATAATATATAATATATTATTATTATTATTATTCCATTATTATTTAATAATATTATCTTATATTTAATACAAGAAAATGTATATCACAGTAAATCTCGTAAGGGGTGAGAAGACTATATATCTACCTTACTCCATTCGAAATATAGACGGTTCGAAAGAGATCGCATTATTTGAGATATTTGCAGACACCGTCACCTATCAAATCACAACACCGATAACATTGAAAACGTCTGACGATGGGAAAGCTGAAAAGTCGATACCAAAACGAACATTCACGAGTAGGGAATTGAATGCCTTTTTAGCAGGTGCCTTTTTAGAAGGCGATATAGAAATT
Organism: Turritopsis dohrnii; assembly: GCA_027922465.2. NCBI lineage: Eukaryota > Metazoa > Cnidaria > Hydrozoa > Anthoathecata > Oceaniidae > Turritopsis > Turritopsis dohrnii. The sequence continues at coordinate 899,080 of BQMF02000119.1, read as the reverse complement.
AAATCATTAGCCAAATACCCTCAAATAATCAAAACAAATACGCTAGCTAAAATAACCAAAACGAATTTACATCTCTCTGAACTCGACAACACTCAAAATCTTGAGAATGGAAAGATAAGTGATATTTTACTAACCGTTCCCATCGCTAAATATAGTGACTTTACACATACTGAGCCTAAAAACCTTCAGTACAAAAAATTAAAAAATGGTGTATTTCAGGCTCTCACGTTGAAACTCACAGATCAACATTGCAATATACTAAGTGAAGATCTGGGTACAACCGTTGTTTTGCACATTCGCTAAAACGAGATAAAAAGTAAAAATTAATTATATATCATAATTAATAATGAAGTATGGAAAGAGGTTAAATCCAGAACGTTCACTTAGAACTGCCCATGTTGTAAAAGGTTCTCGTCAAAAAGTAATTGTCACACACAATCCGAGTGAGATCGATCAAAATCAGCTATTATTGGTTAGGTTTCCAAATTTAGGAAGTGATGATGTCATTATCCCAGGAACAACGAATCTAAGTTTTGATATTGAACTCGAGTCGAAAGCTGACTCAAAAAGAACATTGGTCAGTAACATTGGGAGAGCTATCGTTAAAAAGTTGGCTGTCAAGTTCGAAGGTAACGAGATATTGAGTATCGATGACTTTGATCTTTTTGGGTGTTACAGAGATTTATGGTTAACCAAGTTTGAAAAGAGAAACGCGATAAGACAGGGTATCATCATCGATGATGGGTGTACAGAGAATTGTATGAAATTAAGGATTGGTGCTTCAGATAAAAAGGACGATGATGCAGAAGACAAAGCCATTGCTGACACCTATAAAAACAAGTTTGTCATTCCACTCGACTTTGAGATGCTAGATAGTACTATTCCATATTATCAAGCAGGTTTAGGTAATAGGCTTTGCTACGAGATCACATTTAACGACTATAACCGAGTTATTTATTCTGACCCTCCAGATACTGCCGCAGGTCAAAAACGTAACCCAGATGGTAAATACAAAATATCTAACATCTCACTTGAATATGAGCTTGTGACACAACCCACGTTGGCTAGACAAATCGCTTCTGAATATCAAAACATGGCTTTGCTCTATGATAGGATTTTGCGGCACAGACAAATTAGAGTAAACAAGTCAGACACAACATGGAATTGGTCATTCAACACACCTGCCAAATCTTTGAAGGGTATTTTAGTTCTATTTGAAGAAGAAAAATCCTACAAACGAGAAACCTGTAAATTCTACAATCCAAAGATCAAAAAGGTATCAGTCATCGTTGAGGGTAAGCCTAACCAACTTTTTGCTCAAGGGATGCAGCCGTTTGAACAATACAATGAGATTTGCAAGTATTTTGCTGAAGGAAAACCAAAAGATAATAGCGTCGGTGAAAACCGAAAGCGCTTGGGATTACATGATGTAAAAGTCTCTGATTACTTGACAAACAAGTATGCTCTATGGTTAGATTTCAGAACAATTGATGAGAATGCCTTGCATGGGACCGGTCGAAGGATTGAAAATGCGAGTGAAGGTATCACCTTACAGATTGAAAAGACCGCTGAAACTGCAGGAAACTTAAACGCATATGTATATCTAATCATGGATGCTCTATTAAACATACAAAACGGTCAATTTATGTCTGCATTATATTAGTAAAATGAACACACTTTACATGAAAGAACCTCACACAGCATTATTCGTCGGACCAACATCGTGCGGCAAAACGGATCGTGTCATAAAATTATTAGAAAATGAATACTATAATCACTTTGATTACATCGTGATTATATGTCCAACTTTGAGGTGGAATCAAACATACAGAGATCGGAAGTGGTTTTGGACTGACAACTATGTGATTTTAATTGAACCGCAAGGTCGCTTGTATGAATGGATTAAGGAAATGACCCTCTTTTGTGCTGGATATAAAACCTTATTCCTCATTGACGACATAATCGCTGATGAGGAATTGGACAAAAAGAGACAGCCTTTGCTCGAGTTGGCAATTAGTGGTCGCCATCGAAATCATTCGCTATGGTTACTTACACAATCATACACGGCTATACCTAAAAATTTACGACGGCAAGCTAAAATGTTATATGTGTGGTATCCAAAAGATAGAAACGATCTAGCCGCCATTCATGAAGAGAACGATGTCATTGATTCGCGAGAAGAATTGAAAAATGTCAAGGAAAAACTGAAAGGAGGGAAACACACATGCCTAGTCATGAGAATGGAACACCCAAGAACGCACGTGATTTGTTAAACAAGTTGACATATTTGTTACATGACTCTTGTAACAAAAACTATAAGACTGTTATAAGACTCCTATAAGACTACTGTAAGAGAATAATTTACGTCTCAATACAGGATCTAGAATTTTACCAATATGTTTAATCCTCGATTCAAAGCGTACTCTGTCAACAGCAGCCTCTATCCAGTTACTTCTACGAGATTCACAAGCAGAGATATAATGGACCATTACTTTATCATTAAAAGTAACCCTTTTTGTATCTTGATGGGAAAATATAATATCATCATCTGAGGATTCATCATCGAACATAATTGTTTAAGTAAACAATGTTTATTTATTTAACAATGTTAGAATATATCAACTTTATATTATTAAACATCATCATCCTCTTATAATTATTTAAGACAAAATAATTATAAGAAGATAGCAAACTCTTATACAGCAAATTTCAACAAACTTATAAGAAGATAGCAAACTCTTATACAGCAAATTTCAAAAAAATTATAAGAGAGTATAAGAAAATTATAACAAACACAACAAAATGATAGAATATGTCAACTTCGTGTTATTAAGCATACTGCTGATCTCGCTATTTTACTTTTATTTTGTGTTAAAAAAATACCTCTCTCTAATAAAAATGGCGGAAACAGCGATCGATAATTTAATCAACCAGAGTTATGATGTTCCGGGTGAATTTCCACCTTCAGATGGTAAAAGACAAAAATTACTCGAGTGTGTCTTAACCGGGAAAAGCAAGCTATACTTAGGGAAAATGTACACGGAAGAGCAAATTAACAAACTCAAAGATAAAAAGGTAGAAGAACTTTTTAGTATCTACGAGGCTAACCTATCAGGTCAAATAGTAAAATCCTTGGAGAAATCAGTCATACGTATTTGAGGCCTCTCTCACCAAACCAAATGAACAACCTATGAACTACATCTATAGTGTAGGTGGAATAATAGCTCTCGGTTTAGTTGGTGGATTTGCTTATTTTGTGTATAAAAAGAAAGAGCAAATATTACCCCATGGGTCACCATCCACCCCCCTTCCACAAAAATCTAAAATACCAGTGAAAATCAATAAACATGAAATGGAATAAAAAGAAAAAATGTATATATAACAAACATGGACAAGAAAAGTATCATCAACGATTTATATCATGCATCAGTCGTCTGCGTTTTCGCTATCGGCTACTCTATGCTAGGAAAAAAGGTATTAAAAATGACACCTCCCTCTATTCAAAAGTTCGACTTGGAAGATACGGGAAAACTAGTTGCCCTTATCGCCGCTAGTGAAGTGACAAAGGACTACTTAATCAAACAAAAGATTTTACCTGAAAATATCAATATCTAAATATGGCATCTATCGCAATGATGTTGGGTGGAGCTTTGGCTAACGCTTTGGCTTTCACAGGATCAAGCTATCTGTTTTCAAGTTTATCCAAAAACAGAATCGATAAGGAAAGAAAACGTCATGATTTGGCCATAGAAAAATTACAAAAAGCACAGATTGAATGGCAGCAAAAACGACAGGAAAGGATCGATTTTATCAATAAGCAGCTCATGCTCGAAAAGAAGGCTGATTCAAAATTCGTAGAACTAAATGATGCAATGAGAGAGTACAATAGTGTATTTAGTAATCATCTTGAACCTCTACCACGAGAGCCTGTATTGAGCGACTTTTATACACCGAGTCATGATCAACATGAAAGAGAGTTGGCTTTTATAGCTCTGAGTATGCTCGGTATTGGTGGAATTGTGTGGTATTTTGAAAGATGAAGACCATCAACAAGAAATTATGTTACACGATACATGTAACATATACACTTTCAGATGGTTACCGTCTAGTCACGAGGTACGTATAGATCATCCATCCAACCCCTACAATCAGAGCCCATAAATTTTGACTTAACCAACCTACAACTTCTTTTGCTCTGTTCAATATCCATGATACGATAGACCCAATTATTCCTGGTAAAGCCTCTGCCGCTTTAGATGCTAATCTACCTAGAAGTGATGCTAACGCTTTGAGTTTATTTTTTATCCATTCCTTTGCATCGCCCTTTTTATCACCACCTTTGTCAGGATTTTGCGAAGAGTTTCCAGCTGCTGATGGTAACAAAGCTTCCACAAGAACACCGATAGCCATACCAAACGCTGTCAGAATGCTAACGATTGTTATACCTTGTTCGCGGAATAGTGTTCGTATCCTTTCACCTAATGTGGTATCTTTGTCGAGGACTTTAGCAATGGTTTCTTTGATGCTCGTAACTTGACTGTTTAATTTACCTTTGAGAATATCAATGTTCTCTTTCCTAGCTTTCAACTCTTCATGTAATCCCTCCACTCTCTCTTCAACCTCTTTTCGTTGTTCATCTGTGTATGTCGCATCGTTTTCCATTTCTTCCAACTTGTTTTTCTCCTTATCGATATGCTGTTCTATTCGAACCTTTTTTGCAACCTCTTCCTGAAGACCTCCTCGTATGTTTCTCAGCGCTTTATCCAATCCTAACAGCTCACGCACAGGATATTCAAATAAATCACCGGTCTGAGTTGTTTCATGATCGACCGATTGTTGTCTAAGCGTTGAAATTAAATCTTCCGTACTGTTCACCACATCACCAGACATATCTTCCAACTCTACATCGGTTGCTGTTGTGATTTTAGATGTCGAGGGAAGCTCTTCTGCTATTTTGTTAAGTACAGCTGCCTGTCTGGCTGAAAATTTGCTCTTAGGTATATCATACCCTAAACTACGTAACCTGTTCTTGCCCAATATTTCAGCTATAGTACCAGTAGCCCTTAGTCTTCCATTGTTTGTCAATGGTTTGCTACTGTCTTTGTAGTATAATTCACCATCTCTAATTTCAAACTGATCGGTATATAACACTTCAGGTTTTGACTGGAATTTTTCGGATAATCTATCATACAACCCTTCAACTAGTTCTTTCAAAACTCTAGTATTCAGACTGTGACCTCCAAATGATGTTTCTCGGTCACCTGATGTATGTATTTGTGCACCCGTACGGTCTCCAGTTGGTATGAGAGGAAACGTCTCATCTGTTGTTTCATCTGTCGTCATCCCATGTTCTCCAAGGGGGTCAATGTCAATGTCCGCCATTTTATTTATTTAGAGGATAATTTATTATTTATTATGTTATAACAACCCTCTAAATATGAGTTTTAAAATTTATCCAAAACTACCCACTGCTCCTGAGGATTTGAATGAGCAGGAAAAGTTTAACGCAAGCGTAATAAATTCTGAGTTTGAAGAGTTGATAAAACTGAAGAACAAGTTTAGCATCAAGCTCAAGAGATACAACAAGGCGATAGAACGATCGATGCTACTAAATGCTAGCTCAAGCGCTATAACCATTGGCTCTGGCATCGGTTCAATTGCAACAGGGGCTACTATTATTGGAATGCCTATTTCTGCAGGATTAGGTGGTGTAGCCTTAGCCGGCTCTATCTGTACCGGACTTACCACAGCTGTCATCAAAAGATATCAAAAGAAAGTAGAAAAAGTCATAAAATTATATGATATTGTTACATCCTCAATCGCTGTGTTCGAAACTAACATAAGTCAGGCGCTGACTGATGGAAGGATCAATTACAAAGAATTCCAGGTTTTACAGGGAACATATTACAAAGCTTTGGAAAGACTCAGTTCTACAGATAGAAAGATGGAGACAAATGAAATATCAAATTTTGGTCAAGAATTCCTACGGAATGACGATAGCATCATGTCATCTTATCACCCTTACAGATAAACTAGAAGCGAATTCCTTTAGTAGGCAACTTCACAATGCTTATAGCTGAGTAATTTACTAGACTTTCTTTCTTAGATGAACTCTTATTAGCTTTAGCTATTTTCAATATGCGATTAATACTTGCATTCGTTCACAGATTTGTACATTCAGTATTAATATAGATATAGATATTAATATAGATTTTATTATAAAGTAAGACATCCTGAGATATTATTCACGGTTACTTAACTTCTGCTTAGGCTGGTAGGATAGTACGGCTTTAACATTTTAGTAATTATCCTAGGATTTTTTAGATTAATATCATTATTATCATTTTGCTATGCTATTAAGTAATGGGTTGCATAAAAACGAGTTGAGATATGATAGCTCGATCACACTACGGCGTACAAACTGACCATCAATTAATTGACATAGTAGGAAGTATAAACTAGTAGGAAATATAAATTATTCCCAGGACAATATGGCTTCCAAAGCTTTGAAGGAAGGAATAGTTCATTAAGAAGAAGCGTACTAAGAGCTCAGTCAAAGTTCGTGGAGGAGAGTCCAGACATTTAAAGTAAGAAAGAAAAAGAAAAGTGCAAATAACCTATTCAACAACTTAAGAGTGTGAAGGAGTTGGACGCCTTCACCTTTTTATGTGCCCTGAATACGCCTATGTGAAGGTTTCATCTGCCGCTATTAAAAACTTGATGCTGGTGATAATACTTCACTCAATGTTGGTTTTCTTACTTTCATTTCTGACGTTAACAACATTCCTTCGGTTTTCCTAACTACTTTAAGGAAATTACGTCACTAGCGAAACCGTTTGGCATTAAATTGTTTCTTCGCAATACATTACCGACAGATTACCATTTGTATGAAGATTGAGGAACATACTGAAGAATGTTCAACACACCTTAATCCCAACACTGCTTCCAAGTTATTAGTTGTTATTATTTATTATCAAGTGAACATTTCAAATCATTGCAATATATAGATTACTTTCTAAGTGACGTAATATTTAACAGTATTTCTTCACAGGTAATTAGATGCTCCATAAGCATGGAATTTTTTGAAAAAGTCTAACGCTCAGAGTAACGGAAAATTTTGTTGGTGATTTAGAAGGAATATATATAGGGGATCAAATTTCGGGAGGGAATATTTCTGAAAATCACGACGTAAGTGATGACGTAGGATATCACGGTCAGCTAAAAATCAATGTTAACGAAATTCAATTCTAAGTACAGTTTTGAAAAGCTCTTGAAAAGTTATTCAGATTTGATGTAAAAACCTTGACCTGAAAATGTAGAATTCAAAAGATATATGCTTTCAAAGTTTTAGACAATCAGGGGGTCTTCACGTTCATTTGTGTGCGGCAACTTATTATGCGCATGTGCGAAAATGCTATCTGAGAAAGCCGTTAAAGATGACGGAGTGGACTGGAAGAGAGATTGCCTTTATTTGTTTTTCTGAATGATTATGTAATAAAAAGCATGTTTTACGAACAATTTGAGACAGTTGACCAAATAGCATTGCAGGCACAAGGCATGCTTACAATTTTGAGATTATCTTTTTTATTTTCACCCACGTGGCGAAGACTACAGGATCAGCAAAGTGAGGACTGTAACATTGCATTTGCCAGAGGGTTTACTCACGAATTGCTTAAATATAGGACTAAAACATTTTTAAGAGGGTTTGTTGAATAATTTTTATTAACATTTAGATATATGAAGCAGATGGTCCATGATATTGATGGGGTGTCAGTTTTTTGGTGGGTATTTGTTTTGGTTCAAAGAGAGACTAGGTGAAGCACCGAAAACCTTCAGTTAGGAACGCTTTAATTCAAGAAGGTAACATTGTTCGAACAACTAATGAGCTATATACAATGTTTAATGTTTCTTTAATCTTCATGTTTCCTTTTTGTCTGCTGTGGTGCCATTTTTTAAACTATAGGATTCACTCTAAGAAAATGCTCCTTCATCGTTGCATACAGACTTTAAGTTATTGAATTCAGGATGTATACTTTCGGGGTGAAAGTTCACTATACAATCCAAACCCTATTTTCCATTTTCGTATAAAGGGGATTGCATGATCCTCCAGAGTGTGCAACTTAGGGGTAATAGTCTCAGTTGGCCAGTTTGATCGGAAGTATGCCAGTATGTCTTTAATTGCAGAATCTAGAAAATCCATTTGAATTTTAGGTTAGCATCCTATCAGGTCTTTTAATAATTCGTTATTACTTGAATAAAATGAGAATCGGTTTTTTAAATAGGTTGGCAAAATTATGTACCTAGTTTGCTTACTTTTTCATCATCAAAATCTTCGTACGAACTCATTAGGTTGCGACACAGCGAATACCGATTAAATAGCCCTTTAAGCTGCTAATTATATGTCACTTTGTCATTGTACAATTCTGTTCCTCCAAAACCAAGGCGAACGGTTAGTATTGGTAATGAATTGCACAGTTAAATTATGTTGTCATTCTGAAATAAAATTTATGTAAATATAGTAAGCTTTTATTATTGTGAACAATAATTAAAAATTGGTAAATTTATGATATCATAAATTTGCCTTCAACACCTTTTGTACATGGTTTCCCACAAAACTCTTTCCATGGTACGCTAGACGCTTGACATTCAATTCTGTTAATGTTTCGTCAAGTTTCTTCACATAAGGCTCAGTTTTCTTTTCTGTTAGGCTTTTTTAGATGAGGCTGTCAAGTTCTTTTTCCTGAAAAAAGGTACACATGCGAAATAATATTACTAGACAAAAAGTTAATTTTGTGCACAATATCGTCTTCTATTTTAAATCATAATAATTTACTGTGAACTGCATTTTTTTTCTCGATATATTCGAGTCTAGGTTCATAAGTACTTCTGATTATGTCCTCCTCCTCTGGCTTTAGCATTATATTTCTTGCTATAGCATCATAAACTAAATAGATTATGAGGTATATTTCTAAAATTTATTTTTTTATAACTTGTAACTTATAACTTTTGTTTTGATAATATGGTATACTAGATACTTAATCCTATTTTATTTCAACAGTCTGCCAACGGTTTATTCAAGGTCGAGAATTAGTTTTCGTTTCTTCTTATAAACGAAGCTGTTTAGCTCCTGCTATCTTCAAATCTATCAAATGGCATTTCTTCTCCTAAAAGTTAAAAAAATTCAAATAAGTCCCCAGTGATATGTGCAAGACTGGAGGTGCAACCTATTGTAAATAACTACTTTATTAGACTGTTTTTAATTAATTAATTATCTGTTTAACTTTAGCTATGATATATTATACCTGGTTTATAGGGATGTTGAAGTATGGAGTGTGGACCACATTGTTAAATAACTTGACATCTCTCAAATTCCCACCAGCTTATTGAAATGCAAGCGTTCTTTCACTTACCTGCTCACGTTCATGCGGTGGTTTTTGCATTTGAGACGATGTTATTTTACAAAATAAGCAACAGTGTCGTCCTAGTACACATAAGGAAATACAAATAAATCACAGGTAATTTCAAATTTCCGAAGTAAATGTGGTACGTACCATTTGCTCCTATAAGCCCGTACATTGTACAGAGAAATTTATAATCTCCGAACATGAATACACGGAAGTTTCTTTCTCTATAATAGCGATATGTTTTCATAGTGATCTGCACAGTTATTCAGTATTGTTGGAGGTTGGAGTAACTTACTGCCACTTAACTAAACTGTTGTAACCCCATGCTGAGATTGACACGGGTGTCTTTCACTTCAAACAATGAGAAAACTACGGTATTTTTTTGCTATTTGGCTTTGCTACATTGCATATCTGTTAGCTCATTTTGAATGAGCCACCGCCATGATCCCCTCCGATTTTTACGTGAATTTCATTTGTGAAGGCATCCCTGCCCATTAATGGTTTTGATCTATAAACATGATTTTAATAATTATTATTATTAACAAGTATTATCACAGGTTTGATTTTATGAACTAGAGAAAATTTCACTCACTTTTTGATATTGTTTAGATGATTTGTTGCATGTGTAGTTAAGTCGGCCACGTAGGCCCAAGGTGCAGACTTGACTTCTGCTACGCCTTTCTTTTTGTTCACAAATGTGAATGGTGCTTCTTCTACTATCAAATTTGGAGCAGCCCAAGATGATGCAACGTGATGTACAAATAATGTGATCCGAATGCTACCTCGCAATTGCTTTAAGTTTATCCCAGGGAATACTCAAATCAGATTTTAGTGCCACCAGTTTTTTAGATGAGATTTCTACTGACGGTATATCTGCAGCTGTAAGAATTTTCAAGCGGTCCTTTTCTCTTAGTGTTTTTATAAGAGAGGCTGTTTGAGTGACATGTGATTGAACCTCTTTCCCTGAAATAGCTTCAAGATTTTCTTTTAGGATCTGGTTTTGGCATCGAACTGTTCTTTTACTGGCTGAACTATTTTCGACATATGCCTTGTCATTGCTGTGTGTATATACATACTTAATTTGAAAGTATCCAGCTTACCCTAGGTCCACCAGATTTAAATGGTATGACATTGGAGCTACTTCTAGAAATTTTCTGCATGATGACATGTAACACAGCGTCTTCTACATTCCGAGGAATTGTCATTGAATTGTTAATATTGAAAAGCTCATTAATTTTTGTAAATTCCGTTTGCTTTTTCTTACATTCAAATTCATGGGTAATTTTGCTGGTGTTTTCGAATATATTGGATGTTTTTTCACAACCAATTTTGCACTTCACTCTTCATTTGATCAATTCTTTAACACTACAATCAGTAACAACATCATTGAAGTTTGCATTGCAGGATGGACATTTTGTTTTTATCTTTTCTTTCCCTTCCATAGTTTTTGTCCGACACCTAAGACACATTGTGTGTTTACATTCCAATAGCTGAATAGGCTGTAAATTCAGTGTTATACATAATGGGCATTTGTAGAGTTCTAAATGTTGGTTTTCTGAAAGTGTGGGGTTCATGTAATCATCGATGACCAAGGGAGGATTATTTTCAGATTTAGACCCTTGGACCAATCAACTGAGATTGCTTTCTTAACTCTGTCTAGCAAACGTATAATTTCGGAGGATTTATTTACTAGATTGTTTTCACATGATCTGCAAAATTTCTCCAAGTTTCTTGAATGTATTTCTTTTATTGTGATCGCTGACAATATTTCTAATAACTTTCTTCAAAAACCCGATACCAAGCTTGAATTTTCAGGAAAACAGGATAAAAGGTAGATGTTTTTTTTTTTGGTTTTTTTTAATAAAATATATTTGGCATGTCCACATTACATTCGTCCAAAATTTTAAAATATATATATACATTATTAAAACATTATTATATAAGTATATTATTGTATAAATAAAAATTTCTCCAAGTTTATTGAATGGATTTCGAGGGGGTAGCCATGTTGAGATCGTTGACAATATTTCTAATAACTTTCTAAATATAACTGAATTAATTAATGAATTAAACCGACGGAAGGTCGGAAAAATTTCTGATAGGACCTTAGCGACCTGAATACTAACTAAATACTTAAAGAAAATGGAACCAACAAAATGTAATTGTTACTTGACTTGATTTTTGTGTACCAAATTCATTCAAAAGTACAAATGTCAAAGCTACAATTCACCTCAAAAATATCAATAATGATGAAACAAAACACAAGAATTTCTACAGCAATATGTGATTATCTGTGCACTTTCGCTTTAAACAACAAAATTTACCTAATGAATTCAGAGCTGAAACCAAATAGACCTCATGAAAAACTAGTATAAAAGTTCCAAGGTTTCTTTATAAAAATGTCATATCAGTAACACTTTTAGACATAGTATCAAATTTCAGCAACAAACGTACACCACTTTTTAAAACAGCTTCCATACTATCGATATTAGATACATCACCTGTATGCTGTGGATTAGCCATAGTATTACATACTAATTCTTTTGCAAAATCCTTCTTAAAGGAGTTTCACTTTATCTTCATCATCATCCACATTTTTTACCAAACAAACAATGTGGAAACTACCTGGGCATCCCTCCTTCAACTGCATTGTTCCACATTTGCATTTAAATTCATCACCTTCACCAATGGGAGCGTCTCGATTGCAAGCAGCGCACCTGCCTTCTTTTCACAGTCTGTGATACCTATAATTGTTGCTGTAATTGTTTCTTCTAGGTTACTTTCCACATCCAGAGCTTCTACAGGATTAACTATCGGTTTATCAAGGTCATTGATTTCGTTTTTGGAGTTGTTGACATAACGAATATTTCGATTGGCTTTTAAACGAAAGTTAACAAATTCGTAACATGATCCAACTTTAACGGAATTTGTAGCATTTTCCCATAAAATGCACAAAATTGAATCGGTTTCGTCAGCCAACATAAAACTTTGTTTTAATAGCTGACCATATTTGGTGTTGACAGTTTTAGCACCTGCGCCTTAAATTTCAATAACTGTTCAACAGCAATTCTCTTCAACTTGGCAATTGTACGTGTTCCTCTGACCCTGTTAGGATTCATAAGCGAAGTTTGCTTGGTCCAGAACAGTAACATTAGTTTCTTTTCGAATAATGACGTCATGCTGCTGTTGCTTGAAGTTGGTTAGTTTCACTGGACTCTTGCTTTTCATGTAATTGGTCATCTCCACATGCCTGTCTTTGAGAAAGCATATATACCGCTCTGCTCTCAGCGTTCTGTTTCTGTAATACCATATCAAAGTAGGACAAGCCTTGCGTAGTTGTTGTTTTCACAGGTGAAATATTTTGGATATAGCAGTCAATACCTAAATAAAAAATTATGATTCTTATTTATTGTTTGCCAAGAGTTTCTTCAGATGCATGGCAATGTATTAGAATTTTATCTTAACTAAGTTAAGATACAAGAATTTGTAGATCGACGCAAATGCAACTGAAAGTCATAATCATCTGATATTGATAAAGCTGCATAGTACTCCTGAGGAGTTTCAATGTCTTCCACTTCCTCAAAATTATCTTTTTCTTCATCAATCGTGTTTCTCACTTTGGGAAATAAGTATTTATTTAGTTTTTCAGTTTGTCCAGAATTTTTGTATGCTCCTTCAAAATATTTTCTCTTTCTTCAAAGGCAATACTATTCGGTAAAGGTGAAGCAATTATAGTTCTATCACAAAAGAAGTGACCAAAATTGAAATGACATTGTTGATTGCTAGAACTAATTAGCAGCAAATGCGCATGCGCAAAGTGAGGGAATCTTCATTTTCACTTTTTCATGTGAAGCGACCGACTTCAAAACAACAATTTTGAGGTTTTTGTGAAAACGTGATGGCAGAAGCTGTAAAACAGTAAGTATTTTTGCTTGTTCTTAATCATTTTTGTTATTTTTGTTTTCGAAATCAGATCAAACAGACTAAGGACTGTTTCTATAGATTTCAGCTTGTTTTTTGAGTGCTTGAGAACCAAGAATGAACTTTCACTTAATGTTTTGACGCTGTGTGAATGGTTGTGGATGAGTAAGAAGTATAATTTTCATTCACAATTTGCTAATTTTTCATATTTCTCTCTAGAAAACCTATGTGTTGGACCCAAAGACAAAATGACATATTAGTTCAAGAAATATTAGTCTTTCAGCCTTTGACACAGAAGAAGGGCTCACCTGAACTAGGGGCAGTCTGGACAGCAATTTCTGAAAGCTTGAAACAAATTCCAGAGCCAAAATTAACTGTTGATCAAAGGTCAGTACGTGATCATTACAAAGTACTTGAAAAAAAGCATATCAGAAAAAGAAACCTTGAGGAAAAAGCATCTGGTATTTGTCCTGAGGAAGAGAGTGACTTTGAAAAAGGTATGACTGATATAATTCAGCAGTTTCAAGATTTTGATCATCAGCATACCTTAGAGAAATCCAAAAAAGACAGTGATGCTTGTAAAGAACGAGAAACAGCAGAGGAATTCAGACAGGAATCTCTCGAGACTTTTCGTGAGACCCAAAATCGTAATGGCACTAGTAGCAGTCCTGAGGAGGGACCTTCCAAAAAAAAGGAAGGCGATCTGAAACAGAAACTCTAGCTTACTTGCGAGAAAAAAATCAAAGTAGCATTGCATTACGAAGGGAACAGCTGTTGTTTCAAAAACAAGAGTTGGAATTACGCAAGCAGCAAAATGATAACTTTACCAGCTTATCTTAAATCAGCAAAATCAAACAAATGCTATATTGCAGCAGCAACAGCAACTAAGCATAGCTTTGCTGCAGTTTGTGAACAAAACCAATCAGTGAAACCAAAGTTTTTTTTTATCTTTTTTTTATTTTGTTTGGACTAAATCATGATTAATTATGTTGATTATTTTCAGTTGTGTTTTTTGAGATGGGTGTATACCATCATATTGTTTGCAAGGATTAAATCATCATATATACCTATATTATTTTATGTTGATGATTTTCTGTTTTATTTTTTTAGATGAGTATATACTATATTGTTTGCAAAGACTATATCATCATACCTGTATTATGTATTGTATTGATGTCTTACAGTTGTGTTTTTTGAGATGAGCTATATAATATTGCTTGGACTAAATCTTCATACTTATATTGTATGGATGACTTTCAGTTGTGTTTTGAAATAAGTGTAAGTGAAATATACTGTTTTGAGTTTTCAAAATATGAGCTTTTATATCTACATAGATGTACAGCATTTAACAATATTCTTTAATATATATACTGTATATTTTTTGAAAATTTTGTTACCTTGTCTTGAAACTTTTCTGCGATCTTTTGTATTTTGTAGTTCTAAGATGGTTGTAACAGGTAGGGTGGAAGAAGAAAAAAAAAGAGTTTTTTTTCCGATTTCTATCCTAATAAACAATCACTTCACTTCACAACAGAAATAACAAATCAAAAATATCTACGGAAAATATTCTGCAATACTTGGAGGCTTACAATAAAAAAATGACGATGTTACTGAACCATAAAACAAGAACGGGCATTTTGAAGTAGTACACACACAGTGTACATTTTACCAACAGCCCTTAGCTGTATTTTTAGGTTTTTGTGAAAATCCGAAAATTTTTAGTAGTTAACAATGTCTCCAAACACCCATTCGACTGAAGTTCGAGTTTTATTCATTGCCCGATTCCATTGACTTTGAAGAGGTGTCACATTAGCTCCTCTGAATGCAGTTTGCAGCTGGGGTCTAAGTGGGTAGGCAGGATTTCCATATACACATAAAGGGTTGCCTCTTTTATCCAAAGCATGTTGTGCTAGCAACGGTAAAAGTCCTGACCTTACTAACATTGAACTGTCATGTCTTTTCCCTTCTACTGGTCCGAACAAGTTAGCAACTAAGCCATTAGGTGTGGCAACAGATTGGAATTTAATTGCGTGGACTTTCTTGTGCCCATTATAAAGCACTCTTTGGTTCCTTCCAGGTCTGCAAATTCTGTGTACAGGCCCGTCAACAAAAACAAAGCAGTTTTGTGATGGAGCTCCCTTTTCATGTACAGCTGTACAAAAATTTTGTAAATTTCTTAGTGACAGCCATTGCTGATTAAAAGTTCTTAACAAATGTGCCCAAGTGTTATACATGAAGTTCATCATGAAATTATTTATCATACTTAATTGTGGGACAGCCATAGCAAATTGTGGCATCATGTCCAAATACCTACATGGGTATGCAAACCTTTTTAGGAAAACACAGAGTGCTTTCATTCCACATATTTTGAGACCATTGTAACACCTGAATTCGTCTGGAACAGCCAGCACATCGTAGAGAGTGAAAATGTCATTTTTCAAAAATCGGAACTCTGCTTGGCACTCATCATCGGTCAGTCGATCAAGATCAAAGTTTTCATATTGCCAGTATGGAAAATCTAGTGACCTAGATCTGTTTAAATCATACAGTAACAAGAATTCTTCGTCATCAATCAAATTTTCAGTGAATGCTTCGAGTAAAGCAGTTCCGTTTTGTCTAAACATCGTATTTCTGGGTGTAGATTTTCTTTCATCACATGCAATTTTGTTCGGTTTATTTTTTTCCCGCGTAAAATCAAAGTCATGTCATGCAATAAAAACGTAATTTTAATACAACGGCAACCTCGACGCGACGCTGCACTATTACGTTAGCGTTGCCGTTGCTGTCGTGACATCGTAAACTTTCTAATATGAGGACTACCACGTACTTGAAATTCGACTCGAATAACATGATACTTTACTTTTCCAAGGGGGTAATTAAGAACTATTTCTTTACAAAATAATTCTAATCTGTACAAAATGACGCGCAACAAATACAGGATCCATGTTAAGGAATTTACATCGATTATCATAGCTCATATTCTCAATTTCATCAGCAGACAGATGAGGCCCAAGTAATTTTGAAATAATTGCTGGCGAACAGTGACAAAAACCATTTGAAATAATAGTGACTCTTCAGAAGAAAGGTATTTTGTTATCAAATATTGGTGAATTCTCCGAATTGATGAAAACTTTTAGAAAACTGCATTGCCATTAGGTGCATAGAGCCCTTGCTCATTGTGATTGTGTGAATCAAATAAAACAAATGTATTCTTCACCATGCATATCCTGCAACAAAAAAAGTTATAGCACAAGCACTCTTTTAAAAGCAATTGAATTGATGTTTGAAAAATTCAGTGTTGTTCTCTTGTATCTCAGAAGTAACTATTGCTACATAATTACAGAGAAGTTGGAGGGCAAGTCATCAAAATACAGGCTTCGACCAATTCCCATTGTTTTTATTAAATTGTCTCCCTGATCTAGTATAATATCTAAGTCATGTGTTTTCCACAAAGTAGATTTGCGGTACAAAGACCAGCAAGTAGAAATAAGGGCATTGCAAGCCTGAAATCCTGTAGTTTCACCATACTTTTGATCCCCTTGATTCGTGGAAGCGAAAACAATCTTTGAAAATTCTGGTCCTGTATTAGTTTCTACATCCCCAGCAGAAAGTAATACGAGAAACTTAATCATTTGATATTCGACATTTGCCATCATCATGTATAAATTATTACGGTAGCAGCGAAGTGAATACCGTATTAAAACACCCTTGGACTACTCCTCCTCCTCCTCCTCCTCCTCCTACCGACCGAAATGGCAGTTTAGCCTGTGC
Organism: Turritopsis dohrnii; assembly: GCA_027922465.2. Classification (NCBI taxonomy): domain Eukaryota; kingdom Metazoa; phylum Cnidaria; class Hydrozoa; order Anthoathecata; family Oceaniidae; genus Turritopsis; species Turritopsis dohrnii. The sequence continues at coordinate 881,984 of BQMF02000119.1, read as the reverse complement.
AGCCTACCAATGTCGCTTTCGAAACTGCGTAAATTGCAACTTAAGAACGGAGGCTAATATAATCTTTATAACTATCAAAACATTCTTTATACGTTCTTTTAGTATTTTACCATAGATTCGCCATTTCCAATAAACATTTTCCTATTAAAAACACGGTGGGGAACTTTAGTTGCACCTAATTTGAAACACGGTTAAAATAAACTTAAGCTTTGTTTTTGGTAACGTCTTGTGCTTCGACGTTCGAAGCTCTCTTCTTCTTGCAGTTACAAAGATTTATCGAAATTCATCGAACTTAAACTTTTTAAAAGCGTTTTACATTTTTTTTATATTTTGTGCGTGTGTATTTTGTTTGCTTGTCTACAAAAATGTCTTGGATTAAAGTTTGAAACGGTTTTACTTTGTTTCTTATATTTTTAGAAGACGTTTGTTTTTTTTCTCTTTTCGGTCTTACAGCTTTCTTTTTGTAAAAAAAACTCTGATATAAAAAAAAACGTAGTTTCGTGTATTGTGCATATTTCTTTTGTTTGTATCAAATAGTTTTCTGGTGGTTTTAGTTAAGCCCTGTTTACACTTTTTCAAATGAAAATTGCCTTAATTTAAGCCTAAGAGATAAACAAAGGTCGACAAAGGTTCATGGGGCTTTCAGACTAATTAATTTAGAATCTATTTCGTTTTGTACATTGCGAGTTGAAATGCTGCTACCGTTTTGTGCCATATGGCTCTTGTTGAATTTGGAATAGGTTGATAAAATAAAATTCGATTTTAAAATCAGTCCGCAATCTCTGAAAATTGAATAAAAAATAAATTCCTAACTTAAATCAGTTAGGAAACTGTATGAAAGCCTTCACAAGGGGCATTCAGCGGTCAAATCAACCGGAACCTTAGTGACTGTCAGAGTAGTGTCAACTGCAGTCAAATGGAAAGGATGCCTCAGTGAATGCCAGAGTTGAAACCACTGACACCCAAGGGTAAGCTTAAGCAAGTACCGCAGGGCAAGCAGATGGTAGAAAGAACACAAGAGAAGAACTGACACACAAGAGAACGGAAATAAACAAATGGATATACACAAAACTTAGGAAAAATATTATAAATATATACTATCAATTCTCGGAAATCACTGCAATGTGCTGCTGCACATGAACTGAACTGATAAGAATTTCCAAGTTTTGTGTGCCATACTTAGTCATATGACGCAAAAACGCTTCGGTGCAGCTTTGGAAAAATCTGTCACGTGTCAAATAAAACTTGATCGGCCATGCTAAAAAGTGCGTATGTCGAAAAGAACCCTTTAATTTTGGGACGACGAACTTTGTGTCTGTAATTTCATCAAAAGGAATGTAAATTCTTTTACCCAACATTCTTTTTGTGTAAAATATGAAAATTTCATCTATGTTGAAGTTAATAAAATGGAACTTTACTATATGCAGTTCATGATTTATTTCTTTGGTGTGCAAGTTCGCAGTCTGCAAATTACACGAAAAAACCTAAAAAAATGAACAACGACGACAACCACGACCACAACCAGAGAGCTTTCGCAGAATTTTTCACTGTACGTAATATATTTCCTATCGGAAATCTAATGTAGCAATTAGTACTAGTAATCACATGTTTGAGAGGGAAATTTGGGATAAAGAGAAATTGGTGAATGATCGCCGAGCTTTTGATAATTCCAAAGAATACCTTTTTCACCTGAATCGATTGCTTTACTGGCATTTTTCTTTTTACCCATACCTTGCTCTCGCAACAGTTAAGCTTTGCCTTCAAGGATTTTACGGCTTTGGTGAAATTCCTGGTCTTTTAAAATGTTTTTGTTGTATCCTTGTTCTGTAACGTATCTTTGTAAAGCACTTTGCATGACACGTAAGGAGTCAGATTCGTATTCTTTTCCATCTTTCTTACGAATTTCTCCATAAAATTGTGACGAATGTTTATCGAGTGGGTCAGCAGATAATTCTTCCATACTTGGATTTGCCGATCTTTCAGGAGCCCATTGCTGATAAATCTTGCTCCAATTATTAGTGTTTTTCTTAGTATTTTTATTATCAGCACTGTCTGAAAGTTTTTATAAGTCTTCGTTGGACAGCAACTGAAATGGACTCTCCATTTTTTAAAATCAAAATAAACACAAACTCTCAACGAAAGAATGAGAGCGTAAATCAAAACATTCGAATTTTGTCAATTTCATGTGCGATCGGCTACCGTCAACGCTTTAATAAGCGCCCACTCTCTAATAAGCACCCCTCTCTAATAAGCGCCCACCTTAAAATCCAAAAAATTGAATAAGCGCCCACTCTCTAATAAGCGCCCCCTACGTGGCAGGGGGCGTTTATTAGAAATCTTTTACTATACAGGGGGCGCTTATTAGAATTTATATCTATACGCAACCAAGAAGCGGGTAAAAAAATAAAAGCGTTTAAAACCTGATTTAATAACTGTATTTGAAAATCATATTAAGTAAAGTTCAAAAAAGAAAGAAGTTTCCTATGATAAACTTCTTCTTGATGAAATAGCTCTAAGGTAACAAATTTCTTCTTTCTTTTTGACATTTCTTCATCCAGTACGGCTGCCGTCCGTTTACAGTTTGTAAAACATTCGAATTTTGATGGTACAAAAAAGCCCTACTTCACGTTTCAGTTTGCCTATCACGGTTACTTTGATAAAATTTTCCTTGCTGTTGTTAAGAAAATGATAAAGAAGGCTAGAAAGTTCAATTGGTACGTGTCCAACCAGCTCTTTCTCTTTATTTTCGGTCGTTTTGTAAATTCCTATGGCGTATCTATCGTATTCTAACGCTTCTCCTCTTTTGTCATGGTTTGCATCAAGTTCTTCTTGAAGGTACGGGTCCCATGTAGTTTTATACACATGATGTCCTCTTATAAGACTTCTAAATTTGATTCTGTGCATGACTCTAAACTTATCCACTTGTTGAATTCGAGCCATCTTATGTTTCTTGAATATGATTTTGAAAAGTGTTATTAGGGGCTGGTTATATGGAAGAAATTATCCCGCTTAGCCGGGACGGGACGTTTTAACGAGATCCCGTTATTGCATTCATTTCTTTTGTTTTATCAGATTTGGGTTACATGACAAAAAATCATCCCGCTTAAACGGGATCTCGCTTGCAGAGAAGCGGGATCTCGCCTAGCCGGGACGTTTTTTGCTCATATAACACCGAGACGGGACGATTTTAGATTTTGTGACGTCAGACGCATGCGTATGATAGATAATTTTCAAAACATGCTCTGAAGATGGCGGATAAAACAGCAACTACTACTGAAGTTTCTTCAAAGAAAAAACAGTTTCGGTGGACCTCAGAAATGATTGAGGATCTACTTAATGCTCTGGAAAATTACAAAGCTATTATGGAATTTAAGGGAAAAGATTTTGATGGTGATAGAAATGCACAATACACTGCATTGACAAAGGAAATGAGCAAGAAATATGAGTGTTTTGGTCCAGAAGAGTTGTTGTTGACAAATTATGATAATGATACAGAATCGAGAAAAAGATTGAAATTGCATGAAAGTTCTATCAAGCAAGAGTATCAAAGAATATTGGAAAAAATCAAAGATGTACGACAAAGATTTTGTCATGCTGCCACTATTGGTTCACGAAGTGGAAGTGGCAAAATAATATTTGAACATTTTGATCGCTTATCAAAGATATATGGTGGTTCTGCTGCAGCAAATCAGATGGAAACAGGGATAGATAGTAGTATGGTTAACGATGGTGGAAAAGAACAGAACAACAACAGGTATGAAGATGATGATGATGATGATGACCATGATAGCCCAAATAGTTTTAGTCCAGCAGAGAAGATTCAAGATAGTGTATCCGTAGGGATTCCAGAAACTCAAGTGGAAGATGGTAATGGCAAGAAAAGAAAGAACTCTGGAATTATCCCTTCGTTGATAGACAACAAAAGAAAGCATTTGGAGAAAAAATTTAAATGCTTCTCAAAGAGATGCAATCCTGCTGAATCAAGCTAAAGAAGACATAACTTTACGAAGAGAAATGATTGATACAATCAAAGCAACGAATGATTCATTTAACAGTTCTATAAATAATATCTCAAACGTCCATGGAAAAATTCTCTGAAACAATGGCACAATCCATGATGATGCTTGCCATAGTCTTCAACAGCCTCAACCACATATGCATGCTCCACAACAAAATTTTTATCAGCAACAACCTCCCTCGCAAACGTTTACCAATCTATATTAATGTGTATTGAGAATTGTTAGCATGGGATCTATCCACATGTGTGTGTTCATAGACTTTTTGTTTATGGGTTGTGTTTTTTATTATATAGGAAAAAAAGTATTTTAAGTAACATGAATTGTTTCGTGGATGTATTTCAAACATCTACAAATAACGAAAATTCTTTTACAAAGGTGTAAAAACTCTTTTGGAATTATGTTATAACTATGCTTGCAAATTTCAACATTTACAAGTTGTCTTTGATATATTGTACAATGACATTTCTGATCAGTTCCCCTTCTTCAGTGTTTGTAGAATATATTAGATCTCTCTCTGGCATGTCAGTATTATGACAACTATTTAGTTGATTTTGGATAAGAGTTTCATCGATACTAATGTTCTTAAGTTCACATATATTTTCGAAAGAGCCGCCTACAATCAACTATCTGATTACTTTGAATCAAATGATCTACTATGTCAACACCAGTATGGTTTCCGTAAGCATAGATCAACAAAACAAGCTGTTATCAAACTTACAGATGAAATTCGAAAATCTATGGACAGCGGTAAAATTACTGGTGCCTTGTTTATGGATCTACGGAAGGCTTTTGACACAGTAAATCACGCGTGTCTCATCCAGAAACTTCCTTATTATGGAATATGCGATGTCGAATTGAACTGGATCAGCGATTATCTTTTTAATAGAACCCAAATTGTTAATTACTCAGGTACCATTTCGAACAAAGAATTCATAACACATGGGGTACCACAAGGCTCCATTCTGGGACCTCTTTTGTTTGTTATAATGATTAACGATTTGCCCGACCAGTTAATGCATTGCAAAGTTTTGATGTATGCTGATGATACAGTGTTGTATTGTTCGAATGCATCTTTATCTCTCATTGAAAGCCATGTTAATAGTGATGCAAATAAAGTAAATAAGTGGATGGAAGAAAATTGTCTGGTTTTAAATCCAAAAATTGGAAAAACGGAATTTATATCCTTTTCCAATAAAAAGAAGAAAGAAATCAGTAAAGCTGTGATTAAAATAGATAACAACGTAATTAATCAGCCAGAAAGTTATAAATATCTTGGTATTGTTCTGGACAAACGATTAAATCTGAACGATCACTTTCAAACTTCATACAAAAAGATGCGGTCGCGATTGAATCTTTTACGAAAAATCCGTTATAAGATATCATCAGCAACTGCTGAAACAATATTTTTGGTAATGATTCAACCAATCGTATTTTACTGCTATCCTCTTTACACCAGCATGCACAACACGTGGACCGGAAAGTTCGAATCAATTTTTCGTAAAGCAAAGCAAATCATCCGTAGCCCCAAGTGTAATGCTTGGTCAAGTTTGACAACTCAGCTGAAACGTAGAGTCGCGGTAGATGTATACAAAGATATTAAGAACTTTTACAACGAGCAAACAGGAAACTATACTTTGAGAAATTTTAAGTCTACTATCTCAATAAGCAATCAATCAATTTAATAAATTGTCTAGTCAAATTTATTGCGCTTCGATTTATTCTCAATTCGATTTTGTTTTTCTTTTATCTCTCTTTTGTTCTTTATGTTAAACAGGTCCTTCATTTATAACAGTATTTTGTATATATTTTTTATATATGTACATATTTACTGACGAAGTCAACCTGTATAAATATTAATTAATTAATAATAATAATAATAATGATACGATGCTAAGAAAAATTCCTCACCAAGTGATTCACATGAAAACATCTTCTAAACACAAAGAGTCACGCCTCGTGGAAAACGATTGCATTCAGAGCATATCAGAAATTGAAGGAAAAGTTGTGGGGTTACGGCGTGGATCCCTTTTCGTATAGTTTCCCATGCTTTCTCGCCAATCAAGAAAAATCATTTGGAAACTGAAATTAACAAAAAGAAAAAAACACCGAAATCTGTGGAGATTCCAAAGACAGATTGCCAAGCATTTTGGACCACTGTTTCAAAGTCTTTATCGTTGGAAGCATTTCAGTATCCAATCACATGTGTACCATTATCTGTTGCAACAATCAGAGACACGAGATTTTCTTATCGAAGAATCAGCTTCCAACCGCATTACAATGCCAAGGGTTGCAGTTTTGCTTGTCGACGGAACGGTGGTAGTGCAGACATTGTCGCAAAAAAAAATTATGAAGAGTGGAAGTGGATTATCCGATCCATCACATCCCCAAAAACATGAAAAGCTCTGTTGGTTGGGATGATAAATGATACCTACGACAAGTGCAGTGCAAAGAGTGGTAGCAACATCAAAGAACCTATGTAGAAGGCTCCTAACAACAAAGCCGTCAGGAATAAAATGGAACGAGTTTTTAAAGAATGCTAGCAACAAAGAACAACTAATAGTGTTGATTAAGTACTTTTTATTAGTTGAAAATCCTTATCAAGACACCTTTTACTTTTGCTGCAGGCGACAAGATTCACAAACTTTTCAGAATGAATGAGAGTGAAGAAGACTGTAACCATGAGGAAGTCGATACACGGCTTAGTGTTCTTAAATCTTTGTTTGGCTTTGCCATCATTTCATGCGATGACAGACCTTCACACCATATCATACTTTAATTGGAATGGAAAACTCCGTGTTTTCAAAAAGATTTTTGTTGATAAAAGCCAACTTCACTTGATAGATGCGCTTTGTTAATAGTCAGGAAGCTGAGAGCCAAATGAAAAGTCAATAGTGGCATTTTTTTGGGACAAAATAAAAACTACACAGAAAGTACCTTTGAAGTAGTAGGAAACAAATTATCTTTGCTGGGAACTCTAATTTTTCTTGTGGATCAAGTTATTAAGAGTTAAGTGACAGACTAAAACGTTTGAAAAATTTGTAACTTGACAGCCATCATTTTGTCTGTTCAGAAGCCAAAGCAAAGCATGATGTAATGTTTGCTCCATCTTTTTAGGGGGTAAATAATTTTAAATGCTCCTCTAAAGCAGAACAAACAGTTATAAAATGTCTCTCAAATAGAGATGAAGATTAAAATAACATGTATAACAAGTTTAACGAATAAAGAAAACATATTTTAAACAACCTTTTTGAGACAAAATTACAAAAAGCCATTTTGTTGATACCCCCGTTATTGACATCGAATCATTTAGCTCTTTCGCGTGTGAAAATGTAAATATTCGAATGAGCGGGAAAATGAAAAAAAAAATGTTGGTGATAAACGAAAGTTGATGTTAGATGTTGAAATGAACATAATTTTAAAGCCTTCTTAAACATTTACATGATCGAATGTTTTTTGTTGTTGTTGTTGATATATTAATCAATGGCAGAGGAAAAATGTTTGAACACTTTAGTAACTATTATGAGGGCGAGACGGTATTACCAAAATTCACACTCAACACCATGCAATAGATAAAGTGTTAAGTCTGGTTCAGACCTGGCGATTACGACGATTAAAACATAAAGTAATCTTCGCAATCGCCAGGCATTTACGGCAATTCTGACGATTGCAAAAGTGTCCACATTAGACGATCACACTGAATTTTAACCGTCGTAATGGCCAGGTCTGAACCGGGCTTTAAAGGGAGTGTGTTTATCTAACAATTTCAGACCACCAAACTTTTCGGTAAAAACACTCATAAAAGCGTTTGAAAGAACGAGGCAAGAGTTGTTCATAAACTCGGCTATCCAAACAAATCTTATAAGGTTTACACCAAAATAGTTTAGTGGTCTGAAATTGTTAGATAAACTGTATGAGGCAAGGTAGTGTAGCAAATTAAATTATTGAGAAGTATTAAGGCCGACCTCCACTTGTGCGATTTTGCCCGTACGTACGTACGCGGCCAGTTTTGCGCATGCTCAGTGACAACTATTGACGACTAGATTTTGTGCGCTTGGAAGTAGGATTCGATTCTATTTTTTCAGGCGGCCGCGCGGCCATCTAGCATGTGAGTCAATCAAATTTCAAGAAAAATGCAAACATTGGTAAAAATTGTAAACGTTGCTCAAAACCTGGAGTTTCTTTATTAACTGGAGATTCAAATTAATTGGCCTCACGGCGCCGCGAGCGGACGTTCGTATGTACGTACGCACAAGTGGAGGTCGGCCTTTAAAGAACTTCCACACTATGACCTGTCTTAACGATATATATTTTCATCTAACAAAAGTATTTACACGTTGTGAATCTACATGCTGAGGAGTCTGGAACTAATATAACACTTATTTTGTTTTTTAATTTTGATTGTACATAAATACGCTAAGGCCTGTGCGTATTAGCAACAGATGAATTCCATTTGAGAACTGAACAAAATCATAAAAACAATCAAGTCGTATGAACGAAAACGACGGAAAAGTCATCAGGACAGCTGCACATCAAAATTAAGAGTGCGGAACAGAAATGTCCCAACCAATGGCCAAAGTTCATGTCAGTGGATCGGAACAAGAAAGAGTTGGTAGATTTTTGGTTACATGATTGTTCCCATTTTTCCGCTCACAAAGGCCACTTTAATAATGGAGTCAAGCTATATATGAGTGCGGGCAGAATTTTTTTCAAAATTTCTATGGAAAATGGTGTTATCAACAAATCAAAGGTACAGGCTTCACGAAACGAACAAGAAGAAGCTGATACGAAGGTTCTTCTTTATGCAAACTACTGCAGCAACTACCTTGGCGTATGCTCAATTTGCATTATAGTCAATGCGGATAATTGCTCTCCACGCTGATCGAATTGTAGAGTACTTACTGAAATTAGTGTCAGCGACTAACGAAGAATCTTGGATACCTCACTTAAACGAAATCAACTTGGTGCTGAAGTCTCTGCTACATTGCCAGCGCTCCATTGCTTTACAGGAAATGATTACAACTCTTTCCATGGAATAAGAAAGAAGAAAGGATCATCTCTTTCAAAAATGCTTTTGTAAAACTTGGGGATATATTGGAATTTGATGCAACTCTTTTCCGTATATTTGAAATCTTCGTATCTCGTCTTTACGGTATCAAAAATTGTGACAATGTTGATACTAATCGTTATAAGAAGTTTTTGTCTCATTGAAAATAACCGGAGCCGAAACAATTACCGCCGACAAGAGATATTTTACTGTACCACCTAAAACGAGTTTCATATGCCACAGTAGTCATCCAAAGGGGTTTTCTTAAGTATCCCAATGGATGTGTGGACTCTGGTCCACGGTGAACTAAATATCAAATAGATTGTGTGTAAAACCTTGCCGGATGACCATGTCGATTTCATGTATTGCATGTGTCAAAACTCCAAATGCGAATCAAACCGGTGTTTACGTTATTATCATGGCATCAAGTGCTCCGACATGTGCAGTTTGTAAAGATTGTTAGAATGATGATGATGATAATGATGACGACGAAAATGGTTATGAAGATAATCATCACGGAGGATTTGCCACATTAAATTTATTCGCTTTTACTGGCAAAAAGTCAAACTACGGACTATAGGGAAGGTGACTTACTTAAATAACGCCTATGACGTCATAAACAACGAATATTCAATATTTCCCGATTCAGTTAATATTATGATGACACCTAAATACTTGTTCGATGTATTTTTGTTAGTACTATTCATTAATTTTTACAATTTTATGTTCTGATCAACAACAAAAAAGATTTAAATAGTAATTTACTGTTGTGACGTCATCAAATCACATTTTGTTGCTGTGAAAGACCCACAAGAAAATCCAGAATGTCCAGCAAACATTTTTTGCACCTTCTTATGTGTGAGAACACACTCTGAAAGTTTCAATTTGTCCGGCAAATTTTTTTTGATTTTTGGCTCTCAGCTTCCTGACTATAAGAGAATGGCCATAGTAGATGACCTACGAAGCATCAAAGATTTTATACAAAAGGTGATTTATTCTAGAAAAGAATCCATTTGAACAGAATTCTGAAATGCAAATCATCCATGCCGTTGCCTCCTTACCCCAAATACGCTATCAGGAGAGTACACTATCAGGCATTTCATTGGTACCGCTGTAGACATCTCGTAATAAATCATTTAAATTTGCAGAAGTTTGGTTGGAGTTGGGCATTGTAGTTCAGCTCATGACGAAAGCAGTAATAAAGGAAAGACATCTTCAAAGAAAGTAAGAAAATTACATAAAGGGAAAAGAACGACAACGAGGCAATGAAAACCAGCGATTCTGCCTGTACCAACAATTTATTAGAAAAAGATTCTAGGACTACTGGCGAAAATGACTGGGAAGTATCCGATTTTCTTTTAAGTGACAATTCTTCCTAGGAAATAAGTACTCTGGAGTACCTATTTCCTAGGAAATGTGTACTGGGGAGTACTTTTTTCTTTTTTTACTTCTTTGTGACACCGGCAAAGGGGGCTGCTTTGGTTCGCCGGGGTGACTTTCACATGAAAATACAAATGAATCAATCGTGTACGATCATCAATGTCAACATGTAGTTAAGCATAAAAACTCAAAGCTTAACTAATTAAATAGTCAATCAAAAGAGAAGTGGCTGGTCAGTAAATAAAAGTTAGTTCTTTTCAATTTTTTTTTCGAGACCTCGACAATGGTTTTCTAAGCGCCTTTTTGGCATTTTTAGAATGTTTTTATTTTCCTTCCTAACCCAAACAAGTGTTAGTTTTAGTGGTTGATGTATTTTAACAAGCAGCCAAGAGAAAAAATGGGAATTTATCTGTGCACTGTTCGAATAACTACACTTTCAACCACACTGATCAAATGTTAGCCTATTTGAATCGGTAGCAATAGTTACCCGAAATCGATCATAGCTTCATTTTGAATAAATAAAGTACAGATTTTGACACTTTTTAAAAAGTTGTAGAAAATTACCTTCGCACTTCGTGTCTTTTATCTTATCAAAGAAAGAAAAAAAGGTTTTGAATTTTTTTAGCTATTTACATTTTATTCTTTCAGCTATAGCAGCATCCCCACCAAACAAAAAGCCAGTCGGACGACCACCAAAATCGCTTTCTAATGACCAAATCAATCAAATGCTGGAAAGAAATCATGATTACAACGATCTTTTACAAAAGGTTCCGTACAGTCGACGCTCGTTATCTCAAACTCTCACGGGACCGACGAAAAAGTTCGACATAGCGAATGTTCGAGATACCGAGTGTTCGAGATAACGGATGCAAGTGATGTGAAAGTTCGAGATAGTGAAAGTTTTGAAATCGAGAAAAAAAAATCAAAATCAATTTTTAAGGTCACGCTATTAATAACCCAGAGAGATTTTTTTCAACGACAAACAAGGGAAAGGAAATTAATTTGAAGCATTCACATTTATCGAGATCGTAGTTTTATAAATCCATGTATACATCACTTTTTCTTATACATCACTTTTTCTCAAAAAAAATTTAAAATACTAGTTTGTTTTTTGGCATTTAATTCATCTTTTACAAACAAAGATTCGAAGCGTTGTAACAGCTGACGCATATCATCCCCACTTGCATTGAAGAGACATACGTTTTGCAGGGTCTCCAGCGCATTTCCAATTTCAGCTTTAGTTGGTTTGTCGATTGGTTCATCAAATATTTCCACTATCTCTGTGTCGATGTCTTCTTCATCTTTATCTGACCTAATTGAAAGACAATACCAAAATAAACCTTGTTCTTAGCATTCTACATCCCGAACTTTTAAAATGGAATGTTTTTCGTTCGAACTTTTAAAATGGAATGTTTTTCGTTCGAATATTTTGCAAAGATTCGAACAAAAGTTCGAGATAACGAGTGAAAAACAATTCAAGGGACCAAATAATTGGTTCGAGATAGTGAAAGTTCGAGATAACGGAGTTCGAGATAACGAGCGTCGACTGTATTTCGATTCCGTAATTATTAACTTTCACTTACAAAGAAAGGATAGATACCTCCACCGCCGGAATTGAACACTCAACCCGCAAACGTTTTACTGAAAAAACAAAGATGGAAATGCGAGAACACTACTTACTTACACAGAACTACGCGGCTACTGCTAAAGTCTTTAATGTCAACGAATCCACTCTTCGAAAAATTGTGGAAACTGCTGCAACAAAAGTTAAACTGACTGACAAAGGAAACAATCCAGGAGCTGGTAGGCCACTAACCTATCCTTTGGATGTTGAAAACGATCTTGAATGTTGGATTCTCCAGTTAAGGGATTTACATGTGCCAGTGTCTGTGCTTGCTTTACAAGAGATGGGGAAAAGTGTTATCCGTCCTCACAACCCTATATTCAACGCAAGCCTTGGTTGGATTCAAAAATTTTTTGCAAGGCATTGTCTATCCCTGCGCAGTAGAACATCCGTAAGCCAAAAGCTTCCGCAGCAGTTGGAAACTTCCATCACAAAGTTTTATGCCGATGCTGGTCGCTACATGAGGATTAGTAAATACCCATTGTTACTTGTGTCGCGAATATGGACGAGACACCGGCTTTTTTCGATATGGTTCTCCAAAACTGGTACTAAAGAGTGTGTGGTAAGGACATCAGGTGGCGAGAAAAAAACACGTGACCGTAGTCCTTTCAGTTGCTGCTGACGGAACCATGCTTCCACCCATGCTGATTTTCAAAGGCAAGACGAAAAAACCCATCGAAACATTACGTATACCAGAGGGGTTTGTGGTCGAAACCCTCTTAAAAGCTTGGATGAATGAAAATTTAATGCACGTTTGACTGGACGAAATTTGGTTGAACTATGTCAAGAAAGTTTCAAAGGATATCGGATTCGACAATTCACTTTTGACGTACGATGCATTTTCAGCACACAAAACAGAATGGTGTCGAGAGCAAGCTACTCCCAAATAAACCAGATGTATAAATGATCCCAGCCGTCAAATGTCAACCAATGGATGTGTGTATTAATAAGCCTTTCAAAGCGATTTTAAGAAAATGTTGGGTCGAGCATATCTGTAAAGCCATCGAGAAAATGCCTGCACTATCCTCCAAAGCCGAATACAAGCTTCCACCACCAAGCAGGCAAGATATTGTAGAGGATAAAGACATGGGTATGAAATCATTTGACGTGTGTGGCATAACCACAACAAATCCCAATAAAGTGCGAAGTGGTACTTTCTACGAAAAATGCATGGCAAAAGAAGACAATCCATTCGATTTGTAATTTTTTAACACTTCTTTTATACAGCAAGAAAGAAAGACGTTGAATTTTAAAAATAATTTTTTCAGTCCGCACTATAATTAGAGGAAAATTTGGCCTTTACCGCATTAAATTAGAGGAAAATCATAAAGACGTAAAACAGGACCTGCATTAATAATTAGAGGAATTAAATTAGTCTAAAATCGTAAAAAGAATTTCCCCACATTGATTACAGGATGCATTAAATTAGAGAAATTACGGTATCATTTGAAGATTTTGTGTGGGAGAAGGTCTGATTTGATCGAGGGTAGTAGTGATGAAGATTCGGAATGGGAAGAAATGAACGACTCGCTCTAAAATGAACTAAGACAATCTTTACTTTATTTCTATTTACATTTCGAAAGCTTTTTTGCAAGAAAGTTAAGAATTTTTAAAATAATTCAAAAAAAAATTTCTTCGTTCATTGTCATTCGCGAAAGTTTTTTCCTCGATAGTAAAGTTTTTGGAGGATTCGCGAAAGTTTTATCAGTAAAATTTATTCTAAAATTGTTATTCGCGAAAGTTAAATTCGCGAAATTTCGCGATTTTCAATCCTCGCGAAACTTTCTGCCCGCGAAACTTTCTGCCCTTTAAGTACCAATAACAAACTTATCGAAAGTTAACGCTTCATCTCTTGGGTCTGGCTCACAAGAACGTTTTTCTCCAATCAAGGATGTCCAGCAATCTTTATAAACATAATGTCCGCGAATAGGCCTTGTAAATTCTACCTTGTAAACCATATGAAAACTAAATTGCTGTCTTGTACGAACCATTTTTTATCTGAAGAGCATTCAAAACCAATTCAATCGAAGAAGACATTGCAGTGTAGCTTTCTTGTTCGAATCCACTAGAAAACATTCGAATTTTATAATATTTTCTGTTTTCCATTCAAACTGTCACAACATGAAGAGAAGGAACTAAGTTAACATGGCGAGTCCAGATCAATGTGATAATTCGGTGACTTTTCACAAAGGAGCAAGCTCATTTAAACTGAGGGCAGTTCAATACGCTGACAAGAATAGCATTAGTGCATCTGCCAGACACTTTGGTGTTGATCGAAGAATGGTTGCTCGTTGGGTTTCAAAACGTTATCAAATAAAGGCAAGCTAGATGAAGCGTCGAACGTATTTGAAGATACAAAAATCCAAATATTCAAGGTGAGCGGCATCTTGGTGCGGTGAACGGCACATACGATAATAAACGAAGTTACATCAAAGGCAAGATCTCAAGATGGATGAAAGAAATAAGCCTTGTTGCAGAGATTGCGTCTACAAATCCACAGGCAGCATATTCAGCCTACGTCAACAGCTACCAACACATATTGACGTATTTTCTACGCACTATCCCAGACATCAGTGATGAACTGAAGAAGATCGACGAAACAGTTCGTCACAAACTAATTCCGGCAATCATCGGTGGACATATTATCAATGATGGAGAGATCACTGCCACCGCGTCTTGGTGGGCTTGGATTAAAGATTTTCAGTGAAACATTTGACATGGACAACCAAGACTCTAAAGATATCACTATCAAGCTCCAAAATCAGATCCTCGGGTTCGAAAGTGATGAAGACTCGAAAACGAGAAGCCAATTAAGAAGAAAAGAAAAACTCCAACAATTCTTGAGTGAATCAAATGAGGCGATAAAAGGAATGATGGAGACGCTGAATCAAAAAGGCGTTTCAAATTGGCTGACGGTGTTACCAACTAAAGAAGGTGGATATGAGCTAACGAAACAAGAATTTTGGGACGCCATTCGATTACGTTAAAACTGGCTGTTGAAGCGCATTCCCAATCAATGTGTTTGTGGCTCAAAATTTGACGTAACTCACGCCCTATGGTGTAAAAAAGGGGGATTCATCACGCTGCGTCATAACGAAGTACGAGACATCATGGCTGATTTGCTAAAAGAAGTATGCGTCGACGTTCGTAAAGAACCAATGTTGGCAGAGGTAGCGAATGAAGATCTTCCGCGCCAGACTAACAGAAATAAAGAAGCTAGATTGGATATCAGTGCGCTCAACTTCTGGACGAATGATCAAAGAGCATTTTTTGATGTAAGAGTATTCAACCTCTTCGCTCGGAGAATATAGAAGTTGATAAATGTTTACGAACCAGCGAAAATGAAACGAACGTACGGTGAACGAATCCTGCAAGTCGAAAATGGAACATTCACTCCGCTAGTCTTTGCAGCAAACAGAGCAATGTGTAAAGAGTGCATTAGATTCTACCAAGATTGTCTGAAATGGTAGTTGAAAAGCGAAAACAAAAGGCGACGTCGGTGATAACGAAAAAAATACGAACTCAAATATGTTTCTCTCTGGTAAGATCAACAGTACGATGCGTCAGAGGTACCAGGAGTAGTCAGTACGAAGAGGATGAAAGATGAGAATCATATCCAATTGATGAAAAAAACTCGTATCAATTTATTATAGAGACCATTAGTTGTAAATATTGTCAATGAACATGAAAAAAAAAAATCAAATAAAGGCTCAGATAATGGAATTAAAAGGAAAGGAAAAAAGAAAGCTGCCTGGTGGTGGAAGGACCACTATAAGTGAGGAACTACAAGCGAAAGTATTGGTGGAGTTAGGAAAGAAGGTCCAAAGGGTTACGTGTTTCCCGCACCCTTTTCAGGAAAAAAACATCAGTTTTTCTCAAAGAAGTGAAAAACTCAAACGAAGAAGTGAAGGTTGTTGTTGCAATTTTATGATAAGGAATGGCTTGTCGTTGCACAGAAAGACGTCAATATGTCAAAAGGTGATCTCTAAACTCGTAGCCTACGTTTTACGAATTCGAAGACTACGTATTGAACACAAATACACGATGGATAATATCTATGGATAATATCTACGCTATCTACTCTACTCTACTCTAAAGTCAACAGGCCATGAAAAGAGTCGGGTATTTGCTCAAGCAAATGGTATTTAAGGGAGCATGCGAGATGTCGAAAAGCTTAACAAGGAATTCCAAGGAAAATGTATCATCGCCTCGTTAGTTAATGGTTGAAAGAACTGTGAGCTGACTGGTCGGTGGATAGACCAGGTACTTGGTAGCTTCTCATTTAGAAGGCGTTTGCTGGCATGGGATACTTATTCTTGCTATATCGAGGATTCCGCAACCAACTTGTTAAAAAACAAGAAAATTGACGTAGTTATGATTCCAAGAAAAGAAGTTCTTTTGTGGATTCTCAAGGCCTGGGAGAAGCTGTCCGTGGAAATGGTACAAAAGTCTTTCGTTTCGTGCGCATTATAATCATGTTCGGCTGACGGGAGTCAAGATGGGAGTCAGGAAGATCACCAGTTTCAAATAAGGTCAGCCTTGTAGTGGATGGCGCTCTATGTTGAAACAGCAGTTAGAGTATATGAACACTCCTGAACTGAACCCGTTTGTTCCCGATGAAAACAATGTGGTAGATGCCTATCCCAGAGAACTAATCGTCGATAAGAATCACGAAAGTGACGAACATATTGATATTTTGTAATTTAAGTAAGTGTTTTTCTTTCAAATAAAAAACGTAAAATGTGAAGGGGATAGAATGTATTGTTAACTTTGATCTTATACAATCCCGTTTTTTCAAAAAATATTTTACAAGCGCCCCTTTCGAATAAGCGCCCCTCCCGAAAGCCAACAAATTAAATAAGCGCCCGGGCCCTTTTTCAAGCGATTAAGGTAATTTAGTTGCAGTTTTTGCTGTTTCGAATGGGGCTTTCACAGACTGTAAAGCGTATGCTTTAGGAATCCTGTAAAATCATATTATAAATCCAGCGCATGCTCCTTATAAATATAACAAGAACCATATGGCACAAAACGGATCACAAGACTAGCTCACAATATACAAAACAAATAGATCTAATGATCTCACTACTCTTTGTTATCTACGGTGCAATGACGCCGACATACATTTAAAATAGACACGCAAGTGGAAATAACACTTTAAGTAAGAAGTTACAAACAAACGAATCGAATCATGAAACAGTACCAAAAACAAAATCATTAAGTCAAGTGATTTTTCCCCTTTTTATAAAGAAAAATATGAATAAAGTAAACAAAGGTACAATGACATCTCTACTTTTGCAAGACACGGCGGATTTAGAACATTAGTGAGAACTAGCCGCCAAGGCGGCGTCGCTCGCCGCCCATGTCCACCTGCTCTGTATCACTGTATCAATAAACGTCAAATTTCCTTATAAACGGCTCGTACAACTTGTGTTCAACCAGAAGCAGATTCGAAGTCACAACCTCTGGTAAAACCAATCTTTTATCAGTGTAACAATACACTCAAAACTTAGAGAGAGAAAATTTCAACTTTTTATTAGCTTTTGTTTTAAAAAAGTTACGCGCTCTAACATGGGTGCTATCAAACGTAAGGGGGAAATCGTTTCTTTTCTTAAAAAGATCACGCCGGAGGAGAGAAAAAAGGCACGTGCTAAATGAATAAAGTGAATAATAAAAAAAAAAAACGTTCGATCTGAAGCGCATAACAATTAAAATAAGAAATTTAATTATTAAAAGAAAAGGAAAAAAATATTTCGTTTCATGATACTCTTTTTTTACCAATCGGTTTTTGAACATTTTGATTGCTCGAAAAAAAAGTTTACCCGTCTCAGACAGTCAAGGATACGTTAGGATACACTGGCAAACCAAACATGCTGCCACGTTCTGCCACTGCTGTTTTTTGTCCAAAATGTTTAATCAGTTAGTTTCTTTGTATTTAGTTGATGTATTGTTTTCAAAGCCAAGTCAACGTGGAATATAAAACTAACAATAATAATAAAAACGAAACGTTATTCCTATTAGTTCATCAGCCAAAAGGAGTCACGCTCGATTGGGGTTGCAATGTATATGCTTCGAACTCACGTCGCACACAAAAAAAGAAATAATTTCGCTCACAACTCAATCTACCATTTTGCGTGACTTACAAACAAACAAACAAACAAACAAACAGAGAATCGGCTATTAATATATAGACTAGCCGCCAAGGCGGCGTCGCTCGCCGCCCATATCCACCTGCTCTGTATCACTCTATCAATAATAAACGTCAAATTTCCTTATAAACGGCTCGTACAACTTGTGCTCAACCAGAAGCAGATTCGAAGTCACAACCTCTGGTAAAACCAATCTTTTATCAGTGTAACAATACACTCAAAACGTAGAGAGAGAAAACTTCAACTTTTTATTAGCTTTTGTTTTAAAAAAGTTACGCGCTCTAACATAGGTGCTATCAAACAGGGGAAAAATGGTTTCTCTTCTTAAAAAGATCACACGGGAGGAGAGAAAAAAGGCACGTGCTAAATGAATAAATAGAATAAAAAAACGTTCGATCAGAAGCGCTTTATAAAAAGAAATTAAATTATTAAAAGAAAAGCAAAAAAACATTTTGTTTCATGATACTCTTTTTTTACCTATCGGTTTTTAAACATTTTGATTGCTCAAAAAAAAAAGTTCACCCGTCTCAAACAGTCAGGCAAGGATACGTTAGGATACACTGGCAAACCGAACATGCTACTACGTTCTGCCACGGCTGCTTTTTGTGCAAAATGTTTAATCAGTTAGTTTCTTTGTATTTAGTTGATGTATTATTTTCAAAGCCAAGTCAACGTGGAATATAAAACTAACACAAAAGTAATAAAAACAAACCTTATTCCTATTAGTTCATCAGCCAAAAAAGTCACGTTCGATCGGGTTTGCAATGTATTTGCTTCGAACTCACGTCGCACACAAAAAAAGAAATAATTTCGCTCACAACTCAATCTACCATTTTGCGTGACTTACAAACAAACAAACAAACAAACAAACAGAGAATCGGCTATTAATATATAGACTAGCCGCCAAGGCGGCGTCGCTCGCCGCCCATGTCCACCTGCTCTGTATCACTGTATCAATAAACGTCAAATTTCCTTATAAACGTCTCGTACAACTTGTGCTCAACCAGAAGCAGATTCGAAGTCACAACCTCTGGTAAAACCAATCTTTTATCAGTGTAACAACACGCTCAAAACGTACAGAGAGAAAACTTCAACTTTTTATTAACTTTTGTTTTAAAAAAGTTACGCGCTCTAACATGGGTGCTATCAAACGTAAGGGGGAAATGGTTTCTCTTCTTAAAAAGATCACACGGGAGGAGAGAAAAAAAGGCACGTGCTAAATGAATAAAGTGAATAACAAAAAAGCGTTCGATCTGATTAAAATAGATTAAAAGAAATCGATTAAAACAAATTAAGACAACTATTATGACAAAAGCAAAAAAAAATATTATGTATCATGATACTCTTTTTTTACCTATTGGTTTTTAAACATTTTGATTGCTCGAAAAAAAGTTCACCCGTCTCAGACTGTCAGGCAAGGATACGTTAGGATACACTGGTAAACCGCACACGCTGCCACGTTCTGCCACTGCTGCTTTATGTCCAAAACGTTTATTCAGATAGTTTCTTTGTATTTAGTTGATGTATTGTTTTCAAAGCCAAGTCAACGTGGAATATAAAACTAACAATAACAATAAAAACAAAACGTTATTCCTATTAGTTCATCAGCCAAAAAAAGTCACGTTCGATTGGAGTTGCAATGTATTTGCTTCGAACTCACGCTGCACACACACAAAAAAAATAATTTCGCTCACAAGTCAATCTACCATTTTGCGTGACTTACAAACAAACAAACAAACAGACAGACAGACAGAGAATCGGCTATTAATATATAGAGTAGCAGCCAAGGCGGCGTCGCTCGCCGCCCATGTCCACCTGCTCTGTATCACTGTATCAATAAACGTCAAATTTCCTTATAAACGTCTCGTACAACTTGTGTTCAACCAGAAGCAGATTCGAAGTCACAACCTCTGGTAAAACCAATCTTTTATCAGTGTAACAATACACTCAAAACTTAGAGAGAGAAAATTTCAACTTTTTATTAGCTTTTGTTTTAAAAAAGTTACGCGCTCTAACATGGGTGCTATCAAACGTAAGGGGGAAATGGTTTCTCTTCTTAAAAAGATCACACGGGAGGAGAGAAAAAAAGGCACGTGCTAAATGAATAAAGTAATTAAAAAAAACGTTCGATCTGAAGCTCATAACAATTAAAAAAAGAAATTAAAGAAAAGCAAAAAAATATTTTGTTTCGTGATACTTTTTTATTACCTATCGGTTTTTAAACATTTTGATTGCTCGAAAAAAAAGTTTACCCGTCTCAGACAGTCAGGCAAGGATACGTTACG
Organism: Turritopsis dohrnii; assembly: GCA_027922465.2. Taxonomy (NCBI): domain Eukaryota; kingdom Metazoa; phylum Cnidaria; class Hydrozoa; order Anthoathecata; family Oceaniidae; genus Turritopsis; species Turritopsis dohrnii. The sequence goes on along the minus strand of BQMF02000119.1, from coordinate 861,486 downwards.
ATACACTGGAAAACATGCTGCCACGTTCTGCCACTGCTGCTTTTTGTCCAAAATGTTTAATCAGTTAGTTTCTGTGTATTTAGTTGATGTATTGTTTTCAAAGGTAAGTCAACGGTGGTCCTTGGAATATAAAACTAACATTAATAATAAAAACAAAACGTTATTCCTATTGGTTCACCAGCCAAAAAAAGTCACGTTTGATTGGGGTTGCAATATATTTGTTTCGAACTCACGTCGCCTACAGAAAAAGAAATAATTTCGCTCACAACTCAATCTACCATTTTGCGTGACTTACAAACAAACAAACAGACAGACAGAGAATTGGCTATTAATATATAGACTAGCCGCCAAGGCGGCGTCGCTCGCCGCCCATGTCCAACTGCTCTGTATCACTGTATCAATAAACGTCAAATTTCCTTATAAACGGCTCGTACAACCAGAAGCAGATTCGAAGTCACAACCTCTGGTAAAACCAATCTTTTATCAGTGTAACAATACACTCAAAACGTATAGAGAGAAAACTTCAACTTTTTATTAACTTTTGTTTAAAAAAAGTTACGCGCTCTAACATGGGTGCTATCAAACGTAAGGGGGAAATGGATTCTCTTCTTAAAAAGATCACACGGGAGGAGAGAAGAAAAGGCACGTGCTAAATGAATCAAGTGAATAAAAAAAACGTTCGATCTGATACAAAATAAAATAGATTAAAAGAAATCGATTAAAGACAACTATTATGACAAAAGCAAAAAAAAATATTTTGTTTTATGATATTTTTTTTTACCTATAGGTTTTTAAACATTTTCATTACTCGAAAAAAAAGTTCACCCGTCTTAGACAGTCAGGCAAGGATACGTTAGGATACACTGGCAAACCGAACATGCTACTACGTTCTCCCACGGCTGCTTTTTGTCCAAAATGTTTTATCAGTTAGTTTCTTTGTATTTAGTTGATGTATTGTTTTCAAAGCCAAGTCAACGTGGAATATAAAACTAACAAAATAATAAAAACGAAACGTTATTCCTATTAGTTCATCAGCCAAAAAAAGTCACGTTCGATTGGGGTTGCAATGTATTTGCTTCGAACTCACGTCGCACACAAAAAAAGAAATAATTTCGCTCACAACTCAATCTACCATTTTGCGTGACTTACAAACAAACAAACAAACAAACAAACAAACAAACAGACAGACAGAGAATCGGCTATTAATATATAGATGTTATAACCTTATGGAATCTGTCAAAAAAAAGGGTGCGCTTAGTGAGAAAAATTCTATGTTAAAGCTTTTTAAGGTTTTCGATGAGTAAAAGCCTCTTATCAGCATAATAAGAGCAATGCAATAGGTAGCGTTCAGTCGACTCAATTGAGTTAATTCGTTGGCTGCAACAAGGATACAACATGTCTTGAAAACCATGACTGTATTTATCTGATTGAATCTAAACCTTAGCCAATTGATAGGGTAAAACCACTGCGGTAATGGTTTTGGGCTGAGAATCTCAAAATGAATGTTCCTATCGATGGTCTATGTTTGTTTTTCTTTTTAAAGGATTTTTGCATACTCTAAAGCATAGACTTAACTGCTATTTCGGCCGGACGAGTAAAGGCAGTAGTAACCCAAAGCTGTTAAATACGGCAATTGAATAACCAAAATGTTTGAGTTTATACATCAGACTGTGAATTCGATGAAGGTGTGAAGGAAACTTGTGACAGTTTCAGAAAGTTGTTGTTTTTCTCAAAAAGTCATAACTGTTTCTAAATCTAATAAATTTAATTGATTTTGCTGATGTAGAAATTTGGGAACTTGATATTTTGAAGACCTTTTTTTGTATTCGATTTTCAAATCTGTTGATGTTTCAAATCATGCATACACCATAATACACCATAATCTTCGTGTCGCCAAAAATACAGGCTATTGCCCATGAATCTTTAAATCGCAGACTGGGCTTAGTCGGAAAATGTCAAATAACACATTTAAGCCTTCCCTCTAGTATTTAATTGGGCATTAGATACGTAAAGTAGTAGAGGCTTTGAGAAATGCTCATGGGATATGGAGGAGTGCTCATGGGATATGGAGAAATGCTCATGGGATATGGAGGAGTGCTAGTCGTATAAGATATCTTTAAGCCCTACTTTTAATGTCAACTTTTTCATTATTCATAATACATCATCATCCTGAAGTATTCATATTTATACGTGAAAAGTGACAGAAATATATATCCATACAAATTTATATAGTTATCCATTGAGTCCTTCTTTTTGTGATGTTTGTTGTTGTTGCTGTTGTTGTTGTTGTTGTTGTTGTTGTTGTTGTTGTTGTTGTTGTTGTTGTTGTTGTTGTTGTTGTTGTTGTTGTTGTTGTTGTTGTTGTTGGAAATAAAATCTGAAGTGTGGATCACAGTTGATGGTACAGCAAAAAACGAGAGAAAACCATTTTTTCAATTGCTTACAAATACATTTGTATATCTTCCCAACAAAATGACAAGTTCATTGAAATAGAAACGCCCTTTCCTTTGACGTCTCCCTTTAATAAGTTTTACTAAAATCTCGGAAAATTAAATAACGCCCGAGTGTGCATTAGATAATTTTGATAGGTTGTAGAAACCACGTGGAGCCACGCGATCGAAATGACGTCACTGTTTTTGTAGTTCACATTTTTGTCAACTTCATTTATTCCTAAATCTCCAAATTTCATCTAGTCGTTACATTGTTCGTTTGAGGATTGATCACCTGGAATCTCTGGAATGTATTCCTTCCTCATTTATTCAAAACATTCTTTTATAAGTGTTTTCATCCAACGTAATGTTTAAAGGGGTTCCTGAACTCTTTAAAATATTTGATAGGCAAGACAGTTAAAATGCACACATCACCAAAAATAACATCTTTTCACTTCTTGATTGAAATATTTGTTGATTTCGTCTTCGTAGCTGTCCGCCATTACGAGTTTGTAGCGGCTTGCTTCGATCAACCGAATGTAAACTCGCTCCAGATCCTTTACAACTTGTGATGTCATAAGAAAGTGACGAGATTACTCTTGACAACAAGAAGCAGTGATATATAAAAGGCTACTTCAAATATCTTCATAAAAATTCGATTTATTAAAAACCTTTGTTGCGCTGTCTAAAAAGCTACATATTTTCACCGTTCCGCTTTCAAAATCTGTTTTTGACATATCGAGATAAAGAAAAACGTTAAGTAATACAGAAACTAAGCTCCAACTCAGATCATCAATTTTAACTCACAGTACGCCCTTAAAACGCCCTCAAAAAGGGATCTCGAAGGATGAGCGCAAATATTCTCACAGCAGTCTAACAAACTGGAAAAAGCTATAATGAGCGCCAAAATAAGCGAGATTAATTTGTTCCGAATATGCACGTAAACAAATAAAATACCGTAATGCTTTGCATAATAAATTTTTGGGAGTTTTTCGGGGGCGTTTATTCTAAGGGCGCGTTTAAAAGAGGGAGGCGTTCTTTAAATTTTAGAAAAATCGACAAAAAAGAGAGTGCTATAAGATTCTATGATCGTGTTGAAACGTACGACAAGAAATGTTCAAAAATCCTGGAAAAAGAACTTGTCAAGAGAAAATTTCCAGTTTTTATAAAAGAAAAGAAAGAAAAATAAACACGTGTATATTTATTTCGAGTCTTTTGTAGAGTCATTACGGTATAATGCGAAAAATGCCACTTTGTACAGCTTTTGGGTTGCTCAAACCAGACTGAAAATAATAAAAATGTGTTTTTCCATACACTAACGAAAGACCGAGCAATATACAAATCATGGGAAGAAGCCAACCTCGTACCCAGGGTTTCTTGCCTTTTCGATATACGGACGGCGGCAAGGCGGCAAAGGAAGAAACCCTTGGTACGAGGTTGGGGAAGAAGTCATTGGGCGAACTGATTTTGTGACCACTGCAAGATTGTGTTCTGATCATTTTGAGCCTAGTTGCTATGAAGAATCTTTAATACTGAAGATGCAACAGATGCTCCGAGTTGTACCAAGATCGCAAGTCAACGCGACGCAAATTTAAAAAAGACACAATACCGACACGTTTTCCGCACAAACAAAGATTGGGAAACTTCAAATTTAAATTTAATTTTTAAAAGCAGTTCTTTAGAGGAAGTCCAAAGCTGCTCATCACTCTCGAAGCATTGCGATGTCTATGATTCAGAATACAGAAGCATTTGGTCAAGGGTTATGCTGTTCTGTGTTTGTTTGAGAAAGTAGGAGAAAACACTTCGCAATAGGCTTAATGCTGCAGCAAGTCTCAAGTGAACCCCATAATTTTACTATTTTACCGAACAAACGCGAGACAGCTTTTACGTAGAATAACTCTGACAAGGCGGAAACGTTTTGTTTTAAAAAATAAAAATTTTATTTCATAAAATCTCCGTGATCTAATTCTCCTAACCCTACCGCGCAAATGTAAGTGGTCCCTCGGACCACCCACTGCCTCTTTTAATCTTACTAGCGTAACAAGTGGAAAGTAAAGAAAAACAGAAAAGTGAGTATTTACATTAAATCTCAGTATATCTGCAAAATTTCGAATAACTCTAAATCACATAAGTTGATTATAATTCCTTAGCACACTCACGAACCACATTTTACGAAAAGGTGATCGGAATGTGAGTTTGTTTCTTCATTTCCTCTATCTTCACTTTAGCATGAATGCAAGTGATCATCAACAAAACAACGAACAGATAGATGTCGTTGTACAAGAGGAAACGAGTACTACTGGGACAGTAATCAACGCCAGTAACAGTACACGAAAACGAAAGTTCAGTGAAACTGAGTCAGAAAGCCAAATAGACTCTGCTCAGCATGTTGATGATGATGATGATTTTGAGGAGGAGGTTGAAGATGCCCCTCTTATAAAACGTTTTCAAGCCATATCCAGTGATAGCCACAGTGAATGGGAACTTCCTGCTGACATGGCCTTATATGTTAATAAACAATTTTCGGAACATATTCCAGAAAAAGATCTGAACGATAGTATATGTGCAGACACACCAGCTCCTAGTAATATCATAGGAACATTAACACTCGATGATTTCTTGAAAGAACTGATGGAAGAACAAGGCAGTTACCTTCAGCTCTCTGCTGACAGGATGTTAAAGAAATTCCAACATAAAACTTTAGCTATAATGGGACCATTAGGGAAAATATGGTTTACCCTCGAAAATGCCATGAACACGAAAAGGCAAAAAGTTGAAATTACACTTGATGATTTAAAGGAGTATACTGAACAAAGTATCATACTTCTTGGCCAAGTGTACAACACTATGTCATATCAACGACGATTGAGTGCTCTCAGCACTATGATGAAGGAGAGCAAGGCTAAAGACATTCTTAAAGACAAAAAAGCCATGTTCACAACAAACTCTGATGAACTGTTTGGTGAAACGTTCAAGGAAGATTTTACCAAAACTATGAAAAGTAAAAAGAAATATAAAGAGCTGATCAAGAATTCACAGCCCTGTTCAACTTCTGGCAAGAAGGCCTTTCGAGGGGGCTCTCCATCCGCAAGAGGAAGTAGTGGTGGAGGGTGGTCAGTATTTTTGGTTCGAAGAGACCATCAAACCTCACAGAATTTCCATGGATCAACAGGTAAGACATTTTCAAAATCCAACTTTGTATCTATACCCAGACCAAGTCCAAGTAAACATAGACAATGTTCACCCAATAGTGAGAAAATTACTTTGCAAGAACAAAACATTGCCACAAGTAACTTTAGCGGGTCGACTAAAATACTTTCTTCAAAATTGGGGAAAACTGACTCAGGACCAAACCATCCTATCAATAGTGAGAGGAACCTTATCAGGAAAAATTACCCTCCGGTGTTCACCTAAACCGGGAACAGAAAGAGTTAGTAAGCCTAGAGATAAAGGAAATGTTACAAAAAGGGGCGATTCACCAAGTATCTCCAACACAGGGTCAGTTTCTAAGCAATATTTTCCTTGTGCCGAAAAAGGATGGAGGAAACAGACCTGTCATCAACCTGAAACATCTGAACTCTTTTATTCCCTACCAACATTTCAAAATGGAGGGACTTCATCTTCTAAAAGACTTATTAATGGAAAACGATTTCATGTGCAAAATAGACTTAAAAGATGCCTATTTTTGCATCCCATTAGGTCCAAAATCAAGAAAGTATATCAGGTTCGTGTGGGAAGGAAACCTATACGAGTTTCTGTGCCTGTGTTTCGGACTAGGCCCAGCCCCACTCATCTTTACGAAGTTAATGAAAATTCCTATATCAGTGTTAAGAAGGATAAGCCTAAGAGTGATAGTGTTCTTAGACGATATGTTACTAATGGGGGAAACCCGAGAGGAATTAATAAGGACAAGGGATACTTTGATTTTCATGTTACAACATCTAGGCTTTGTGATAAATCAAAAGAAATCACAGCTGATTCCCACTCAACAAATAGAATTCCTTGGGTTAAAAATAGACTCAATAAACATGACATTAGCTCTCCCAGAGGGAAAGATTCAAAAAATACAGAATCAGTGTGTGCAATTATTACACTCACAGGAGACAACTATCCTGGAACTAACAAAACTAATAGGTCTTTTAACTTTTACGACTCAAGCTGTTTTACCGGCACGACTTCAACATCGATATCTACAAAATCAACAGATACAATGTCTAAACAGGTCTCACTCTTTTCAGACCAAAATTGTTCTAAACAAACAGTCTCAGGAGGAGCTAATGTGGTGGAAAGAGAATCTTGCTCTACAAAATGGGAAACCTCTAAGGATAGGGGAACCAGACATGATCATTCAGACAGATGCATCCAAGACTGGTTGGGGGGCAGTATGCAATGGAATCTCCACCGGGGGGAGGTAGTCATTCCAGGAGAAACAAAAACACATAAATGTGTTGGAACTGATAGCAGTCAAATTGGCAATCCAAACATTTACATTCAGAAAAATTCCAAAGGTAATACATTTACAGATCGACAATATGACGGCCCTAAGCTATCTGTTAAAAATGGGGGGAACCCAAAATATGGAACTTTTAGAGCTATCCAAAGAAATCTGGGCGTATCTGTTGGGCAAACAGATCACGATTACTGCAGAATACCTGCCAAGCAAAATGAACATTACAGCGGACTGGGAGTCAAGAAATCACCTGGACCCAGCCGACTGGAAACTAGATCCACAAGTTTTCAAAAACATTACCAGACAAATGGGAGTCCCAGACATGGATCTTTTCGCTTCTCGCCTGAATTTTCAAGTTCCAAGCTATTTTTCATGGAGACCAGACCCGGGGAGCAAGGGTACAGATGCCATGCAACAGAACTGGAGAAACCTCTTCGGATATGCATTTCCCCCGTTTTGCATGATCAGCAGAGTGTTGGCAAAGGTTCAGAGAGAGCAGGCTCGAATTTTGATAGTAACCCCAGCTTGGCAGGGTCAACCATGGTATCCAACCTTACTAGGAATGTCAGTAAAAAACCCCATACTACTTTCAAAGAGAAAGAATATTGTGTTGAGTCCAAACAACATTTGCCATCCTCTAGCATTAAAAGACCAGCTCCAGTTAGTGGTGTGGTCAGTTTCAGGGAAATATTGGCAGCAGAAGGCTTATCTGCAGAAGCTTCAAGACTCATCACAGAGTCACGGAGACCAGGATCTGCATCTAATTACCAGTCGTCCTGGAATAAGTTTTGTGGCTGGTGTAACAAAAAACAAATTGATCCCTTTCAATGTGATGTGAATTATGTGATTAATTATTTGGCAGAACTTTTTGAAGAGGGATATGAGTATAGAACAATTAACTGCCACAGATCAGCAATATCAGCATTTCATACAGCGGTAAATTCAACCCCAGTTGGTAGTCACCCAAGAGTGCGTTCCCTTTTAACGGGAATATTTAACAACCGTCCACCAAAACCAAGATACACTTTTATCTGGGATATAGAGAAGGTATTGAATTATTTACGAGGTCTGCCTTCTAATGAAATGTTAAATCACTGTTTATTATTAAAAAAAAAAATTAGCTATGTTATTAGCATTATCAGCAGCATCCAGATGCTCAGAAGTATGTCACTTAAATATAAAGTACATGGTTAAATCATCTGACTGTTATAAATTTACTTTCGATAAACTCATTAAAAGTTGGCGCAAAGGACAGGCTCCTCCCTTTGTGGAATTTGCGGCCTATCCTTCTGAGAGAAATCTATGTGTTGTTGAAACTTTAGATTTTTACCTAAATTTGTCTGAAAATTGGAGGGATAAGGGTCAAACACAGTTATTGTTGAGCTCCCTGAAACCACATAATGAAATAAAGAAATCTACAGTTGCAGGGTGGATTAAAAGTATTTTAGCCTTAGCAGGAATTGATGTATGCAAATTTAAGGCACACTCCACTCGTGCTGCTTTAACTTCCAAGGCAAGCATAGGTGGTTTATCACTTCAACAGATCCTAAACAGGGGTAGTTGGTCAGGTGATTCAACTTGGCAGAAGCATTATCATAAATTTGTAATGAATGAGATGAAAAACGCTTTGAACTGAGGCTGTGGGTGGTCCGAGGGACCACTTACATTTGCGCGGTAGGGTTAGGAGAATTCAGCATTAGATCACGGAGATTTTATGAAATAAAATTCCTTAATTACGTAAGGCGCGCAGCGCCGTAATGTAATTGGGATTTTATGAATAAAATCGAAGTAGATCTAATGCTGTCCCACCCTCACCTTACCCATATCAATAACCTATTTTGTTTATATTTTTTAGCATTTAGAGGTCGAGGTTCGTACTATACCAATCGTGGTGGTAGAGGCTCTTACAACCGGGGTCGTGGTTATAAAAATTAGTGTAAATACGTTCAGAAGAGAATAAAAGCTTCACTTTATAAATATGTGTATTTAATGTCTGGGATGTCTAGATTATGTTCGAGATGTTTGGCTGTGTGTGTTCCGGAGTTCCACTTACATTTGCGCGGTAGGGTTAGGAGAATTCAGCATTAGATCTACTTCGATTTTATTCATAAAATCCCAATTACATTACGGCGCTGCGCGCCTTACGTAATTAAGGAATTTCACTGCACGTCAGTCACGTGACTTTTTATTATATGAGCCCGCATTTTCAGTGTGACCGTCCACGTATCATTCCCAGGTCTCTCAAATCTCTCGATAAAAAATATTATAAGAAAAAACAGGGTGTATGCTTCAATATAGGAAATTCCCTCAGATAACAAATTACGCTCGCAGAAAGACAAAAGCGCCCTTCAAGATATAACGACGGATTGGAGATTTCCTCCTGGAAAACTGCTGATTCGACAGCTTTTAAGTTTATTACCTATTTTACAGTGTGCAAAATTGTTAAAAAGTCACTGCGACGGAGAGCATTTTTATTGAAATAGTGTGTATATTTCTATAGAAATGCACTCCTTCGCAGAGAATTGATGTCTCCATTATATTTTTGGAACAGAACTTATTCATGTATTCCTTTCATTAACTTACAATAAATCTAAAGTTCCGATAAATTTCTCGACATTCGTAGTTTTTGTAAAGTCTGTAAAATCATTATATTAACAATTACTGTATAAGGAGCACACTGAATGATTGGTAGAGCTTCAGCGCAACATTTTACAGATGCTCAACCCAAAGACCAGCATTAAGATCGAGTAGCTTCCCTTTTGTCCCGTGCTCGGTAGAACCGGTTGACTTCCGTCGGGAAAACCGGTGTTACATTTATCAGTCTTGCAGCATATTACGCAACTCAACTCGTTGGGTCCCGATATGAAACAGTTACCGTAGCGCTTATCATTTAGGGCGCAAACATTATTAAGGCCCTTGTCACACTTTCGAATCAAATTTACGCGATCTGTCGTCTTGTTGGGTTCTTTCGTGTCGTTTCTTTTGAAGATGGCCACAGTTTGACAAACTTCTGACGCGTCGCAAGTGACGATTTCATTGGGGGAGTTAGTGGTGATGTCGGGATTGTCAAGACATTGGTCATCGTTCTTAGATTGACATTTGTAACATTTCAACGAGTCACCTAAAAGCAGAAGACCAATCCAAGTTCAAAAGTGGGGTCATGTAGCGATGTGTAAATGTTAAAGTAGCCAGTGTAATGGCAACCGTTGTTACAACCCAACCATATATTTATTTCTTTATTTATTGACACGTCCATGGGTTGATTAAAAAATATACCGCCATATTTTCACCCTCTGGGCGTTATTTCGAGAGTGGGTGAAGAAGAGAGAACTAGCTACAAGAGGGACAAAGAAACTGGGCGCTAATAGAGAAAATCAACAATTGAGTATGAAATGTCCAGGACCAAAAAACTGATAGATACCAAACTGGAAGTAGAAACTTCATATACAACTTCATATAGACATTATGGAATTAAGTCTCAAAACAGATTGGGTTAACATGCTAAGAAACAACAAGAAGCTTTATCCAACAAAAGAATATGGTTAATTAGGTTAGGTTCATTAAGCTTTGTCCAGCTGAAGAAATGACGAGATCGTTACTAACCTTGGTGAAGGCATAATGCAAACACAACACATGCGAAAAACCAATTAATGTCTGACATGACGAGAATCTTGAAGATGGAATAGTTGAAATAACGTTTCGAATCGATTGTTGATGAAATGTTTTCGAATGTTTACGTTGAAAAATGTTTATCCTGAAAAACTACACAAAGAAAACAATTTAATCCCTCCTTCTCAATGTATATTATCACCCTCCAGTCAATTTAAAGTGGTTATTTATGTTTAAAAGTTGTGCGCTGCGGTGGAGAACACCGGATTAGCATAGTTATGTCAATAAGTCTTGATGGAGATGACTTTTTATAGCGAAAAAAAATTTGAAATGACATTTTTTGTTTACCTACCACACCTTAATTGGTAATCAAGGAAATCAAGAAAATACCATAAAAATTTTTTAAACACGAACAAAGGAAGCGCCATTAAACCAACACGTGGTGTAAACTTAACACGAAACATGATTGGACATTTACCTAAAATCATAAACGTCTTGCACGTGGTTAATCTCTCAGCCAATGAAAAATTAAAGCGAGATCATAGTGGGAGGATATACACGTTTCTTTTTTTTTTCTAACAAACTAAGGTTAGGCGTTAGTATAAATGTTGCTTAAAAAATGATAATTTTTTAGTAGTAATGTTGCTTAATTTGTTGCTAAAAATTAATCGATAATACATATATGTTTTAGTTGTTTGATTAAGTTGTTTACATAATGAGTTGTTGTCGTAGTTACTAAGAACCGTCTGTCCATGCTTTGACTTAAAATGTTCACCCAGCATCTCACAGTTGCTTTTAATCATACTTAATCTGAGTCGTGTTAAAACCGTTATTTTCTCAGAAATCATGATAAAAAAGATCCGACTCTAAGCAACAATGCTCGATTTGTGTTTTATAGTATTGATAAGATGGAGATGACAAAATGTGTTGAAACATTATCTGGAAAAATTGTCGAGAAAAGACCACCACCATTACATAGTCATAGACACGGTAACGTTGCTAGGTGGAGTTAATAATGGGCTGGTTTTATTTCACGATACAGTGAAATACTTGATAAGATTCTTTTGATTCTTTTGATTTTAAGAGTTCCTAGTACTGCGGTTGAAATATGCAGTTCATAGAGGAGATAACATCCGACTATTTTATCCCACTTCTTGTTTAAACTTTTCTGCATTGTGGTCGAGATTTGTATCTTACCTCATTTTTAAGCCGGATCTCCACTAGACGAAAAAGTTCGCGCGAAGCGATTTTTTTTCGCGACGAAAAAATCGTCAAGTGGAGATCACTCTTAAAATCGTCTGAAAAAGAATATTGATATTAACAGTATTAATATCAACAGTAGTGTGTCCTTCCACATTGTCAGCCATCTTGAAACTGGTTATGATGATGGTCATGTTGGAAAGTTGACTTACTGCAATGCCATTGGTTTAGAATTTGACGATCGTCATTCGCATGACGAAAAGTTAAAGTCATTTCTACTTTTCGTCGAGAGAATATCTTCGCCGCGACGATCAGTTTTACTCTTCTGCGCATGTGCCGTCGGGAGAATTTAAGACGATCGTCTTAAAAATCGTCTAGTGGAGATCCGGCTTTATGTGATTTATTGTTCCGCTGATTCCATCACTTCATAACTTAAAACGATATTATTTCTTATTCCCAATTTTTATGTTAATAATTAGAAGCAGTTTGAAAGCGAGGTTAGATGCGACTGTTCGGTCACGACGCAAGGTTTAAACAGATTTGGGAAAAAGGTGTATCATTTTAAACGACGTGTTTCCGCCTAGTTAGTAGACCTAGTCTCTTTATGTATCTAATTGACTGATTGTGTGACTCTGGTAATTAGTAATTATCCGGTTAAGTATTTTGATCAAATAGAAATTAGTTGTTCTCGTAAATCATTTATCTCCTTTATATATTTTACAAGTACCACCACAATAGAACGGGATCAACATTGAAATATGGAGAACAATAAAAGGGGTTTTCACATGATATCTTCACACCTATTTCGAATAGTGCTGAAAGTAACATACATAACATAATTAGCATAATTAGCATAATTATAGCATAGTGATATAATGTAAAGTTTTATAATGCATTAAGGAGATAACTAGGATAAGGAGATAATTATAGTGGAGGTGTGTAGTTCAAAGGTATTAAAGGTTCCCATGACAACCTTATCTTTGTCATTACGTTGTGTTCTTTTAGCAAGCAATAACAATGCGAATTTGGTGTGAGAAATATCACATTTGCGCGCGCCCTACATTCTAATGAAGGGGCGTATGCAATTTTTGAAAAGAGCACCATTTTTGCATTTTGTTTGTCTCTTCCAATGATAACCAACCTCGTTCCCACGGCTTCTTGCCTTTTTCGATATGCGGATCGCGGCCATCCGCATATGGAAAAAGGCAAGAAGCCCTGGGAACGAGGTTGAATGATAACAGCAAAGAAATTATCGCAAAGTTTGAAAAATATTTCTTTCACTGAAAACAAACGCTTTAGATCTGGTCTGTCACGTGAAAAAGAGATCGAAAGGAGTAGAAAATTCTGAATAATAGAACAATAAGGCTTCTTTCTTTGGCTTCTTTTATGCTTCCAACATGGGCGAAAGCGTCTTCTTGCTGGTTCACGTCTAAATCAAAGCAATATTGTGATGCCTTCTTGAATAACCGAGACTTTTTCCATGGGCAATCATCAGAAGTTCTTATACGAACACGTGTGCGGATGCTGGTATTATACGGTGATACTTCTCTGTGTTCCCCGTGAAATCTTCTTATCACAATATCACGTATGGCAAACTCCTTGATTTGATTGCACACACCATCATGAAGCAGAGCGCGGTACACCGCAAGAAAGAGTTTTGCTCAATCTCCAAAAGGGGCGCTTATTTGAGGGTGCTAATTTAACGGACGGCGCTCTATTGGAAAGAAATTATTTTAAACTGAAATCTGTGCACATGATGAACAAACCACACCACGCCACACACGTGGTACAGGGAATAAACAGTAATACAATGATACAACAAAAGAATGAAATGCATCCCAATTCAATGATTTATTTACATTACTTATCAGAGGTTTTGAATCACGGTATGCCCAGTATTTGAAGTTTGACAATGGATAAAGATTCCAGGTGCGTTCACCAGAAGAGGAGCTCATACAACACGAAAGTAAAGCCTGCTAATATTTTTTGAGACTATATTTGATTCTTTTTAGCTTGAAACTCGTTTTTCTTAGGCTGTCTGATTAGCAATGGTCTCTTAGTTTTTTTTTTAACGCGATTAAAATTTATGAATTTTCTTAATGCCCATCCTAAACAAAACCTACGATTATATATAATTTTGAACGAGTTACTTCTATTATTTTGTGTGGAGGTTGGAGGTTGTTACTAGATGAGTTTTTGATGTCTTAAATTAGAAGTTTATCTATACCCTATATGTAAAATTTATAGATGTTAAAGGAATGTACTAAAATACACTTGCTTTAAACCTTATTTTTTGCTTGGTATATGGTAACAATATTATAAATATAGATATAAAACAAAATGATGATACAGGTTGATTTTATATCTTCCCGAAAGTGTACAAAAATATCAGATAATATCATTCTGATGCCATCGACACCATCAAGATTGATGTTCGTCAGTTTTGTCATCAAACTCTATTTGATATTCACCAAACCTCTTATTAAACCATGAAAAGTGACCATGTAATTTAAAGATATTTAAGTTGGCACAAGTGTTTGATATTATTAAAATAGAGAGGATTGAAATATTTATATCCAACTTAAAGTGATGTAAAATGTTAATGTTGAAAATAAATTCAATGTGTATGTTGGTGTATAGACTAAATTTGTGCATTGAAGCTATTTGTGTCACCTGCCATGTAAATCCAGGGTTCGAATTAGCGCTTCGCAAAATGCGAAGTGATTTTGAAAATGGCTCAAAAATTGCGAAGTCATATTGTATATAATGTGTATATCCAGATTATGTACATACATTACAGATTAAAATTCATTTTGATACACCTTTGAAGTTGAAATAACTGTAGAAAAAATGTAAACATTACAGATTATATATATGTTTTTTCTACAGATACATTCAGTTATTTCAACTTCAAAGGTGTATCAAAATGAATTTTACAACTTTACACGAGACCATTTCAAACAGACAGCAAACGATAGTCATTGCAATGTCTGAAGAAAGCAAAGTAACCTTGTTATCAGTGCAATTTTAAATATTGTTTTTCATTGGCTACTTTTGCAACGTGTTTTTGCAACGGAAGAAGAATTGAAAAGTTTTTAAGTATATATCTTTACAAAATGTTTATCACATAATCTGAGTGATCCTTTAACAGGTGTATTAAGCAAAAAGAATTGCCTGAAAGTTCTCTTACAAATAAAATCTTCATTCCAAAAATAATTGATATTCTAATCATGTTGATAAATAGCCTCATAATAACATTCTGTCATTTATTTCTTTATGATGACTTATTCCAAACTTGAGTATAATATTACTCAAGTTTCAAATAAGTAAGTAATAGTTTCTTACCGTCTCAGGTACAAACAGGTGCAGTTATTTTGTCACATATGGATCAACGTTAGTTTTATTGAAATTCATTAAATTGAATTAAATTAAGTTGTTTTAATTACTGTAAAGACATTTTTGTGGCTTATTGTCAGCCTATAAACCAAAACTTTGAATTAACACCACCCTATAAGGGTTTCCCATGGAAAAACAAAAATGAGCAAATTTTTGCGAAGTACATTTTGTACGATAATTTGAGCCATGAAATCTATCCCGAAACCCACAATCAAAACTAGGCTTGGGTTTCAAAAAAGATTATTGTGGTTTTCGAAATTAACCTTGTAAACTTAGTTTCAAGTTCATAATTTCTCAAGAATTTTCAGTGCCCAGGAATTTATATATTGATTCTTATTATTCTAAGAGCTCTGTTTTTGACACCACATTTTCTATTATTGTTGGATTGGGGTTATTGTTTACTTTTTGGTTGTATCCTCCTATCCTACTGCTAAAGTGATTATATTCTCAGTTACTTTTACATCCACTTGTAGATCGCTTTATGTCTTACCATAACAGCTTGTCGTGTTCTGTTATTTTGATATCATTAACCTTCATAATATTTTTAATTCAGAAGGAAGTTTATTCAGTTCAATGGATATACACACTTAAAGTAGAACCCATGCATATTTTGATGTTTTGTTTTGTTTTCTGGATTAATACTAGTATCTAAATCTAAATTGCAGAAACCAAAATAACGAAGCTTGAAATTAATTTTCACATAATTAACACAGAAGAAAATTAACACGAAGATGGGTTTGTATATAGCCTATGTCTATGACTTTCGTCAAGTAATCGATTATTCCATGACCTCCAGCCTGCTTTGATTATTTCTTGCCTTTTTCCCAATTTCAAATGCTCATACACTTTTTGCATGACTCTAGCATGTTCTAGTGTAAGTGTTGCAAGATGAACATCAACTTCAGTTTAAGGTCACAGAGCATTTTTTCAAGATTACATTTGTAAAGAAACCACTGAAGCACTTGTTCTCCATTTTGTTCGGTGATGCACTCAGCGTTAAATCATGGGGTTGTAGAAGAAATATAATATTATAATAATATATATTATAATTATTATAATTATAATTATTATAATTATAATTATTATTATTATAATTATTATAATTATTATACTTTTATAATAAGTTTTAAAATAATGAGTAACTTTTTATATGTTCTGGATAATTATTTTATACTTTAAGGAGAATTTTATGCTTCATTAATTTCCTGGAATAAGGTAAATGTTATGTGAATTACATGAAAATAAAAGCACCATATCAAAAATGAGAGGACATTTTAGATTGTCCTGATATAATAGTAATATCTTCGTGTTCTCTTTTTCCTTAGATAAAAACATGGAAATTTCAAAATATACCAACCCAACGTTATTACAAAAACTTTGTTATGGCTTTGGACACTTCTTTAATGATTGCTGTGCAAACTTTTGGTTTAGCTATTTTACACTATACATGACGAAAATCGCTGGACTTTCACATTCTTCTGCTGGAGTGTTATATATGATTGGTCAATTTGCAGATGCCTTTACCTCATTGGGGATTGGCTATAGTATGGCTATGCGAAATGGTTATTCACTATTACAATGGAAAAAGTATTCCCACTCCCTGGGAACCTTATCTGTAGCTGTTGGCTTTCCTTTCATCTTCAACCTTGTTCTTGGCTACAACAACAGTTCGCCTGCATCAAGGCACATGTTGTTTTATTCTGCTTTTATCATTGTATTTCAATTTGGATGGGCTTTAGTACAAATGTCACATCTAACTTTACTCTCAAGTGTTTCTACGAAAGCATCAGAAAAATTCCAGATGAATGAATTTAAGTATGTTATAAAATTTGACGCTAAGCATATTGTTACAATGTTCTTTACAGAAATAATTGCACTGAGAAATAATATAATTATGTTTTATTGTCATATTTTCAATCCTAACTATATTGCATTTTTGTTTAAACTGAAGTAGGTCATTCAATAAAAATTGGGAAAAAATTTTTTTGTTTTGATTGCTTGATAGGGCTGCATTTGGAGTCATTTCTGGCTTACTCCTATATGGTATTGGATGGGCAG
The DNA here is from genome assembly GCA_027922465.2 of Turritopsis dohrnii. Taxonomy (NCBI): domain Eukaryota; kingdom Metazoa; phylum Cnidaria; class Hydrozoa; order Anthoathecata; family Oceaniidae; genus Turritopsis; species Turritopsis dohrnii. The sequence goes on along the minus strand of BQMF02000119.1, from coordinate 844,344 downwards.
TTTTTAAAACATCGTCTATTGAACATGTCGAGAAAGGACTGTATAAACAATTTGAGGTAGTATAAATTATGCTTGTTACTATTAGTCACTTAACCCATGTTTGATGATGTAAATATTTCTCTTCTTTTCAGGAATTTGCTTATGTCACTGTTGGGGTTGGTTTTGTTTTTTCGTTTTTGTTTTTCCTGTCAATCAAGGGCACGAAACAAATGCACAGTGTTCGAATTTGTGACAGTAAGTCATGTACTCGATTATATTGTTGACTATTTTTTGAGGTAAGGTCTATGTTGCCTTGTTAAAAACAAAAATGCTCATCTACTATAAAAAAGTAAGTGTTGTGAATTTCTTCTTTAATGAATTCTTTGGTTAATTTGATAGATACACAAAAAAATTACTTAACCTTTACGGAAAATAAAACAGATGGGAGGCAAAACCAAAATGGCTTGAGCATCAATCCTACGGATTACACATCAAAGAAATTTTTTCGAAGCAAGCATATTTATCAGGTATATACTATTTTTATATTGTATATCAGGCCTGGTCATAAGAGGTGTCCAATCGCACACGCACGCCTCCACACACGCCAAGATTTATTTACGCGTGTGCCAACAATCCTCGAAATAGCGGTCAGACAACGGACATTGTCCGACCCAGACTCAAAATTGTCCGACTGAAATCAGTTCTGGCCTGACTTTTTGTCCGACATGTTTTCATGCGATAGTTTACTTCGCAAATACTGCCGTCGTTATTGCAAAGCAACAAAAAGTTAGGTCTGTAATGTTAAATTTTTCTTCGATTAGTCTTCCGCGATTATATCGGAAATCAATTTAAGACTCACTGAAAAGGACTTGAATGATAATCTTTCGATCGATCAATTTCGAATGAAAATGAAACGCACGTGCGTGACCTTAGAAAAATGTAATCTTTTTTAATTCATTCTACTGCACGTTTACGTCATAGCAGGTGTGTTGTGTATTAAAATTTTTCTTCTTTTCTATAAAGGCCAATTTTCACTGCGCGATATTAAATACTCTTCCAAATAATATACATCGTGGAAATATAGATAGCAGCGTTTCGATATTGTTGATGAAAAACTCTGAAAAGTTATGAAACTTTCCTTTTGTGCATACAGTTGATCTTTCGTTTTAAGAAATAAAAATGCCAGGTGCTCAGCAGATTAAATTCAATTCGATTAAAGATTCATTCATTTCATTTGCATTTTTATCGTGGAAGATGGCCCATCCATAGAAGATTATGACCCATCCAATGCCATCAAATAGTGGGTGGAGGAAAAGGACAGGCGACCAAATCAACGAAAGAGATCGCAGTATAAACCACGCACTGGTTTGAAACGGAAACTTGCCTCGCTAAGTGATTGTAGCTCGAGTGAAGAAGAGGCAGATGATACAATTTTGAATGATTTGTTTGGCGATGATAATGAATATGAGGACTTCCTAGGTTTTTAATAGTCAAACCTTTAGTTTCTCCATTTTTCTTTTGAATTTTGTTTGTTTGTCAGTGAGATGATTAATTCTGAAGTCGAAAGTTCTATTTATTGTGTTAAGGCAAACTCGAAAGTTCTATCGAAGAAAAAGCTGCGGCAATAACAGACTAATCTCTCATCAAAATAACATACTGTTTGTTGCTAAGTTGTTTTGATTTTTATTTTTCAAGCAAAAGTAATTTATTTGTGTTATCAACAGTTAATCAATTTTATTATGTCAGAAAGTAATGGTTATCGGACATGTCCGACCAGATTTAAAATGTACCGGACATTTTGTCCGACTGTCCTCAAAAAATTATTTCGAGGCTTGGCCAATCGCACTCCTGGCTTGTAATGACAAGTGTGATAACAAATCTTTATTTAAGATTCAACAAAAATTTGTCCCAAAATGTTGAAAGTTTTCTTCAAAAATTGTTCATGTGCTACGATTAAATTTTATAGTAACGGAACAAAACTTTGCTACCATTTCAGAAGTGAGGTCTCCGATCGCTTTGGAATACGATAGTGGTTTTGAATTAAAAATCAGTCCTCACAAATTTTATTCGTTTGGTAGTAGAAAATAAGTTTACTCAGCGAAATCCGCTGTGGAATGAAGAAGGAGCTTTGTGCGCGCAGTTTTATTGTGTATTATTTAATTGTATTATGTAGTTTTCTCTTTCTTTTTAACTTTCTTTTAAGTTACAAAAGTATGCTTAAGGTTGCAGTTTCGAAAAAATAAGCTTTTGTTTAAAAAAATAGCCGGCCAGGTGGTGACGAGTTAATAGAACGGAAACGTCTTTAATTTAATTCAAAAACCATTTGAACTTCAAACCAAAACAATCAGGCTTATTCATATAGATTTACTTAGGCGTGTGAAGGCTCGCTCGCCTACACACAATTTTTCTGATTTTAGGCGAGTGATTCATACCTCGCCTAAAGCCACCATAGCGAGCGATTAAAAAAGGAACTCCGAACGAACGAGAGTTTTCTTTTTGTACTTTCTTCTTCCAGAAATCATCACAAAACAAACATAATTTTCTTATTTTGATGCTATTCTAAAAATGAAACTTTGCCTTAGCTTTGCTTTTAACGGATAGCCTTTTAACGGTAAAACCACAGACGAGTAAACACCGTTTAAAACTCTTCCACGAGAACTTTGTAACGAAGAGAAAAATTTGAATTCACGTTTAAACTGTAACTAAGAAAACGAGTTGAAACGTCAAAAAATGTTATTTACTAGTTAGAAGTTATTTTATCAGTTAGAAGTTATTTACGAACTTGTTGAAAATAATTCAAACCGGGAACTTCACTAACATCTATAATGTATATGGATAGGTAGCACCTGTTGTGTATTAAAATAAACTGATTTGCTGGTTCTCATTCATTTGGAGATAACAGATGTACTAGTTAGTTCAAAAGTCATGATAAATAGAAACCGTCCGTTCTATTTTAAGTTGTTCGACAGGATTGCTATTTTGGTAAATCTCTTGGGGAAAACGTTGTTTATTTTTTGTTCGGAAATATAAAATTTCGATAGAAAATTATCAAACTTGTCATATTTCTGACTATTGATCAATTTCCTTCTTAAGACAAAATATTCTACAATAGCAATAACAAAACTTTTATTCCTTTTTCAACAGACGTTTCACGTTCACGAGATATACCTTCCATTAAATTGATCATATCGCGACATTTTATTGACATCAGTAGTTTCATTATGATAATATTTTTAGGTTCAACGGGATGATGGGTGTATGTTGGAAGAGACAAAAGAAAACATTTTAACGTCGGCTTGACGAGTTGCAAAAGTTCTCTTTTGAAATACTCACCTTGGTTTAAATAAAATAATACCTGGTTCCTTCCGTTTTTCATCATAAGGTTTACGTGGAATATTGTCTGAAAGGTGTGTTTACACAGGGCTCCAAAACTCTCCCATGTTCTGGCTGTAAAGCTTGCGTGGGTGCGCACTCTTCTCGCAGTAGTCAATGTTGATGATGGACAGTTGGAAAACCTGTGGAAAGGTTCCAAATGGTAGTTCCTCTGTCCGTTCGAGTCTCATTGTCATACAACAGTCGAGCATAAGAGTGTTAGCATGAAGTGATGGAACCGACGTAATTTTCCTTGTACAACTTTTGGAAGACCTAAACCTCAATGTCATTAATATTTTTTTCAAAAGATCTTGGGGGCTGCATATAAACTTTCTCATGGAAATTTTGTTAATGTTTAAATTTGACTTCATGCTACTCTATGAGAAAAATATTAGGAAGATCCTTATGCATTCCATTGCATCTTCAGTTATAAAAACATTTGATCATAGGACATGTTCATGGTTATAAACATTCGATTGAGCTCTCTGATGATTTTTAACAATTTTAGAATTCTTACGACGTAATACTTACTTCATGTATATTTATTTCAGGCGAGCAAAGTCTAGCTCGCGTAGGGATGTTTACTTAACTTTTAGGCGAGCGAAAAAAAGCTCCCCTCATACATTTTAGGCGTGTGTGGGCGCGTGCGCGAGCGATCGCTCGCCTTAAATGAATAAGCCTGAACAATGGAGAGTTACACAAATTTTTTATTTTCAGGTTTTATTTTTCCTCTTTATTAATGTTTGAATAAATTTTGTTTACGGTCAAACTAATCTTTATGGCTAAGTTTTTACGTACCAAATCTTTAGTGTTTTATTTTATTAAATTCATTCTCCGAGGAAATCTCATTATTTTTACATATATAACACATTTCAAATTTGACTTGATTATCATACAGAATGAAGATTGTTGATCTTAACTGGAAAAAATTTATTGCACATCTGTCAAAAATTTACACAAGCGCACGCCATAACTGATATCGTCAATTAAGGCGTACGATGACCACATGTCTGCTAATCTTCTTACGACCAGACCTGTATATTATTTTTTTGACATGGCATTGGTATACAAGGATATTTTGGGGGATGTTTTTGTTTAACCTGTTACAAAATCGTAGTTTATAACCCAACTCAGGTTTTGCATATAGAATTAATGTTTCTAGATTGGGTTTCTGTATATAATCACAAGATTGGGTAAAAATACCTTTCAGTCTTACTTCCCAGTGTTCTTGAACGATGTTGTGAAGGACAAAAAGGTATTTGTTTTTCTATGCCAGATTACATTAAAAATATGGTAAGCTTATTCTTTCTACCATTTCAGGGAGTAAAAACCTGATTCTCTATTATGGGAATAACATTAAAAGGTTTTCCTAAGCTATGTTTTTAATCTTTTACGGAGGTTCATAAAATCCCCTTTGAATGTTTGTGAACCGTATCGATTATCTTTAAGGAAGGAATTGCATATTATCCGTTTCTGCTGTTTATTGGAGCTGTTATTGTGCGAGTATCATTAAATTCAATCATCAAAGGAATTGGTGAACAGGTAAATTGCTTAACATTTGGTGTTCTTATATCTAAACTTTTGATATAAAACTGATTTTGCAATGGACTTAGTTAAAAGCATTAAGAAACAGCAAAATTAGAATACAAGATAGAAAGTTTGCATTTCAAAGTTTCCAAATAAAAAATGAAGGATATAAAAAAACATATGTGACAGTTTATGGGAAAAGGATAACAACTCTAAAAATCGATCCTGAAAAGATCGATCTTTGGGTACAAAGATCGATTCAATATGATCGGAAAATCGATTTCGATTTCGATCCAATATGATCGAAAAATCGATTTTATTTGATCGGAAAATCGATTCTATGTGATCGGAAAATCGATTCTATGTGATCGGAAAATCGATTCTATGTGATCGGAAAATCGATTCTATTTGATCGGAAAATCGATTCTACTTGATCGGAAAATCGATTTTTATTTGATCGGAAAATCGATTTCTTAATAACATTAATTAATCTATTTTATAATAATAGAATAACTACACCTCACATTATTGCATTTTTGTGTGATTGCTAATCATTTTAAGTAATGTGGGTATAGAAAAAATGAAATGAAATGTGACGGTTTATGGGAAAAGGATAACAAGCGAAAAAGCGATTTGAATCGCTTAATCGATTAAGCGATTATTTGAAGCTAAAAAGTGATTCTTTAAAATCGATTTTTAGCTTCAAATAATCGCTTTTCCGATTCACATGAATCGCTTTTCCGATTCTAATGAATCGCTTTTCCGATTCTAATGAATCACTTTTCCGATTCTAATGAATCGCTTTTTAGATTCTAATGAATCGCTTTTCCGATTCCAATGAATCGCTTTTCCAATTCTAATGAATCGCTTTTTTGATTCTATATCACTCACTCAAGTGTTGATTAAAATTCTGATAAACATTTTCCCCCAAGGAATAAACCAAAATATCGATCGAACAACTCAAAAAAGAATTGTAAGGGACGGTTTCTATTGGTAGTAACTTTAAAACAAACTTTTTTTTCTTTTTTATTAAACTGAATGTGAACCATGTTCTGTTATGTGAACAGCGGTGGAACAACTTAAACACAAAAAAGAATTATAGCAGACGGTTTCTATTTGTAGCAACTTGAGAACAAACTGTTGTTTATTTTATGTCCTAGTGAATAAGAACCAAGTAACCAGTTCATTATTTAACACGAACGCGTGCTACCTGTAATTATACATTCGTCACATTGAGTTTTCAAAATAATGCTGAAGTCGCGATAACAACAACATCTTTTGAGAGTGTAGACATCTTTATCAATAAAAAAACTTTTTATTTTTATTTGGCAAAATAGCAATTAGATATAATACTCCCAGTTATGTTCCAACCTCGAAAACTGGCGCATGGGAATATGAAAAATATAAACATACATAGACGTTGAACGAAACGAAACATGGTAAGAGGTGAATCCTACTTTTCATATTCTAACAAAATACCGTCACTTTATTTTATTTATATCGTTTGTTATCAAAATCCCTTGGACGGTCACGTATATGAAACATGGAATCTACTATGTAAACAAACAATCTTATTTCGGCGATAGCAACGATTTTTAGTTTTTATTTACATTTCCTTTTCGAAAAAGATTTTTTTTTTCTCTCTTGGCGCACATTTGTCTTTAAAATATATTTTGCAGCTCATACAAGTATATTTCTTTTGTTATAAATTCTGGTTATTAATTAAGCTACGTTTACATTAGCGAAAGATCCAATCACGTTCTTTCCCCAGTATTCGCCCGTTTCTCTCTGCGTTAAATTTTCTAAAAGTGGAAAACAGCCTTTAGTCTAAAAATAAAAATCTATTTCCAGATGGATGGTGTTTTTGTATCTATTCATATTATTGCGCCAGTTTTATAATGCCGTTTTTTCACCATTTGGTTCTTGTTTATAATCTGAGGTTTAATGCTTCTATTTTATTATGATACATAGAGAATCTACGATGATGAAAATCTTATTAACTTATTGACTTTATTCTTATAATTAACATCACTTAGAAACGAAAAAGTGGCCAATAGGATCAGAAAAGTGAAACGATTTATTTGGATCGGAAAAGCGATTCCTTAGGATCGGAAAAGCGATTCTTTAGGATCGGAAAATTGATTCTTTAGGATCGGAAAATCGATCTATTAGGATCGGAAAATCGATTTATTAGGATCGAAAAAGTGATCCAAAACTACAAAAAATCGATCTTTTAAAATCGATTTTTCAATCCAAATGATCGCTTAATCGGAAAAGCGATCCTGGATCGATTTTTAGGTTGTTATCCTTTTCCCATAAACCGTCACATATAACTTATTACACGAATTTAAACCGCGTACTTAATTAAGCCACACAAGATAGGATTAGTCTTAATTAAATGCAGCTTAATTTTTAGCGCAGACTACAATATTGCGGCTTGATCAGCACTCATAAGCACGACCGACAACGTTGAAACCTATCCACTTTGAGATACTTAAAAAGATTTTTAGTTTCTTTGATACAAAAGTTGGCAACAAGACAATCTTTTCTTGACCATCTTAATTAAGTACGTGGCTTAATTTCATGTAATAAGGTATATTATGAAAAATATTTATAATTTATAATAATTTAATTTATAATATTTATGTTATAAAGGTAAAATAACGGTTTGAAATTGTGTTCTCTTTTTTTTGGTACAGCTATATTTTAAAGAATAGCATGGTTATCATTTTCAGTCACATGTTTCTCATGATTTTGTAAGATTTGGATTTTATTTTAAACATAATTAAATAAGAAGAGTGGTGATTTTTCTTACATATTTATTGTTGCAGCTTACGTATATGATAGGCAGTTTCCATCTGATTGCAGCTTGCACTTGGATATATTTTGAAACATCTACCAAATATCCACACTTTGGGTATTTTCGTGCAATTTTAGTTGGAATTGGGTTATCAAGCATTGTCGATTTAGCAACTAGAAAGGGATTGCAACTACTTGGCTCAGATGTATGCTTTTTGATTTCCCTACTTAGCATTTAATTGTGTGGTGATGGAAAAGTAAATTGAATTTGTAGATAGGCCAACTGTATTGTAACATCTATATTAATCTATATTGGTGATAAAGATACCTATAATTGGGAATTTATTGAAAACACTAAGATTCATCTATATAAGAAAAATAATAATAATAAAAAGTTTTGATATTTAACTATTTTATTTGATATTTGTGACGTTCCAGGGGATTTTGATAACAAACGATATTAACGATAATTATTAACGATAATATCGTTAATAAAACAATAGAATTAGCGATATTATCGCTAATAATTATCGTTGCGTTATTATAGTTAATAGCGCTATTATCGTTAATATCGTTATTATCGTTAATATCGTTATTATCGCTATTATCGTTATATATATTATATATACTATAATTACGAAATTATAGTAAGAAAATAACTATATTTTTGATATTAACGATAATAACATTAATATTAAACATGTGATCATTTTATTTGTGACAAGGAAACCATTTCGTGTATATTAATCTTTCTTTCGCTTGATTACGGCGTAAGAAATTCAATATTTTTAGAATTACCCTCAAGTAAAGTTTTAGAGCCCTGTGTAAACACAACTTTCAGACAACCTTTCACATAAACTTCATAACAAACTGAAGTAAACAGGTAATATTATATTTAAACGAAGGTGAGTATTTCAAAAGAGAACTTTTGCAACTCGTCAAGCCGACGTTAAAATGTTTTCATTCGTCCCTCATCCCAATGTTGAACCTGAAAACATTATCGACGAAATGACAAAAATCAATAATGATCACTAAAAACGTTGCGATCAATTTAATTAAGGGTACATCTTCACCCAGTGCAAGTGAAATGTCTTTCGAAAGAATAATAATAAAGGTTTTGCTATCGAAAAAAACTTTAATGTAACGTGTCTTTAATAATGTAAAGTTTTTTTTCACTGAAAACGTTGCGATCAATTTAATTAAGGGTACATCTTCACCCAGTGCAAGTGAAATGTCTTTCGAAAGAATAATAATAAAGGTTTTGCTATTGAAAAAAACTTTAATGTAACGTGTCTTTAATAATGTAAAGTTTTTTTCCCAAGAGCTTATAGAATGGCAACCCGTCGAACAATTCAGAAAAAAGAATTATAGCAGACGGTTTCTACTCGTGCCTGCTTTCGAACTTACTTCTGTATCTTTAATCTCCAAATGAATATAAGAACCAGCTAATTAAGTTCAATTTAATACACAAACGCGTGCTACCTGCAAATGTACATTTCAAAATAATACATTACCAAATCGAATGAAACGGTATTTTAAAGTGGCTTTTCAAATTTGTGCTGAAGTTACAGGAATAACAAATGAAAAAAAAGTGCTTTGTTATTTCTAGAAAAATATATATGTCCGTGTGTCATAATTGAATGAATCAGGTTTATCATGTCATAAACAAGCGAGTTTGTTTTGAATTGATTGCTATTTGGCGAAATAATAATTAAATCACGGTTATTTTAGAACTTCATAAAACGACACACGTATGTGAAATGTACAAACAAACGTCTTGAACAAAACTTTTTGACGATAGTAACGGTAATCTGTGCTCTTACCATATTAACGATATTAACGATATTAGCGATATTAACGATAATAACGATACTCTGTAGTTCCATTAACGATATTAACGATAATAACGATATTAACGATATTAACGTTAATATCGTTTGTTATCAAAATCCCCTGGAACGTCACATTTAATGTAATGTTCTCAGAGTTGATTCTTCCTTTGATCAATAGATTCCATATCAGTTTTTCCCTTGATCAGTTACTTCTGCCCTTTAGTATGAGTTTCTTATACCTTCTGATCTCTTTTAGGAATCCTCTGTTTTTGTGTTCTCCTTGGTTAATTCTCTAGACAAAATTTTCACTGGTATAATGATATTCACTTTGCAACAGCTGCGTCCAGTTCCCACACCATCGTAAGTGTATGAGCGCAATTGTGTGTAATTATTATACCAAAGTCACATCTCCATTCATTGATGGAGAACCTGTTGTTGGATACTGTAAGGGACAATTAAGGACTTTTGCTGCAAAGAATGATATCATAACAGACATGATGAAGTTTGTTCAGATGAGCAGCTTGCATAGAAGTTCCCTGTGTTGTTGATGATCAATGCTTTCTTTCCATAGTGGCGAATGTGAAACTTGTGAAAGCTTTGCACAGATAATTCAGTTATGCATTCCATCAATTTGTTCTTTCATTGGATTTCTTGCGTTCTTGTTGCTGTTTCCATTTGAGGGTGGTTACCTTGGAAAAAGTGAGTATGAAATGTGGCCTTTAATGTTTTTTATTATTCTTTTAAACCATGTACCTATTGCCAATCTTGTCTTCTTTCAATCTTTGGTTTCTTCTTTGTGGCACCTTGCAAAATAAAATAAAAATACCCTAACACTAGAGTTCACATTAGTGATTGAAAATATTGGGTTTTTGGGAAAGGGGATTGATTTTATTATTTTCAGCAATGATATTATCTTTGAAACTTTTCCTTGCCCTGACCTTAATGGTAATAATATTCATCATGATGTTAAACTTGATATTAATATATATATATATTAATATATATTGTCCGTGATTTTTTGCTAGCAAACTTTTATAAAGTAATGTGAAAAAAATTGGATAAGAAGAACAAAAATAGAAGTAGAAATGCTTGTGTGTAATGACATCTTTGTTTCCTCCCTGTGTTCAAATATCTATGAACAATTTTGTATCAAGACTTATTCTTTGGAACTCTTTTGAATATCTATCTGAGATTCTTGACATTTTCTGATGCTCCTTGCTTGTTGCCCATGCAACTACTTTAAACGTACAAACTTTCACGCGAAATAGTTCGAAATTTGCTTTTCGTGAAAGTTTATGCACGCGAAAATAAATGGAACCTCTGAATCACGAAAGTTCATGTTCGCTAAGTAAAAAAGTTTCGCGTTTGGCTTAAAACGTGAAAGTTTCTGCCCATGAAAGTTTATACGTTTAAAATAATCTTAAAATTAAGGATGTCTAATGTTTTATTCATAACTTATGCCAATATATTGAGAGTCAATTTGCTTTCATCTATTAGTTATATCAAAAAGAAGAACATATGAGAGGCTGGTAAATGAAGAAAAACATGCACTGCCGATTTACAAAAATCAAAATGGTGAATGTCGGAAAAGTTGAGGAAACATCAAACGTGTTGTGGTCATTGCTCAGGTATTAATGTTCCGTGCTATCAACTGGTTTCTCGAATAATAGTAGAACTTTTTTAAATTATGTAAATACAAAATTGAATTTTTATAGGGCAATCAAGTTTATATGATTGATATGATTTGCTTGCCAAATTGAAACTAGATCATGACTGTGTGAAAACAAAAAAGTCGTGTTTGCTAAAGTTTTCAAGAATTTACAGATTGTTTTGATTTAAGTTTCAATTATCTCTCAAACATATCGTTGTGATGATATATTGTCAAACAACACTTTGATTTAATAACAAATATTTATTATCATAGTTCTTTAAGTAATTTGATTTTTGGTAGACCTGGATATGGTGATCCACCCATTGTGCATATTTCCCAGAGAACTATTCCAAACGACCAGCTATTAAGAATAACATTACTTAACAAAATACCAGAAACCTGAATTGATGTTGACACTCACGACCTGGAAGATCTATCATACTTACACGTCGCTTTTGATGGTATATAGATTATCAAACAACGACTCAGGAGCATAACTGAATTAAGGTTGTGGTAGTTATTAAGAAATGATAAGCAATGGTTACTATGGTTACTATGTTAATTGTCAGTGTTTTTAGGATTGAAGATCTGAGGATCAAAGAGGATCAAAGTTTAAAAAAGTTATTACTGGTCATCGTTATCATATTTTTTATCTTGACTTGATCAGTGTTTACTAATTATTTCACTATAGTTTCAACTTCAACTTCAACTTCAAAAGTCAACAGCCCACTTATTAAAAATAAATGCCTACTTTCTGTTCGCCTACTTATGTTCAAACACATATTTTTTTCAACAACAGTTTTATGTCAGACAGATGTATTAATTTTAAAGAAAGCTTCATTAATTTGATGGATTCAGCATCTACAGATGCACATTTTGGTCAATTTTCAATCAGTGGATATGCACAGTTACAACATTTTCATCTTGCTCGTCTCTGAACAAATTTACGACACATGCTTGTTATCATAGTCATATTCATAGTCAAGCTATCATTGGATAATTTCTTTTTTTGTTCTTCCTCTGATTACCATCAGTCTATTCTTCATCATTTTCATCTTCATAACTTCTGTCTACCATGAACTTAATGTTGGCAGGAGTAGTTTAATTTCACTGTTTTCACTAGTTTTCAATAAAAGGTGTTGACTTTGAATATTTTTTTTTCCATAACAACACACAAGCCAAGTAGTACATTTCTTAATATTCCGTTTTCATTAACGACAAGTCCCTAATTATTTTATGTTTGTAATGAATGGATTAAATATTTTGTATTTTTTCTCAGATACTTCTTCTAAATGATTAACTGATCCTTTACATTGCTTTGCTCCTTTTCTAAACTTTTCAGGATTTTCAGTCGTAAAATCATTCCGAAAATGAGCTAACATAAAAGTGTTCCTTACAATCCCAACGATTGGACATTAATGACCTTGAGATGCCAACCTGGGAAATGGAAAATGGTTTACAAGTCAATAACTCCAAAATTTTGTGAGCTCATATTTTCAAAAGTAGTTGATGATGACTAAGGAAGAAAGTGTAAAGTGTAAAGGACTTCTTCTCATCTGTTATAGGCCATAAATATTGTTTAATAAATTGTGCACTTAGGTCTTTCATTATCCATTCTACAACTGGAAACTTACATTAACTTATAATATTCTTTATAAATTTCTTGTAAAGCATTGATGTTTTCTTTTCTTAAACACTTATAAAAAGAAGAATTCACCACATATTTTCTAGTCGCACAATGTAAAACCAGAAAGGCAGCCCTAGCTTGTAAGTTTTTAAATAAAAAACAAATGTTTCATTCATAATATCATTTCCACTAAATGAATTGATTCATGACTTAAAAACCCAAAGCCACAAAAACTCTATTTTCTGTGTCGGAATCAATGTTGATTTCTTGTGATTTATCACAAACCCTAGTTGTTGCAAAAGGAAGATTACTGTGTTTGACTGATTCTTCTATTGTTTGAACATGTGGTGGAGATAAAATTATCAGTCTCGCTCTTAGATGGCGCAATAGTGCGACTGGAATTGTTATAAGTTTTATAGGTCTGTGTTCTGTGTGATGAGATGTAGTGTGATGTTGCAGAAAGTTTCTCCTTGTAATTCAAATTTACCTGAGAATGTCTCCTTTCTTGATCTGTTGAAAAGATCTTTTCATAAAGACAAGTCCTTGACCTTTTTATGATCTTTAATGATAGCAGAAAATGCATTATATCTGCGCTAATAAGTAGATGCTTGAAATGCCTGACCCAGTTAAAAACTCTCGGCTTCAGAGAATTCTACTTCTATATTGTTATTGTTTACGGCTGTCTCGATGGACTGCCACACTTGAGACAATGACCCCAAAACATTGACCATCCTATGTTGAATTTTTGCAAAAGGTAGTGTCAATAGCCAACTCAGATTTCTTTAAAATCATCCATAGATTGTGGTCAGATCCACATTTGATGGTACAGGGTTCTCGAACAGGATGGAATCATATATACATTCTTCTCAGGAAGAAAATGTGGAAAGTGGCAGTTAAGGTACTCAGCCATTTCAGTAGGCAGTTTTCACTTGTGTCTTCAGAAGAAACCACTTTAAACCTCGCTCATCAGAAATATCTTGATCACGCTTACGGGGTCTACCGTCTTCATTAATCACGATTGTCCCTTCATTTGCTACTTCAGCAGAGTTCTTGTTACCACTCTCTGTAATAAATTCCTCTCTGTAGTGAATTCCTCTCTGTAGTGAATTCCTCTCTGTAGTGAATTCCTCTCTGTAGTGAATTCCTCTCTGTAGTGAATTCCTCTCTGTAGTGAATTCCTTCATAGTATAGTAAATTTCCATAATAAAATACACTGCTAAAACAATCTTATATCGATATTTGATGAAGACTTAAGATGATTGCTTTGATAATTTACAATAAAACCACAAATATTTCTTTCATCAACCAACGGTTGCAAAAAAGAGGTCGGACACATGGGCTACCATCTTACATCCGAACTAAGGTCAGGCCAATCCATTAATAGATCACGAGATTTTAGGAAATCAAAATTAGCTACTGTAATATTTTAAAATTGATACTTATGTTTCTGCTAATGTTTTTTTTTCAATTAACTGAAGTCTGCTTGCTTTTGGTTTGTTTTGGTATATTTTGCCAAGTTATATATAATTAAACTAAAGTGTAAACCTCTTGCTGAATTACCTGTACATCACTGTAACGACCACAACCAACCCAAAAAAGTAAGTGTAAAATAAGTGTAGTTTGCTATTGCGTGAGAAGATTTCTGTAAATGTAAATTTGCAGATTCAATTCGGAAAGAAATCATCCATTCAGTTTCATCCATTCAGGAAACAATAACAAAGCTAGATGCTTCTTGGTTGATGTGCATAAGCTTTATATAAAACGTTTTAAGGGATCGTCCCAAAATGTTCGTATATACTTCGTATGAACTACTTCGTATGACTTCTCTTACTATTTCGTATGAGAAAAATACTTCATACGAAGTATTTCGTATCACAAACGAAATTAATTCGTATCAATTTTGTCTCTGAAACGATCTTAAACTAATACACTTCGTTTTAAAAGTTTTACTTAAACGGACTTCGTATCATCTTCGTATAGTGATACGCACTTCGTACCACCTACTTCGTATCACATAATTATTATAAAATATTGGTATAACGAAACGATTGTGAATTTTTATCAACATACTTTGTTTTTTCAAACAAACTTCGTACGGTGATACGCACTTCGTATTAGTTAATTTAATAGCTTAAAATCACCTTCATTATTTGCAGAGTGTGAACTGTGAATGTTCATATTTCCTTTTTTCCTTCATGCAAATGACAGATATTAAAACTTCTTAAACAGTACGGCATGTTTGCGAACGTGGAATGAAGCAGCCATTTAAAAAATATTTCTGAACACCATTACAAAACAGCAGTTAAATTATTGTTTAAACTCTTAAAAATTTTACGTCAGCGATTAAACGCAGCGGCGTTCGAATTTAGGACATCGCATGACTTCAAAAAAGTCCCTACGCTTTTATTTTACGATTTTTTTTAAGTTCGTGATATGGTTGAAAATATTTTGAAACGATTTTTATAAAATATCATAAAAAAAGCAGTTTTACTATCAGTTTTACTCTTGTTATCAAAATTGCGATAATTTTTACCGGAGACAGGTGTGCCGATTGGGAGTTGGTTCACACTTCGCGATAACAAAAATGAAAACAAATACTCTCTATGTATCAAAGTCATTAGAAAATTTGATATTAGTAAAAAATATTTTTAAAAAAAACGACTCCTGTTTTACAAAACTACTTAGTTACCAATCAATCATCGAACATAAATCATCATTTACAATGTTCTCGTCATTTGTTCGTTGAACCTCTTCATAGATGAATTCCACAGGTTGCTGCGGTGATGGTTCTGAATCGACGTAATTCGGTGTTTTAAATACGGTTTTAATTGCGAATAATGGATCATGTTCGTTCGGTTCGGTTTGGAAATTTTTGGCAGCTGCTTCTTGTTCGGTGTCACTACCAGGTGTTATGTATTCCTCTATTTCTTCGGCTTCCGGTTCTTTTTCGTAACCTCTTGTTACTGATTTTTCGTCTTCTTTCTCCAATTCTTTCAAATCCTCGTATAAGATTGTTTCTCCTGTCGTAGTTGTTATCTAAGCGAAGAACAATCATAAATTAATACAAACGATAATAAACCAATAAAATTTTGAATAATTTTCAGCAAATCACAATGTTTTGATTTTGCTGAAGAAAGAAAGATCAGTTTCTGTTAATCTTACCGAAGCCTTATATTGATCGTTTGTTTGAACAATTGCTGAACACTGCTTTTTTGTGTCGTACACAACGTCGTTTTCTTCTAAATGTTTCGGGTTCTTACGCTGCGGAAAATTTTTCGCTAATATTGCGTTCCTTGAACGCATAGGTCGCCTTTCGATGGGAAGTCGTATGTTATGGTTTGGCAGCCAACAGTCATATACTTTTGAGTATCCGGCCCATGTCACCTTGCTACTTTCTTTGTTAGAATCGAGGATAGTTGCCACTACCCAGTGCTTTGTTTCAGGATCCAAAGCTTGTACTTTTATTTTTTTATGAAAAACAACCTATAATAAAATGAAAGTGAAATAATTATAATATAAACAACACTTCAGAATAAAAATGAAAAAATAAAAAAAAGATGTTACCTCAGAAGACATTATGTAGAAGAAACGTATTTAAAAATACGGTTATTCAAAAATGCAAGGATTCAAGTTAAATTTGATGTCAAAATTTTGCACACTTCTTACTGATGAAAACTATGAGAAAAACTATGTTATTAACAGGTTAAAACTATTTAAATATCAAAATAACATAATTAGCTAACACATAAGGTGTTACAAATTAACTATAGGTAAGTTTGAACATTCACAGTTACAAAATCGGCTCTTAAAAACACAAAAACAAGTGTGAAGAGACAAAAATATATTAAAATAACGACTAATTACACGCTTTTTTTAAGAACCAGTAAAATCTGACCTGAGGCTGGCTGTTCTTATTTTTTGAGCCTTTTTGAGGCTGAATTGTTCTTATTTTGTTCTTAGCTTTAAGAACAAAGTTTCAGATTTTAGCCTCATTTTGTTCTTATTTATAGAACTTCCAGTAAAAGAAAAAATAAATGTTTTTAGAAAAAAACAAGTGTTGTTCTTGCTGAGTCACATTAATTTGTATTGCAGTGTGTTAGTGAAATAAATTTATATTAAAAATGGTAGCCACTAAACGAATGTGTAAGCAACTTTTTGCCGTTAGTCGCGCCATCTATATATTAATAGCCGATTCTCCGTCTGTTTGTAAGTCACGCAAAATGGTAGATGTGAACTGCGAAAGAGAGTCAGCAATGTAACATCACACATAAATTATTTCTCTTCTTGTGCGCGACGTCAGTGTGAAACCATTGCATTGAGACCCTAATCGAATGCGGCGTTTAGGGAAAATTATCTCGATAACCAATAGGGATAACTGACGTTTTTTGGGGTCCGCGATACAGGCGATGGGGTGACGAAAAATTTGGGTCTAATTTTTTTGGGGGACGGGTCTGTGACGTCATCGAAATCTTTGAACGATGATATCTCTGTAACGGTTGATCGTAGCGGAACGATCCCATACATTTTTTTGATCAGTTTTTCGAGCTCTACAACATGGGACCACTTTCGGTTGCCAATTGCTTAATTTTATCACAATCACAAGTGAAAACAATTATATATAATTTTAAACTGTTTATCATTGAAAGAGTTAAAATTGAAAGAGAATCATTGTTCTTATTTTATAAGAAAATTCAGGCTCAGGCTGTTCTTAATTTTTGAAACATTGATTTGAGCCTCAGGTTGTTCTTATTTTGTTCTTATTTTTTAGCCAAATATGAGGCTCGTGTTCTTATAAAATTGTTCTTATAAAAAAAAAAGCGTGTAATATTGTTAACAGGTTGAGACAATAAAGTAACAAACAACGCTTGTATCAAAAGCCATCGACTAATTAATATTAACAGGTTGAGACAATACGTACATTGAAAGTATATAAATAAATAAATCAATAATTTCGACTTCACAACAACACAGCACTGTCAATCCAACACAAATATTAATATTTAATACTCAAAATTTCATCATAAACAGTTTTTTTCAAAACTTATCATGTCTTCTACTGAAGATTACGATAGCGATGTTGAATGGATTTTTGATACCGACGATTCCGATGAAAGTGATAGTGAAGATTCATTACCGAGTATGTACATCCTTTATTCTATATCTCATTTAATCATTTCAATTTAGGCGATTATCACCAAAAGTTACTAGCTAGATATGTTAAATATTATATTCCAGACATTTCCACTTTATTGAAATATTAAATTTGTTTGTTTATTTTTTTTTATTTATTTATTTTTTACTTATACTCAATCCAATGAAATTTCATAAAGTATCTTCTTGGGTGTGTTTCTTACGTTATATTATTTTTATGTACTCATTCTTTTTCTTCTACTTTCTTCATAGCGCCAACAAAGAAGAGAGGAAGACCAGGTCTTCATGTAAAACACAAAAATCTCGTGCATTGTGTTAAGCTGTTTATCGAACAAAGCTCTTCCGAAGCGCATCTAAGACGCCGAGATAACACAATGTATACAAACGGGCTTTCATTGAGAGACATCACAGGCCACGTAAAGAGAGTTTTGGGTGTCGAAATTAGTCGCAGTACCATCCATCGTCTGTTGTTACCGCCACGTCGCAACACAGTTAATGGTAAAACCTATAAGTCATTAATTAATGCTCGTGTACCACCAAAACAAAATACAAAAGAAAAGACAACACACAAAGATTTTCATTTTACATGTGCCCAAGTAAACATTGTGAACGAAATGGCATTTTTGTCCCAGGAAAATACTTTGAGTTTATCTGTTGATAACAAAAACAAGGTTGAAGTTGGAATTCCAGCCACTAGTAGAAGAACAAAAATACGAACATTTCATATGATTAACGATTCTCCCAACTACAACGACCACGATTTTCCTAACCATAATGCAAAACTTGTCCCTGCTGGCTACCAAATATTGCGAAACCGACTCACAAGAACTCGCTCTTTATCACCACCAAGAAGTAAACTTGTACGACGTAGTAAACAAAATGTCTTTCTTATTCTATTATTAGTTAAGAATGTGGTTTCTAAGGAAACAAAAGAAAATATTAAAATACAATAAAATGTTAACGCAAGTCCAATGACAACATGAACACCCAGTATGCAAGTATCCTACATCTCCTCCCCAGATTACCAGTCGATAACACGTAGTCGTAATCGGCCAACAAAAACAACAACATAAGCAACAAATGAAGTCTACCATAACCAATCAACATAAACATATTATCCACCGTATTCAATCAAATATATTGTCCAGTTTCTGGTTCGTAAATTTTCTTCGCTGTACGAATCCTGGCCGAACGTCTCAATTCGAATTTAGGAGTGAGTGGCTCATCAGTCGCAGAAACGGTAGGCTTATCAATAGTTGGAGTACCTTTGTCAGCTGAGTTGGTAACGGGTATGTTGGAAACATATGAATTCGGCACATCCCAATCGATCAAGGTAGGCTGGACATCCGCTTTGCGAGATGAAGAATCAACAATTGGTGAAGTGGGTACGGCGGTTGAAGTAACAATTCGGTTCGGCTGTGGAATCTCTTTGTAACTAGACGGACGTGCAGGAATAGAAGGTTTCGGGCCATGAAGAAGGTGAGGTTGGTACTTCCGCAGGAATCGACGGTTTCTCAAAGTGATACGTCCAGTACCAGCAACTTTCACATAATATTGGTCATGGTCTCCAACCTCAACGATAACACCGCTTTTATCCCATCTTGTAGGGTAAGGGCCTGATTGGTTTTGAATCAAAACTTGGTCAGATACTTGGAGAGGCTGAAGT
The DNA here is from genome assembly GCA_027922465.2 of Turritopsis dohrnii. Taxonomy (NCBI): domain Eukaryota; kingdom Metazoa; phylum Cnidaria; class Hydrozoa; order Anthoathecata; family Oceaniidae; genus Turritopsis; species Turritopsis dohrnii. The sequence continues at coordinate 824,740 of BQMF02000119.1, read as the reverse complement.
TGTCGAGAATGTTCAGCTAATCTTTCAAGGGTTTTCACGTATCGAGCTTTTAAAGAATCTTCCTTTGACTGCCATGCATCTCTCCATTGACGTGAAATTTGGTTATTCTCAAATAATACAGTGTCCTTTTTGATAAATGGCAAAGTATCTCGAAGTTTATGACCGAATAAAACTTCTGATGGTGAGAGGCCACAGTCAGGGTCCGGTGTGTTGCGCTTGATTAACAATGCACGGACCATTCTATCGGTATCAAGACAGCCTTGAGAATCAATGTTGTCGATTAGCAGCCTCTTGATGGCCTTTACTGCAAGTTCAGCACGCCCATTTGATGATGGCAGATAGCTTGACGAAATGCGATGTCGGATGCCCCATTTTTCAAAGAACGCTTTCGTCTCAGCCGCTTTAAACTCAGGACCACCATCACTGGATACTTCAATGGGCACACCAAATGTCATAAAGAGTTGACGAAGGGCTGAACATAAACCTTTGGAGCCGGAACTACCATCGCTAGACTTAATTTGTGACTGTTCAGTCCAGCCTGATAGACGGTCAGCGGAAATAAAATAATAATGTCCCTTGTAGAAGAAATAATCACATGCAATTGCTTCGAATGGCGTAGAAGGGATATGGGGTTCAACAGGTGGCAATTTGGCCTGGGATGGTGCACAACGGTTGCATTGGAAACAGCTCTCGCGCATTGTCTCAATATCTTTAGTGATATTTGGCCAGTAGACAGAACATCTTGCACGGTCTTTCATTGCTGTGATTCCTTGATGTGCAGCGTGGAGCGATTGAAGAACTTCAGCTTGAAGCGGTTTCGGAATAACTATTCGGCTGCCCATCATAATTACACCGTCAATAACGTGAAGGCTTTCTCGTGTTTTCCAAAATAACGATATATTAGCAGGCATTTCAGCTTGAGTCAAAGGAAAACTTGAATTGATGTGGTAGATCAGTTCTTGGGAATTAGAGTCATTTGTTGTCGCCTTCCTCACAATATCCCACGTCAGAGCTCTAAATTCGTGTAGATTGTTGGTTGATATTTTCAGTAATTCGTCTTCCATGATATCAGATTGTTCGCGATCGTCACATGATTGCACCGGATTTCTGGACGTCGCATCGGAAAAGAAGTTACTGTTGCCTGGAGCATGTATGATTGTAAAGCGCCATAACAATGTTCTCTGCTTGAGCCGGAATAGGCGAGGATTTGCAATTTCGTCTAGAGTTCTATCTCCGAAAAGCTTAAGAAGGGGTTTGTGGTCGGTAACTATGATCAAACGGTCGCAACCTTGTGTAAAATATCTGGTTTGCTCTAACGACCAAGCAATAGCCAACGCTTCACCTTCCACTGGTGCGTATCTTGTTTCGGCAGGTCTTAAGAAGCGTGATCCTGCGAGGGTAATCTTCCAACCTCCAATACAACAATCAGGAGATAACTGAAGACAATCACAATGCTTTTGTGACAGAAAAAACCCAATTCCTGTCTTGGACCAGTCAGGACGTAAACACGTATATCTATGTGGATCAAAAATTTCCACTCCCTTACGAATTGATTCAACAACAAAAGTTTTGGACTTTTGGAATGCAGTGTTAAGCTCGGGAGTCCATTCAAATTTAACCTTTGGACTGAGAAGACGTTTAAAAGGTTCCATGACATTTGACAGTTTATCGTAATGCGAAACTTGATTCACTAAACCAAACCACGATCTTACGTCCGTCAACTTTGTTGGCGTCGGGAAATCTGAAATAGCATTGATAAACTTTGGTGATGGCTTGATTGACTGCTCCGAGATTTGAAATCCTGCAAAGTTGACAGTGCGCTGGCAAAACTGAAATTTGCTCTGGTTAAGGATAATGCCATGGTTTCCAAGAAGGATTAAAAAGTCTATCACTCGCCACCAATGTTGAGCAAGATCATCATCCCACATTAGTGTGTCGTCGACACATTTAGTTTTCCTTTCGATGTCCTTAATAATCTCATCGAATCTTCTAGAGTATGCATCTCCACTAGCAAGGAAGCCCTGTGGTGCAACACGATAACGATATCGCCCCCAAGGCGTAATAAAAGTGGTATAATGTCGATCAATCTCACATATAGGAACGGAATGGAAGCCATTCCATGCATCAGTTACAGTTTTCCAGCAATTAGAAGGCACTTTCTTTGCTTGCATGAAAGGTGGTTGAACGTGATGGGTCTCGCGAAGACAAAAGCTATTGAGTGGAGATAAATCCACTGTTCTGCGTGGTGAGCCATCAGATTTTGGAGTAATTACCATTCGATGACACCATCTTGACGGCTCCCCAATAGGTACTTTCTCCAGGACACCCATAGCGACATCATTATCTAATTGTTCTTTCACAGTGTCCTGCCAATGAAGTGGTACGGGAGCCGGAGTGTTGGCAGTATATGGTACAGCGGAATCATCAACATGTAGGCTGATCTCTGGCCCAGACATTCCAGGTAATTCCTGATGGGTACATTGATTAAATGTAGACGCAGAGAAGTATTTCATCAACCATTCACGCATTTTATCGTTGTTAGCAGGAATGCATTCAAATGGTAGTTCATCAGGACGTTGTGGTGATTGCACACGTTTTGGGCATTCACAGTTGTGAGACGGTTGACCCTTTATTGAAGACTGATGTAAGGCGGCTCCAACTTGAGGAAATGTTGGTGAAATAACTTGAAGTTGAATCAGTGCGTCTTCGGATAGGTAGAATTTGTCAGCAGATGGACTGATATAAGTCATAACGGCTGCATCATATTGTTGACCGGTGGGGCTAAATCCAGAAAGTCGCAGGAGAATTGCACCTGAGATAGGAATCACCTCTTTGTTTACTGCATCCAAAGTTTGTCTAACTGGTATGAGATCATTCATTGTAAAACCAGCTCGAAGGAAACCATCAAGTCCCCAAAGGCAAGACATGGCGCCAGTGTCAGTAACAGCATTGATTTTAGATGATTGGATTGATGGAGGTTTACGATTCAGTACGATGTAGTCTTTCTCATCAACATCAATAGTTAAAGAGAGGGTAGGGTGTTTTAAGGATTTGGCTTTCTTCCATCCACTCTCGGTGTCAAATATCATATGACTCAAAGAAACGGTTTCTATACTTCCGATTGTGATTGATGAATGTTCAAGACTCTCCTTGACAGTGTTAATCTCATCATTCTGTGGCTTCTTTCGGATCTGCTTATTCCAGCAAAATGAACAAAAATGTCTATCAACCATTCTCTTTTGACGTCGACTCCATACAGACTTTTCGATAGGGGTCGAACATTCCTTACAAGGCTTTTTTGTGGAACTCTCAGTTGAACTGTTTTGCGGTTTAGAGGGTTTGGATCCTTTCTTGTAAGTGGAAATAGAAGCTGCGGTGAATGTTCTTGTAAGGGCACTCCGAGCCATTTCTTTTGCTTCGATAAATTGCACTGTGTCGTCAATAGATTTTTGATCAAGATCGTGCCATCCAAACACCTCCATTTTAATCTCCTCATCAGATAGTCCTGAGATCAAAACGTCCTTTATAATTATTTCTGTAAAGTCTACTATCTGTGTACATGTGGTGCTGGAACAGGTAATCGTGTATGCGCAAGTGGCAGCTTTTCCTTTGATCCTGGCATGAAAAGATCTGATATTCTCTCCATCAGCTTGTCGAAGTGCAAGAAGATCAGAACGACGAACACTTACAGCAACTGGGGTAACAGCAAGTTTCTTGATAGTGTCCATAAGTACTTGCTCTGTTGAATTTACAATGGCACTATTTTGGCGAAGTAGATCATTGCCCAGTTCATCATCACAACAACTGAACAATTGTTGACAAATCTCAGTGGCAGCAAGGGCAGTTCCTTGTTTAAACATACCCCATCTGGCAATGAAGGAATTCCAATTTTCCTCAGTAGATCCCTTCATAATAGTCGGACGTTGAATTTTCGGTGCCTTCTGTTTTGGGACAGCTTGTTGTGGAACGTTCACATGTACATTGTTATGAACAGTCAATAAAGCAGCCGCAATGGCTTTAGGCTTTCTATGGAGAAACCTTTGCCTTGACACGCTAATTGTTCAATGCTATGCGCCAGGTCACTCAAGGTTCAACCCTATAGAAAGATGTTGGTCATACCTGACCAATAAACTTGCAACTGTCACGCTACCAGACGATATCGACGGAAAAGTACCAGATCAAACAGATGAACAAGGTTGGTTAACGGTATTAGATCGAGCAGTTGATCTATGTGCGAGATTTTGGGACAAAAGATGTTACGATGGTTTTGAAATAGACGTTAAAACCCTGAAAAGCGACGATCCCATAATACCACATGTAAAGCAAACACATAGTATGTTTAAAAACTTCAAAAACTCATCAAAAAAGAAATTAAAAGAAACCCAAGGTTTTCCCGAGCTCATGACTCTGTACCAAGTTTTTGTCAAACACGCGAACCGAAAAGCATATCAACTGGAATTTGTTCGGTGTTCAGATCCAGAATGCATTCATTGCATCAGACTGCCAAAGCATAATAATAAATTCTTACAATTAATCAAAGTTTTTGGCGGCAATTGTCCATCACCTGTATTCAGTGACGTCTACAAAGGACATTATAAGACTTTCATTGAAATGTTGCAAGGCTGTACAAAACGAGAAAAAAAGAATATAACAAATCCTACAGAATTTGGTTCGTGTCCACACGGATGCTCGTATGCTTTTTTTTCAAAAGCAGACAGGGATAGACATTATAGACTTATGAAACATTAGAATTTTATATTTTTCACTTGTATTTAATGCTATTTTTCTATTGAATACACAAAATTAATTTCGACACTTTTTTCATTTAAAGGAGAACTAACCTCAAAAAACACTTCTTAAAAAAATTACGAAAATCAAAAGTATTTGTTAAATAAAACATCTTGTCAAAATTTGAGCTTGTTTGAATGAATATTGAAGAAGTTATAAGGTTTTTAAAATTTTCGAGTTTGTTTAAAAATTACGTCACGACATAGTTGTTAATTCTTTTTCGTTGCTTCGTGTTTTTTTCATGTGTATTTCTGATCTCTTTGGTTTAATTGTAATCTACAAAACTTCGTTTCGAAGTGATATAAAACTCCGTACGAGATTGTTATACTTCGTTTAAAACTGAGAAAAAAAGTATGTCCTTCGTTTCAAACTCAAACTTCGTTTCGAGGTGATAAAACTGCGTACGAGATTGTAATACTTCGTATAAAACTGAGAAAAAAAGTATGTCCTTCGTTTCAAACTCAAACTTCGTTTCGAGGTGATATAAAACTCCGTACGAGATTGTTATACTTCGTTTAAAACTGAGAAAAAAAGTATGTCCTTCGTTTCAAACTCAAACTTCGTTTCGAGGTGATAAAACTTCGTACGAGATTGTTATACTTCGTTTAAAACTGAGAAAAAAAGTATGTCCTTCGTTTCAAACTCAAACTTCGTTTCGAGGTGATAAAACTCCGTACGAGATTGTTATACTTCGTATAAAACTGAGAGAAATAGTATGTCCTTCGTTTCAAACTCAAACTTCGTTTCGAGGTGATAAAACTTCGTATAGTATAACTTCGTATGATTATTTTTAAATCAGTTCGTATAACAAACAAGTGTTTCGTATGAGAGTTCGTTTGCGCTTATACTTTCATACGAAGTAGATCATATGTGAAACGGAATAAAAGACTCAAGTGATACGAAGTACTTCGTAAAAATCGTATTGTGATACGAAAAATCTGTACGAACATTTTGGGACGATCCCTAAGTACTTGTAAAAATGTAAGGTTTTATTTATTATTTACAGTATACACTACCGGGGAGAGTGAACCGTCAATATCGATGCGATAGTTCGTTAGTATTAATGTATCTATACTAACGCATTAAACATGATGAATGATTATCTTTATTTAGCATTTCGCTTAATTCGTAAACTCGAGCGAAATAATAGTGAATGTTCTTACGATAAATACTTTGTTTTTCCTTTAAAACACAATACATACATGATAAAAAATAAGAAAATCATGCTATCCTAATACAACATCATGTCAATATTAGTTACTATTCAACTTCATCAGATGTATCTTCATCAGATGTATCTAAATCAACTAATGTTACATTACCATATGCTTTTCTTGCACCTTTTCTATAAGCAAAGTGCACAGACCTCGTGTAAGGGGGGTAAGGTTATGTTCTTCAAGTTATAATTTCTTTTCCATAAGTATTTTTCAAAATCTCTTTTCATATTCAAAATTTACATAAAATTCTGAGCATTTTAGAGCTATAATATGTGTCATTTGCTTGAAACAATCAAAAGTTATAGCTCTTTAAAGTTGGAAAAAAGGGTTAAAAATGTATGAAACGCGTGCCAATTTGAAATTTTGGACTTAGACTAGATGCAACACAAGGACAAATTGTGATTCTACACATGAATTTTTTATTGAAAAGTGGAATATATATCCTAAGGGATATAAAACAGTAATTCAAATAGTTGAAATCTATAATATAGAACAAATATTGGCAGTTACAAAATCTTTTCTAAATGAAACGTTTTAGATAGAAAAAGCCTATTTCAAGATTTAAGAAGGGTTATTCCTTGAAATTGAAGCCTGATGTGCAATGAGAAGAACTAAATCATAAAACCAATCTATTTTGCTGAGAAACCTAGTAGAAAGAGTGACTTTGCTCATCCCTTTAAAGGTACACACGCCTCAGTTCTATATCTAACTTTTTTTCTGTCAGTCCGGAACAAAAACATTATATAGAATAACTCTGTGGAAAATGGAAATCTTGTATTTCTCTTTATATCAAAGCAAACACCTAATTTAGAATAAAAATCTATGGTAGTGTTAAGTTTTTAATGTAACTCATTTTCCTGTTGTGGCCTGTTGAACTTTTCCGTCAGTCCGGAACAAATACTCCAGTGCTGGATAAAATTGTAACAAATATTATTTCTAATAAACTATTTACAGAAATTGTTTGAAAAATGAATCTATATCAATATATAGTATGATAGATCAACCCTAAATAAATGTTTGAAAATAGAAGTATATTTACAGCAATATTTGGCCCTAAACTTGTGTCAGTTCCAGGCAAAATTCCTGAAGCAACAAAAATTGAGAAAAACTCGAAACCGATACCTTTCAAAATAGGATAAGTAGATATAGAAGCATAATTATACAGCTTTCTTTGGTCCTACACTTGTTGTCTGTTATAGACAAATTTTCTGAAGCAATGAAAATTTAGAAAAACTTCAAACTTATACCTTTCAAAACCGAAAAGTTAAAAATTCTCCACGGTACAGAAATTATGGTTCTTTTCTTCAAAATGACTCAAAATTTGAGAAAAAAATGTGTTGTTGAAGATATCTTGAAAATAGTAAAAAATGCCCTGAAACAACCACCAGAGTTAGCTTTAAACTCACATATTGCATAACTCCTTCAGTCCATCAAAAAGGCATTTTTCCATTATGTATCCTGGATATCGATTTTTTCTGAATGAAACCTGAGTTTCTACAAGCTCAGGACAAATTCCAACAATTGAATAGGAGAGGATTACTGCTTTCTTTCTGTCTTGATAGTAAATGGTTTGAGTTTCTTCCTCCTTGGAAACTTCAAGATAACTTCCAGCAATGACATACGATCCAGGAGGATTGGAGTGTCCATAATCATCAGTCAATACATTTTGCAAACTCACTTCTTCCTCAGTAACTTTCAATAAATAGAAGAAGTGAACTGGATCATTAGCTCGGATCACAGCAATATCACCAACTTGAAGCAGACTAGCAACTCTCTCTTGAACTATGATTCCATCATTATCTTCCTCATCTTCATCAGAATCATCACCTGATGCCTCTTCTTCGTCAGCAACCTTTTTGCGTTTGAAGGTGCACCAACGAAAACGTATTGGTTCAGGATTTCCTTTGAATATGCCTGAAGATGCAGTTTCGCAATTGACAGAATTTTGATCACGACATGGAATACAAGTGCAGATGTAATTTCGCACATATATTCCAGATGACATTCCACATCTGCTCTCAACTTGATGCAGCTTTTGTGTACCAGGAATTGTTTTGAACATACATTTGGAGACTTGATCTCGATAATGTTCAAGATCCTCTGTTTCAACGAGTATGAAACTGCGGTTACTTGTAATACCTTCACGATCACGAAATGTAAGGTTTTTAGTCCAGAAGTCATGAAATTCAATTGCATTTCTGATGACAATTCCTTCGCTGTGAACTGCTCGAGACACAAATGATTTTACCACTCCTCGTAGACCATCAGATTTCGATTTTCCATGACTGGTTTCAAAGTACAAACGAGCATATTTTTTAATTGGTAAATCTGTCGGATGGATTTTTGATACTTTAAGGGTCAATAAAAAATAGCCCTGTAATATTTGGTAAATGTAATTTTGCTTAAAAAAAGACCACTCTAAGCTCTTTCAAAAAAGTTACTTTGAAAAAGGACATTTTTGTTTTGAAGTGAAATATGAGACATTATGTCGACCTGTCGGACGGATTCGATAAATCAGTGCATTTTTACTTCATTACGTTCATAATTACTTTTTATCGAAAAAAGGGTTTTTGATTGGTTAATGGAACTTGGTTAGATAATATATTCTTTATGTGAATGAAATATAACAAAATCTTTTTAATTACAACTAAGTTTCTCAAACATCAAGAACTTTTGAACAACGTTGTAAATCAGTCGGACGGATCTGTCGGATGGATGTTTTTGAACAATATATTTCAAATTACTAAAACAAAGTTAAAAATGTTCATGATTGACGAAAACACCCTTACGGAAAAGGTTTTATCTTCATTTACAATATATTCTAACTATTTTCAAAAATATACGAAAAGAAGACATACCGTCCGTCCGACTGTTTTTCGGCTCAAACTTGCTACATAAATAAATTAAGAACGAAGCTTAAAAGAAAAATAAATACTAAAGTATACCAAACTACCTAGAAATCTGGAAACATATTACCTGATCACAACAGTATATTTACAGAAATGTCATATATATTGGAACGAAAAGTTTAGTTTAGTCCGTCCGACAGTTTAATTATCTAGTACTCGAAACATGTCTCGTGAAACTATTGAACACAGATCGGACATTTTAACCAGTCTTCATCTTCTTTCTCACCCAAATGTTGATTGTTGCAGTAAGCACATGTTGATTTAAACATGGCAAGGGTATCAAACTCCCTTTCAACATGACCGCATGTTTTATTTAATCTAGAATAAATTTGCGTGAAACAAGATTCTTTCGAATTCGAAAGAAAGTAAAATGAAAAGGCGGAGGTACAATCGGAAGAATCCATCCTGGTAAATCTGTGTATCTTCAATGTGGCGGGGATTGACGGGGCTTGGTTGATATCTTCCGGCTCGGAAAGGACATTTTCTTCTTTCTGAAATAAGGTTGTAATTGCCGGAACAAAAAGATTAGCAGCTTTGTAAAATTCTTCGGCTGAATTGATTGTAACTTTGCCCGATCGCACTTGTCGGTAGATCACATTTTTGACTGTCCCTCCAATCCCATCCATTGGTCCTTTCCCATGGTGCGCTTCGTTATAATTCCATTCAAGTTGTAGGTCGGGGCGGTATTCTGATAGCAATTTGAAAACGAAGCGGGATCTAAATTGCGCAGCACAGCCATCACTCCATAAAATGACCTTTTTTAAAGGTATATGTTTCTCCATTTCCTTGATAACCATATCAACACATGTTAAAGCAGCTATTCTTGAGTGGTCAGAGCTTTCGCTTACGACGCAGATTGGACGCTTAACAAGCACATTATTCTCGTCAACATTATAACCACAAGCAGTGAACAGACTAAACGATGTTTGGCCGAAATATGCACTCTGCACCTCATTTTGTTGTTTGTTTTTGTAGCTCTCACTATAATCCACGTGTAATAGTGCTTCCCCTTCCTTCAATTCAGCTTTTTGTATGTTGTACGACTCAACTTGTACTCGCTTTCGGTGGATGTGCGCCTTAAGGTCAATGACAGTTTGCTTCCACAGTTTGTAGAATTCAGTTTTTACTACCGATTTAGATAGTTTCTTCATTTTTTTCTCCTCTCGCGTCCATGTCCAGAATGTAATATTGTCATCTTCCTCATCACTATCACTACTGCTTGTACTTTCTGCTTCGTCCCATGAGCTTAGAATTTCATCTGGACGACATTTAGGACATGCATTTGTAATGCACGAGATGTTTTTTGAATCGCAGGAATATTTTTCGACAATCTCATGGGCATTTGTCGGGTGTCCCCGTTTGCATTTACGCATGCCTTTTGCCATTAACTCTGCATTTTCACATATCTCACAAAGACACGACGTCTCTGGAATATCTTTTTGCAAGATTATTTGCTTCTTTCCTTTGATGAAATGGTAAAAACGGGCAAATGATAGGGATTCTCCGAATTCTTCCTTATAGCCCGCTTCACCGTTGATTATTTCTAGAGCATCTCGTAGTGACCAAAGAAGATATCTTTTCTGAACATATTGCTTTTCACCATTACACTTACCAATGTAAGCATGATCTTTTCTGCCTGGAGTGGTGTAAGTTAAATCAGACCGCTCGAACACTTCCATCAGCCAGTCCTCTTGATCTGAAGTCAACAGTTTCGCTTTTCGTCCACGTTTCTTTTGATATTGAATCCGAAGTTCATACTTCTTAGCCAAACTAGTAAGTACTTCAGATTTCTTCCTAGGACTATTTGGTAGGAACCGTTCTGCTCTATTTACACTGCGATGAAGTGACTGCCGACAACTGAATGCACTAGTGGATTGTGACGATGATGATGACGAAGATTGAGATGGTGTTTCGGCTAGGCTTTTCTCCATTTTCTTACGGTTACGGTATGCTTTTGCTCTTTCGCGGTCCTTTTTTAATCTTTTTTTATATTTTTCTGGGCAAACCACTTTCTCGTATTCTCTTTCAAATTTCTTTCGCTCTTTTTCTTTTTCCCTCAATTTTTCTTTGTTTTTCTCGCGATACTTCTTACAATACTCTTTGTTTGCAAGACTTTTATCTTTGTTTGTCTTCGGTCTTCCCATTCTAATAAAAAGATCAAAATAGACATTGTACTCGTCAAATCCAAAATCCAAAATCAAATTTATCTAGACCCGTTTTAGACACTTACTTTTGATTGTTCTTCTCGTAGACTTCAATAGTTTGCCTCCAAACATCAGTGTTCAAAACAATACAAGAAATTAAAAAAATCTTTTTCAATGAATTGTATTACGTCAAACTACACTGTAATGGTATCTTTCAAACAGCAATGCAATGGTTTCTTTACAGTTGTAACGTACCCATTCGTACACGGTGAAAAGGTACAACAAACTTAGGTTTTGTATATGTTTAAAACGTAACCAATCGATAGATTAGCGGTAAAATAATAAAACAAACATATAACTGTCGGACGGATTTTCATGCTTTGCTACCCTAATTTTCATGTCCTCATTTTCTTTTTATGCCGTGAAAACGGCTTTAATAGACATTTTGGCCACAAATAATGGAAATAAGAAAACTTAATTTGGCACTGCTGGTCGTTTATATCAATATGGTAACTATTATTAAAGTTACAATAGATCTGTCGGACGGACTAAATGCTTTATGCTCAAGTTAACTTAAAATGGCACACTTAAACAAATTTTGGAAAGCTGAAATTGAATCTATGCTAGTTAGGTTGATGATCTCGATGGTTTTTACAGCTGCTTCACTATTTTTAATTCCTATACATAAAAAAGTCGATACAAATAAATCTGTCGGACGGACTTGCCACAAAGTTCTAGGATTAGAAAAATAATCATATGAGTTTTGAAACTATTTATTACATTGCTGCGATTCATTTGACAAGAGCTTTCATAAATGCTAAAAATATTAAATAATCAAATGGTTAATTAACTCAAAAAATATCGATTTGTAAAAATCCGTCCGACAGTCTAAATCCTACCATATGCGATGAAGAAGGGCGTGAAAATAACATAAAAACATATCTAATCTATACATCTTTTGTTTTTTCTTGTTCTTGGGTGTCAATACTTATCTTCCATCACCGAAGTTTATCAATTTTTGGAAAAACAATTTCAAGGCTGTGTGATGACGAATTACAAAATATGCCCAAACGTGAAATCTGGTAGGTTCTGCGACTCAACTGGGATATTGCTTTAATGGACTTGAATTGTTGTGCACATCCATCATTGATCTCAATAAAGTTCTTAATGTTTGGCTGGTTTGTACTGTAGTGCTTTTTGATGTAGTCAGCACAATACTCAACAAAAGCAGAGTCGTGTGTTCTGTCGTCACTGATGAACACAAAGTGATCTTCGGTGATCTTATTATTGATGCAGCGAAGTGTAACAACTGGGTAAACTGTTGCCTGTTTGATTGTCCAATGAATTGACTGAGGCTCATCTGGTAATAGACAATTATAATTCTCAGAAAAGTCCTGAATGATTACCAACTCATGCTCTCTCAATGATCCAAGCAATGTTTCAATCATTTGTTCTGTGTGTTTTAAATTGAAACGATGTAAAACAAAAGTCAAAGCTTTTTCATTAAAGAGGTTGGCAAATTCATCTAGGGTCATTGATTTGTCATTTAGACTAAGCTTCTTTTTAGCTTTTCCAGCATGTGTGTATTCTGTGCGCTCAAACTGCTTGAACTGGATGCGATGATTTTTAGATGCACAGTCAACATTATCAAAAAAGCATGTTTTACTGCATTTTACATTTTTCAGCCATGTGAATGTTTTGCCTTTGCATGCATTGCACTTTCGCAGAGCGGAGGTGTGGAGTCTCCTACAGATTGTCGCTTGCGGTTGCGATTCTTCAGTCTAGTCCCAAGAACTTTTTGGTATGACCTGTTTTCTCGTGATTTTCTTTTTTGCTCTGTGTTTCTCTCCCTTTCCTTTTCTTTTTCTGTACTTGTCATATTTGCTCTTTTTTCAGCTTTTCTTTTCCTGTCCTTTTCTTCTCTGCTTCTCTATTTTTTTCTCGCCAACGTTTTTTCCTCTCTGCATTTGTTAAAGGTTTTTCAAGCTTTGGTCTTCCCATGTCTTCAGTTTCACAATCTGTTCTTCTTTCAAGCTTAGTTAAGTTACATCACTTTTACAAAACATGTGACAACAACCAAGTTGGCTGGTATACCAAAATTTGAACATAGTTGTCCATCACACTCAAATTTTGAAAAAGTTTCGTTTACATACAAGCTTCATTTGTAGCTTAGTTAGAAAATATAAGGCTATGTATATCTGAAGATATTCAACACTGAAGATTTTGATTAATAGGGCTTTGTTAGACTTTTTCAAACTTCAAATGTAAAAAAAAGTGCTTTCCTGGGGAGTTTTATTTATCAGCAAACCATTTATAGAAATAGTATCACAACATGTGTTTTTGTTCCGGACGGATGGAAAATGAATTTTAACTCAGCAACTACAAAAAAATGTAAGAAGTATAAAGAAAATTAATCTAATGTATGTTTCCTAATTAACACTGCTAAGGGACTCTAGAAAAAAAAAATCGAAAACATACCTCAATACTTTCCTTTAATGTGTATTTTTCAAGAGAGGCTTTTCGAAAACAATAGATTTTTTTGCACAAAACATACCGTATTAAGATTTTTATGAATCCATATGACTCATTTTTTTTGTTTTAGAGGTACCTTGTACTATTGGTATAGCAAAGCAAACAAAATAGACGAATTATAAGCAAAAACCATCAATTACTGCCATGAGATGAAACATGGAAAAATGCAAAAAATTTCGAAAAATTAGAAATGTAGGTGTATGAAAAAGTGACTTCACCTACTGAGAATAGCTCAAACAATTTGATTTTCTAAATTCTTAAGCAATAATCTTTTGGGAATCAATGGTAAATGAGCTTGGGGAGATACTTTACTTTTTTCCAAAATCTGGCATAGAATCCAGCTGATTTAAGAGGTGTTTCGTAAAATAAATAAAGCTCTTCGAGAGCCTCGTCGGCAAATTCGTCATCATCTTTAAACCTGCACCATCCATTAGTGTTTAAAATCATTGGCGAATATTTTGATAGGATAGTTTCGTCATTTGCAAGCCTTACAGATATAGTATCTGTTACTGCTTTTGTCCACACATTTCAGCGACAGTTACTTTAGCTCTCTCAAAGCCTTTAAGTGGAACATCTTGAAATAAATATTTACCGTCGACCAATTTTACCTTATTTAAGAATCGTCTCGCGGTCGGTAACAATTCAAATCTTTTTTTTCTATTCTGCCAAGTTGTTTTTTGGCTTGATTTATATGCGTTGTAACGTCAATAATATCAACGTTTTCTGCCTGAAAAGTTTTAGATAACAACTTTGCAGGTTGTAAAACTTCCAAGCTTAAGCAAACTGTTAGTGGAATCCTGGCTTTCGTCCATTTATTGTACCATCCTATGAACTTACTACTGTCCTTGGATGGATAGCTCATATCCTCAGCTAGGCTGGTTAAATGTTACATGTAGATGCCATATTTATCAATAATAACTTGCAAGGCAGAAATTTTGTGGGCAATCCAGCGAGTTCCTGAAAATTAAAAAAAATAGATATAAAAAAACTAGCTGATACTGATTAAAATAAAACTCTTTCACATGCACGTATTTGTTTACGTAAGATCTTACACTAAGTAAAATTTCACGTATTTTTATTTCAAAAGAGTTAATTAAAGGCGTTTGATCTTTTTCCATCCAACCAAGAGATTTTTCAGTGAGTTCTCTGGGGCCAAAACTTGTCATATGCAGCTCTGTGAGGGCCTCCAGTAGCATGCTCAATTGCTGCTGAAAGTTTTAAACGAACACAGCCATCTTTCGACCAAGTGTAATTAAATTGTGAGATACAACAAATTTCTTTCTCAAATTCACGACAAATTCTACAAAACATCTTCTTAACGTTCTGTTTGTTATTTTCATCTGGTTGGATAATAAGCCAGTTTTCCCCATCGTACTGGGCGAGAGAAGTCGTTTTCCATTTTTCTGATGTGTCTATGGTTAATGTTCGTTTTTTTTCAGTCTTGTTAACGTCACTCTTTTTTAATTCTTTTGCAACACCAGAACTTCCACCAAAAAACGCTGTCTAGTTAGTTTGCTTTTGTTTTTTTGGTGGAGGCTGTTCTAAGTCAATTATTTCTTTTGTACTCATCTCGCGCATTCCCCCTATCCATAGCCCTTTTCCACTTCTCAATCATTACAATGAGGGTTTGCTGCGCACTGTGTCCCTTACGGAAACCAAATTGGAATTTAGAGAGTTTTTGCTCAAAATAAGATGTTATTTGCTTAAACAAACATCTCTCAAACAGCTTGGAAAGATTGGAAAGAATACTGATTGGTCTAAAATTCTCCTTGTTATTCTTTGAGCCTTTTTTGTAGGCTGGAGTGATATCAGCCTGCTAAAGTGTAGCCGGGAACTTGGATGTTTTAATGGTATTATTAATAGAAATTGTGATAATTTCTGCAAAAATGTCATTATTTTCTTTGATTATCCTTGTGGGTATGTCTGAGTCCTGTGTACATTTGGACAAGTTGAGATTTCTAATCTCCAACTCAATGTCCCTCTGGTTCACTTCAGAAAATGAAAAGCTGTCATTTGCAAATCTCTGCCTAATAGTTATAATGCTAGGATGGTTTCTATATTTCACGATTGCTTTCATAGTTCTATCAGTAATAATGTCTGCAGCTGGATCACAATTTTGATATTTTGAGATATTTAACTGCGAGACAACATTTGTGAAGAAGGAGTTTAGAATTTCAGCAGTTTCTAGGTCAGATTTAACTATATTAACGCTCTCAACAAGAGTTATTTTTTCTTTTGTTGGACCTTTGTCTGACAGAATAGGCTTAATAGTCTTCCAAAATCTTTTATTATCAACAGTATCATTTACCTTTAAGCTATTGTAATAGTCTTTTTTCACTTTTCTCACTAAAGACACACAATAATTCTCGTTTTTTTTGTATAGGATTTCATTCTCCTTAGATGTATTACGAAAATATCTGTTCTTAAGTCTTATTCTTTCCATCATGGCCTTACTAATCTCCTTATTCATTAAGGGAGATTGGTTTCCTCTCACGTATCTTTGTTTTACTGGAGCATGTTTATCTAGCGTGTTCTTGCAAGTGATTAGAAAATTTTCAAAACTATCTTGACTAATTGAACCAGTTTGTCTAAATAGACTATCACTTAAATCTTGACGGAAGTCTTGTTGTGAGAAAGTCTTGTAATCTCTATAGCTGATGATCTTTGGAGGCAAACTCTCAAACTTTGATTTTAAAGCAGTGGTTACCATTTTATGGAAGTCAGACAGACCTGTTTCTATCATACAGGTATTTCGGAAGGTCCTCGGTCTGTTAGTTAAAATTAAGTCGATACATGATGGGTTCTCCGTATTTTTAAAACATGTCGGAGTTTTTACAATACTCGTTAGTTGATAGTTTTCACAGAACATTTTTAATGCATTCGTATTTACACTTTCATTGAAGTCTCCCATTAATATAATGTTATTGTACTTCGTGGAGAGTAAGTCTAACGTCTTAGATAAATTATCTAAATGTGTCACGATAGCTGACTTTTTCGGATTGTAAGAACAGCAGATAAGCTATTTTATTTTTCGCAGGTTTAGCTCAACAGAAAAGCCTTCAATATTCTCTTCAATATTCAAAATCCTGGTAGGGATGTCTTCCCGTACGTTAAGTAGCATCCCCCCCTCCATGGGCATTTTGATGTAATCTTACAGCAAGATTATATCCCTCCATAAAGAATTGCCTGTTTGTAAATGACTGGTCAAGTTTTGTTTCTGATATCAAGAGGATATCCACATTTCCTCTGACTAGTTTTCGTGAATAAAGAAATTTATTGCGAATTGAGTTAATATTTATTTGAGCAAATATCAAATTTTTGAGGTATTTTGCTCTAAGGCTCCCCAATCCCCCAGAAGAGTTTTTGTCTTTGGACCTAGATACCCTTGCGATATAGTTCAGACTCATTTTTTCATATTTCGAGTAAAAACTTATACCTGTCGCTTGTTGGCATCAATCAAAGATTCGTGTGAGGTGGTATGCGAGACATGAAAGACCAACCAGATAACTTGAAAAGAAAAAAATAAGCAAAGTTCAAAATCACTGATAGGTAAATGTATTAGTAGACATAAACACCGCATATCCTAATGCTTCGATTAAACGCCCCCCCCCCCCCCCCCCCCCCCCCCCCCCCCCTTCTTTTAAACGCCCTCCTCGAGTAGAAGCCCCCCCCTTTTCGGGAGATTTTTAAATAAACGCCCCCTCCAATAGACGCCCCTCTCTGGAGAGGGGAGTTTATTAGAGACACATTAATTAAGGCATGTAGAACTACTACATTGCATTGTTTCAGCTTCAATGAGCTTTGCTTCAAGCCTAAATGGAAAATTGAATTGACGGGAGCTTACATGAAAATCCTTTTGATAAATTTTGTTTCAGATAATTCAAAACAATCTGTACATCCCAAGCAAAAGTATGTTTGAGTTGAGGAGGCTTTTCATTAAACACTCCTGAAATAAGGGAACTCACTTTAGGATGTTCTTCAACCGGCCTCCCATCAATTTTGTCATGGAATGCTGAAATAACAGACCTGTGGCAACAAATAGTCCTATACTCGTAATTACATTTAAACAAATCAGCTAGATAACTCAACACATAACTTATAGGGCACTGAAATGGATCAACTTGTCGTTCAGTACACCAGCGAGCCCACTTATTCCAGGACAATGAGTAATTTGCATTAGTACCTTTTCGTCTGGATGAAACAATGAGGTTGGAAGCCTCAGATGAAATTCCCTCCTCCAGAAGGCGTTTCCTGAAATTATCCACACCGCTAGTTGTAGATTGTTTGCAATTAACATGGGATGATTCTCTCCCTTTGGATTTTTTAGAAGATTTTTCCTCTGAGGAAGAAGAAATGGGTGGCTTACTGACAGACGTAAATTACGTCCGTCAGTAAGTATTACTAATACTTCTGGGTACGATGTTTGAGACCGCCAAACTGGTGTGACCAGAAGTTGAAGGGGCACTTCTTCTTCCTCCACCTTCTGTAACACTGTAGCCATTAGTTCCAAAATATTTATGTGCAAGATCTGCTCTGCTTGAGACCACATCCCCCCTGTCTTAGTGCCTTGGCAGACTGCACCCCAGCCCATCAGGGAGGCATCGGTTTGTAACAACACCTGGGCCTGAGGTTGCACAAGAGAACGTCCATTGTACAAGGTTAAATTTTGAACCCACCACAGAAGTTCGTCCAGGGAAGCCTGGCTCAAATGTACCTGAGTGCCATAAGATTGCGACATTTTCAAACTGTCGATCTGTTTTTGTAACACTGCTTGGATGGTGGAAGATAAAACTCCTATCAATTCAGTCAACTCCATGACAGTGGCCACTTTTCTCTTGTACGAACCCAGACATTGTTTTTGTATATTCAGAACCTTGTTCCCTGGCAGAGACAGAGTCATTGTCACTGAGTTCACAAACATACCCAGAAAAGTCATTTTTTGAGTAGGCTCCCGAACAGACTTTTTCAAATTTATAATGAAACCCAGGTGTTGTAACAGGAAAATGACTGCGTCTCTTGCCTTTAGGACCTCCTCTCGGGACCGTCATAAAATCAACATATCGTCCAGATAAATTACGATCCGTATTATCAGGCCTCTCAACATAGCAATGGGAACTTTCAATAGCTTGGTGAATATTGTGGGAGCTGGACCCAAACCAAAGGCAGAGGAACTCGTACAAGTTTCCTGACCATTCGAACCTCGCAAATTTCTTGGATGATTCGTGAAGGGGAACAGTGAAACATGCATCTTTCAGATCTAATTTGCACATCCAATCGTTTTTCTTCAAAAGGAATTTCAATGAATGCAAACCTTCCATTTTGAAGTGCTCGTAAGGAACAAATTTGTTTAGTTGTTTCAGATATATAACAGGCCGATTTCCTCCATCTTTCTTTGGTACGAAAAACACAGAACTCAATAATTTACCCTCCGATGGAGAGACTTTTGAAATGGCCGCTTTTCTCAACATCTCCTCCACTTCCAGATTTATTAATTTTGCGTCTGACAGATTTAAGGTAGGTTTGTGAGTTGACTGTTTTGGTTTTGGATCTGAAATTAAAGGGATTTGATATCCTTTTATTATTGGCAGGAGAGTTTTGTCCTTTGTTAAAAGGTGCAGTTGGAATCTGCCACCCTGAAAACAGTCGTTTTACAGAAAGATGAACTCAAGTAAGATCCTCCAAATTCACCCAGTTTTCTGCCAGTGGAAGTGGTACTAGAGGTTGTTTGTTGAGAAAAGGATCCTTTTCTAATTCTTGAAAAGGAGTTACCTTTGTAGTGCTGTGGTAGCCTTGAGTAGTATTGATTACGCCCCTCGCCACTTCTTTGTTGATGTGAGGGGCCCGACGAAAAGGGCCTTGGCCACTTTCTACCACCAGCAGAAGATAGGGGACGCCAACCAGCCACTGAATTCGCATCTTGCCTGATAGACTTTGAAACCTCTGCCATGTGGTCACGATACGCTTTCCCAAATAGTTCAGAGTCATGATTTTGTAGGTAAGTAGCGTGCTCTCTTAGAGTAGAAGCTACCTGGGCTTGCGACATTTTCGATGACGCCATCAAAATATTTCTTCTCCGTTCATACGTGGTGAAGTTTATGGACTGGTCCACCATAGTAACTGCCTTCTCGATAACAGAGGAAATTTCCTCTGGTGTAGGAAGTTCATCGTCGTTGTTAGCAGTTCTAACCTTCTCGACCATGTTCCAAACTTTCGAAAGTGGGCCCATCACCCACCTTCTCCTGTACTTTTTTTAACGACTGTTCAAATTCAAAGCTTTGGCTGTCCTTCTTGATAAGCCCTGCCAAAGATTCATCCAGAGTTTTGACAGGGTCGAGGTTTTAAGGTCTGGAAGCCTCAACCATAACTTGCTCCCTCAGTTCCTTGTCTGGAGAGAATTCTTCCGATGCCTCATTTGCGTAAGATGCCATGTCGTCTGGAAAAGCCCATTTAAAGGCATGCTCTTCCTTGACGACCTTGAACCGTTTATATGGAACAATGTCCATAGTATCGTCGGGAGATTTTCGTTTACATGTTTCGACTGTGCTATCATTAGCCACAGAAGAGTCTCCCAATGAAACACTGTCACCATCATGGCTGACAGAAATATTGACTGCTGAAGATTCAGAAGACATAACGGTATAAACTGACGAATTGTAATAATTGATAAATCGCAGATGAAAAGTGATGAAACTGGATGAAGATACGAAACCAAAATCCAGAGCTCGTTTCTCGATCATGAAGAAGTTGAAAGAGGAAGGAGATCTGGGCTCCACAAGCTTAGTGTAGTGGAGGCGATTAGGTTGTAAGGATTCAGTATTAGATCGATTGAGATTTTATGAATTAAAATAACAGAATACCTGTTTGAGTTTTACTGTAAGAAAAAAATTCGATGTTACTTGTTTTCACTTGAACTGTTTAATTTAAATCAAATCACGCAGGAGGAGTGTTAATTTTTTTTCACTTTCGCTTTAGATAGAAGAACATTTACATACGCCATATTCTGTTTGTGACGCCAATGCATTTTATTTTACGCATATTACACAATCTGTTATAGTTATTCGATTGTGAAGGTTTTAACAGGAGTAAATAATTATGTCTCACAAAATAAGTGACCGGTCATGTTGGCCGTTTATTAAAGTTTTCAGACGGTCACAGACATCATTTTGGCGGCCAATGACCGGTGACCCGCAGCTATTTTAAGCGCTGTTTATATCATATTTCGCGGTTGCTTAAACTGAAAGAAATATCATAGGGACTAGGTACTAAAGTTTATCTCCTACAGAAGGGACACCCCAATGCCTGAGTTTGCTAGTACATGTCACTTCTTCCGAAACATTAACCTTTCGTTGCTGCGCTGGGAATTTTAACGAGAATACTGACGTGGGGTAAAATCTTTCCTCGATCAATCACGTGAGACTAATACTTTGTTCGGATAATTAAAATCAAAATACTTGTTACTAGCATTAATGAATAGTTCATAAACAAAAGATAACGTTTTTGCAATAATTATTTTCGTTGAAAACATTGTTATTGTTTGATATAAAAAGGTAGAGTTTCGACAGATAGGTTTTGCAGTCGCTAAAAGTGATATGTCAATAGTTGCCAAACAAATTTACAATTGAATTTCAATATTCAGTCTGACATTAGTTCTGTGTCCGCATAACTAATTCGTAGACATTCTTGACACATACATACAATGTGCTCTTTGCACAAAGGTTTGGAGCAAGCTTGACATTTCAAACGTGTCTTACGATCTTGTTTTCGTGGGCACACGGAGCATCGCCTTGATCTTGGCAAGGTGCAATCCTTCTGCTGTGAATCAGTTGGCAACCCAAGATATGTACTTATCGATTGTCTCAAATCGCGTTTAAGTCGAGGGTTACATGCTCGGTTCTGCATATATGCTCCTTTGTTAGATCAATCGCCAACATTTTAATAAAATCGTCGTGTCATTTTCATTGCAGTATTTTCTTCAAATATTTTTGGAGAATTTATAGTTGCCACATTCAATAACGCAAAAAAGCAGTCAGTGGCCATCTTCTGCTGTTTCTTGCCACTGAATAATTTGCACACATCTGATCGACAACATCTACACCACCTTTTGTGTAATTGTAGAAATTTACAATCTCCGGCTTGCCATTTTGTTCAGAGGCATCATGGTGCATAGATGAAATAAGAATAACATTCTTATTCCGTTTGGTTGAAAATGACAATATGGTACATTCCTTACGAAAACCATACATGCTGATCATCTCTTTTCGGGGCAATAAGAATTCCTTTGGGATGATGGCTTTGTTTTTTCGCAATGTTCCAACAACTGTTAAATTGTGGTTTGTCAGTAAATGACTAGTAAGTTCATAGCTATTAAACCAATTGTCCATGGTGACATTTCTTCCAGATCCACTAATAGGTTGTATCAATCTCTCCACAATATCAAAAGGCTTGTTGCTGAGGTTGAAATCACTTTCTTCTGGTTGCTTGCCCACATATACCTCCATGTTTTGGGTAAAAAAATTATGAGCATCACAAAGTGCAAATATTTTGATTCCATATTTGGCAGGTTTGCTAGGAATGTACTGGCGAAAGCTGCATCTTCCTCTAAAAGGCTCTAGTTTTTCATCAATTGTAGTATATGCTCCCAAAGAGTAAGACAATCTACAAATTTTGACAAAAATTTCGAATACCTCACGGATTGGCGCCAACTTGTCAAGCCTACGCCGTTCCTTCCTTGTGTTTACATCATCTAACCTAAGGCATTGAAGAAGGAATCTGAAGCGAAATTCTGACATTGTTAGCCATAAATATTTCAGTTCCAGTCCCATCACTTGCCCAAAAGTCATCCAAATTACTTCTGTTGGATTTACGAGATCAGCTTGGCGTTTTGCTGTGCCACCGATCGGGTCACAGGGTCCTTTGCCATGTCCTGATTCCATATAGTTCCAAGCAGCAGCAACGTCAAAATATTCTTCATGACAAGAAATGATTTTGAATATCGTTCTGTTACGATATTGGGAGGTGGGTGATTCAGACAATAATGAATACACTGAACTCCAAGCGCTAGCTTCTTTAATGCTGGCACTAACTTTCTCAACAATGCGTAAATGAATTTCGCGTCATGGCTCGGCTCGTCAGATATGAAAACATAGGATTGATGATGAAGCTTGCCATTCTTTTTATAATAAACAACTACTGGATGGATTGTGACTTGTGTCTGGCTCCAATACGCTGACTGAATTTCTTCTTGGGATCGACAACGGTAGTTTTCTGCGAAATTCATGTGTATGTATGGTTCTAGGACAACTCCCCCCTGGAAAATCCCCCCCCCCCCCCCCCCCCCCCCCCCCCCCCCCCGGATGATTGACTATAAATTGTAAATTGCCCCCCGGAGCATTACCACCCGGACAATTGCCCCCCGGACAATCGCCCCCCATATAGGTAGGAAAATCAAATCCACTCCCCCCCCCCCCCCCCCTAACTTATTTTTGCTCGAAAGTAGAAAGCGAAACAATACTTACAAATCAAAGAAAGTCAATATATTTCAAATATACAGATGTAATGGTAACACAACGGATAGCATGTAAATATTTGTTTTTAAAAGAAATGTTATAAGCAATGTGTCGTAAGTAGTCTAGTCGTTGGCCGTTTGGGTAATTGTCAACTATGCGTAGAATTCGAGCGTTACAATCAGCGTATCTCCGTCTTTGAGGAGGTGGTGGTTGTCCTCCTAGATTTTGAAGCATTCGAACACGCACAAAACTTTCCAAAAGTATTTCCAAAAATTTCCAAAAATTACGAGGAAGCTCATTATCGGTATGATTAAACATGATCCATAACTCAATTGGAAACAAAGGTGGGCGACGTGGTGCATTTCTTCGGAACCTCCCGATATAGGTATCTTCGAAATAATCTAACACATCATCTGCAACAGCAAGATAATTATTTCTGATGTGGTTACAAACATCGTCAAATGCGCCAATAACATCCTGTGGGGGCACAAATGCAACCGCCGCTATCATTCGTAGACATAAAGGGAATTCTGCATCAGCTACATATCTGTCTTTCAACCCAGCTGACATGATGTGCTTCCATATGTTTGAGCATAAGTGGAAAAAACAGACAGATACTTGAACTTGTGGCATGACATTAGTTATTGCATTTATTGCTGATTTCTCGAAATCTAATAAAAGCCGGTTGGGAGATAACCAAAATTTTAGACAAACCACATTAAAAAATTGAGTGTAGGTAAGCTCAGTCTTCGCCAGTAAAGGTCCGAATACACATGGTATCACTTCATTATTAATCAAACCATGAATCGAGTATATTTGGAAAAACAGTTCTGGACATAACTTGAATGTCCCATCTGCAAATCATTCAGTAGAACGGGCTAAAAGCTGAAGTGCGTCCTGAGAAACAAAAATAAACATTCTGTTGATATCCCCAATACAACTATCATGTAGTAAAAATTGCGCTCCAGTAGCAGTGACTTGATATTGTTGTGGTAGAGGAATATCTTCTCGTCTTAAAGGATTTGGTAAAATGTTGTTCTCCTGCTCTGTAGACGAATATTTCTTCGAATACTACTTAAGGGTGGGAGATTGACTGCGGCGGTTGCAGAGATATTTGTCAGCTCTTGAGCTAAAGTTTGTTGTGCTGAATCTTGTGTTGTCTCCGCCTTCCGTTTTATATTAGCTTTGACTTTACTTACTTCGCATGTGACCTGCGAGGGCGCGTGAGTGTGTTCATTAACTTTTTCAACAAAATAATCGAGTGCATCTAATTTAATTTTTGCTTTGCAGTTCCCTTTTCTTCTTTCAACACTATCCCATGATGCTAAACCATTCGCCAAATCTTTTTGTTTAACATATATAACCGTTTCGAAGTAACTTTCTTCCCCCTCATTCAGTTACAGTAAATTCCATAGTATAAGCTTTTTCGAATTTCAGTTTTCAAATTTTCAGTTACCTTATTACATGAAAATAAGTAGGCAAGTATTTAACGGCCTTGAAATTAACACGACATGAAATTAACACGAATGGCCAGGTGTAAACTTTAGAGTGAGTGGTAATTAACACGAATAACACCTTTTAAGAATTCAAATGGTACTTAATTAACACGATTTTGTCAAAAAGATACTTAAAACAGAAGCAAAGTAAGAGAGCTACTGAAGGAACAGACAATTAATGAATCTCCATGAAAACTATGTTAGAACTAGAAAATGCATCGGAACTCTACAATAAAAAAATGTTAACAAAAATGTTGCAAAATGTTCTACAAAAATGTCTATTGAAAAGGATTCTTTTTGAAAGGGTTTCTCTTGGTCTTACGGGCTTGATCGAGGTTTTCTTTGATACCTGCTGCTTTCCAACCAGATTCGATGATCTTTCTCCCGTCTTCAGTTTTTAGGTAGTCATACAACTCTGTCATGACCTTTGCATGTCGGGGTTTTAAGGTTGATAAATTTGCAGTAGCTGGTAGAGTTACAATGAGAGGAAGATTTGGCTGGATAATTGTTGGTCATATAGATAATTATGAATTTGCCATAAAATATCATTTCCGGTTCAATCTAAGGGTGATTTTGAAAATTAACGCTGGGAATAAATTAAGGGAGGTTTTTTAAACATATCCATTAATTAACGGAGGGTAAATTTACACGAGTCAAAAATTAACGGGGTTTTTATTAACACGAAAATTTTCCATTCGTGTTAATTACATGTCTCGTAATATTCGTGTAATAAGGTATAGTCAGTTATAGGCGGATACAGTCACATTTTGTGGAGGAGTACACTGTCACAAATTTTCTTTCCGTCTCAACTATTGTTTAGTATTAGCACGTTTTTCTTTCTTCTCTTATAATTCAATTCTCCTTCAGATAGTTTGACTATGTCTGTATCCGCCTATGGTAGTCGAATGTACAAACTTTTTAAAACATTTTCTCCTTCCCCCATGAGAGTATTGGAATGTGTGGAATTTTCTTTTCACTGTTTCTTGATCGGGAAGCAGACAGACAGATGCACCGACGGCGGTAAAAAAGCTATTTTTTGAATTAACTTTAGCTCGAACTTCGTTGCTGTTAACTTTTTTAACTTTTGAAAAGGTAACAACGTAGCCGCTATTATACAGTCGCATAATCACTGTGTCGAATTAAACTCTTCATAAATGCGGCAAAGATTTGCCTGTATAAAGTGAATAATACATTAAGTGCAGCCCTGGTGCAAACGAGTGCATTTTAACATACGTTTCTTGAAAATAGAAAACATCTTAAGGCTGGTTCTCACTTATCGTCGTAAGGCTTACGTTACGACGATCGTAAGCCTTACGACAGTTTTAAGCCTTACGACGAATATCAAAAAAATTATAATCGTAAGCGTTATGCAAAATAAGTGTGAACACTTTTTTGACTCAAAATTCGTCGGCGATGACTGTCGTAAGCCTTACGCAGAATATCAAAAAGTTTTGATATTTTATCGTAAGGCTTACGACGACATAAGGAGTTTGAATGGACAAAACGTTCGAATATAAAAAAAACATTCGATTACGAAATTCGATTTTGTCAAAGCGCTCAAAGCGCTCGAATTTTATGGTCCAACCAATGAAAGTAAATGTTCCAAGCGTTGTGGTGACATACGAATAAATCTAAAGAAATATTCTGTATCGAACAGACGCAGTTCTTGCGTTAAAATGTGGTAGTCCCCATATTTTTTTCTGTCTTGGAACATCTTGCGGGTCCAAAACCTTCGTGACTTAGACGTATGCTCTTTATCTTCTTCTTCTAACAGCAATGTCAGTATAATCATTGCACAAGCTTTCTTTTTTCTAAGAGATAAAGTCGCCATTTTTAACTTCAACTTCACCTCTTTGATTTGAGCTTGCAATGTGTTGGCATCTTTGTTTTTTTTTTATATATTTTTTGATATTCGTCGTAAGCCTTAAAACACAGTCTTAAGGCTTACGACAGAAATTCCCGTTTTAGTAGTTCTCACTAGCGTAAGGCTTAAAACTGTCGTAAGGCTTACGATCGTCGTAACGTAAGCCTTACGACGATAAGTGAGAACCAGCCTTTAGCGACAGAGGGAAATATCTACAAAAGAAAATAAAAACTTGTCTCTGTCAGAAAAAGCATTCGTCCAATATAAAAGCGGAAAATTGAAATTTTCTTCATCTGGAGAGAACATACCATTCATTTGATTTTTAGGCGTTAAAAGTAATTCTCGAAGGTGAATTGGCAATATTCCAGGGGGGTGGGGGGGGGGATTTTCCTACCTATATGGGGGGCGATTGTCCAGGGGGGAAATTGTCCGGGCGGGCAATTTACTAGGGGGCAATCATCCATCAACAAACAGTTCGATAAATTCTGTCTTTGGTTTGGTTTGCTCAATTATTTTAATTATTTTCATCTTTTGAACTGTTTTCTCTTCGCCTGACTTCTTTTTTTACGAGAATTGGAACCTTCTTCCACTCTTCATAGGTAAATTTTAATTCCTTTAATACCTTTAATTTTATAATGAAAAGAATGTGTAACCTGTGTTACAATTATCTGCACGTGAGCAGGCCAATAATGGAGCGAGTTTTATGTTTGCGTTAAATGTAAGTAGTTAAAAGCTTAGGGGAGGAACCGCTTTGTTAAGATTTCTTGCATTTTTAAGCAAAATAAAGTATATAAATTTCAGTAAAGTAACATTTTCTACACAAATCTGTATTGTAACGTTTGTTACAAAAGAAGTGCTTTCTACCAAGAACTGTTCGCTATTCATGTATTAGTCTTTTTCATTGTATAATTTAAACTCTTATATGAAAACTAAAGCCTAAAAAAGTCAAGTATTCAATTCTGATCTAAACATCATTTATATCTGGCCGATGTAAGAAATAATTTCTTTGGAATTTAGTAACATACGTTACAAAAACGTACTTTTGGTCAGTAAATTATACCTATATATCACTTGAATGACAATGCTCATTGTGATTTGTTATTGCAAGAAGATTGATTTTGTGAAAACTAGATGTCGGTGGTGCAATCACAGGCATACCAATAAAGTTTAAGAATGGAACCACTTATCAACCCAATTATTGATTTTGTAACATCAAAAAAAATACAAAAAGCTAACCTCATAAACCACAATGAACAACTTTCTTTTCAAGGCAGGTTTTCTTTGAACACGTTTACATGAGAGTTTGATCTTTATCAAGTAAAAACATTCGAAAATAACGTTTGAAATTCGAACGTTCGATTTCATATAACGTAAGTTACAGGTATGTTGGTTACATTTCTGTTTTGATCAAACCGTACAGAGTGAAAACCAAAATATGTGTAAATGTTTTTAGTTAAAAGGAATCCTTACATCCACCATGGTGTCCTGAAAAAATTTCGTTCTCGATGCTTTTTCTCTTGGCAGTTGCAAAGGGCGTAACGTATGTTACTGCAAAAAATACCTTTTTTAAAAAAAAGAGATCATGATTCTATAAAAAGTGTTATATATATTTTTAAACACACTTTTTCGTTTCTTTTGATTACTCGACCATTAGAGATGTTATTTCGGTTGTTTTTTCAGTTACATCTGTTTGCTATCCAGTAGGGTAGGTGTTCCGTGAAATTTCGTTATGTATGTTACCAAAAATGCGTTACGAGTCTTCAAGGGCTAAGGAAAACGAAATTGGGACAACATAATTCTTTAAACTCTTCACTTATCATTATACTTATCACTTATCATTATACTTATCACTTATCATTAAGTCTGAGATATATGAGGAATCCAGTCACGCTTAGAGATTAGTGTGACCAAAGTATTGGTTTTTCTAAATCGACCTTGTCATATAAAGCTTATAGACTTCAAAAAAACCGTTAAACTCAGTTTCAATGGTTTTTGTTTGAGGCTACGTCATTGTTACTTCGAATGTCGACTTTTTTGAAAATGGCTCTTAAGGCCATTGGGAAAGTTTGCTTCTAATAACTACAGTAGGTGTGCTAAAGGTATCAGGGACGTATTTTGTGACTATGTGAATTCTCCTGCTGGTCAAGTTCCATGGCAGGAAGAGATGGTTTCTGTCAGGCGTGTATAAAGATGCTAGAAAATATAAGTGTATCAGGAGAATGAATTTACCGGATTTGAGTAAATGGAACATGTATATATTATAAGTGTTAACAACCTTTGGACATCCGTTTTTTTATATGTACATAAATGCCGATATAATCAAAAATATCTGCTAACTTAATGCGTCTTAATCTTCCAGTTCATCTGCAACAAGGGATGTTATTTTGGCCTTTTTCTCCATTTTCTTCTTCCCAGATCAACTAAGCTTAAGCAAAACATTTCGTCTGGGTCATAACAGTTGCTTGATTTTACTGGTTCTTCCTTTGAATTCAAAGCTTGTATCAACATTCTATCAATTTCATTAGTGTGGTCATTCTGTTTTCTTTTTTTAATCTTCACCACTGGTGTTGATGATGTACATGGAGCTGTTGGACTAAGTGGTTGATGAAACTCTTCAGTAATAACTGAGTTAAATGGAGATGGGGTGTTGTCATGTTTATGTCGCCAACGTTTGAGACAGTAACGTTACTTGTAGTGACACGATTTGTCAAAACATCTCGTAGAAACAATAGTTCCTTGTAAAGTCTTCAAGTAGGGGTCTTGATGTATCCAGATCCAGATTTAGATAACTCTCTCTCGCGATCCAAATACTTCTTAAAACTATCTGTCAAATTTTTTCATCTGCGTTTAGCATCGTCAACTAAAAATGAACAGAAGTTATATATATAGTTTTTTTTAGTTCTTTTTCAAGCGTTTCGAATTCAAACATTCGAATGTATGTGAAAGTAAATATCAATTTTTTTATATTTATCATTATTTAGTCACGTTTCATCCAAAGACACACGTCACAATTAAATATTTAAAAACAAACTCAAAACATTTCAGCCTGAAATCGATAAAAAAGATAAGGATTGCCAGATCCAAAATGTACTTTGTTGCGAATTTAAAAAAACAACAACCCACCATCTAATCCAAGTTGCTCCAAGATGTTTTTCCAAGCAAGTCTTTTTTTGTGGGCTTGCTTGTATTCTGGTGACGAACGATTCCAAAGGCACCGGATAAGATTGTACTTCTGCCACAAGAACTTGTAGTATGTCTCCCGAACTTCCTTCAGCCTGTTCTCCAGCAGTTTGTTGTTGTGTCGCAGTCGTGTGGTAGGATTGTGGGAGAGAAGCTGTTGTTATGAAAGGATCCACCACATTGTCTACAGAATGTATATCACTTTCACGCTGCTGCCCCTGCTGTGCAAGTAAATTAGTTTGAAATTGTCTGAAAAGTGTCATTGGAATATACTGCGTTGCTTCTACTCCTGTCGCCATTCTGCTTTGAGCTATATGGAGTGTTTATATTTTGAAGCATTTTGATTGGTTGATACTGACATTTCGCGCGAAACAAATTATCAAAGTTGAACAAAGTTCAACTACATTTTTTCGCACGCGAAAGAAATTTATTTCTCGAGAAAAGTGTTTTCACATGCGTACTAAGAAACAATGACGTACTTCGAGCGAAACTTTTTCGCAGTTCGCTCATATTTTGTAAGTGGAAATCCCGCTTTATCAAAGTGTGAAGGATTTTCATCTGGGAATATGGTACGAAGAATGGAGAGTTCTGAATGTGGTGCAGATGAGTCGATATCGTCACCAAAATCTCACAAGAATTCGACTCTTCAACTCTGACTGATAATCTTCTCCCTTGATCGATTTCAGCAATAACTTTTCCACATTTGAGAAAATGATAAAACTTGGTTGCTCAAATCGGTCTTAAACAACAGAAACAATCGAATCGATAGCTTTAACAAATTATGCTGATCTCAAGATGAGTCCTGTTTAAATATTTGATCAAATAGAAACTACATAAAATCTTGAAAGGAAGCTAAACCTTGAAAACATGAGAGAACTAACAATTGGATTATCGCCTACGATTTTGGTATCGAATTTAGGAATATACTTTGCTGGCCAAAAACTTTGGCGAGGTGACAAAAATTTGTACCGACGAAAAATTTGGGCCGACGAAAATTTGTACCGACCAATATTTTTAACTGACAAAACATTTCGACCATTTCAAAAATTTTCTGTTTTATATTTCTTTTAGCAATTTTTAGCAATGTAAAATCAGATGTTAACTGACGTAAAAACGTTTTTACTATTATCAACTAATTTATAGTTTGTCACATAAAATATACAATAGTTTGAAAAACTAATAACAAGAGGCCCTGGGCCTTAAGGTCAGCGCGAACTGTATGCTCAAAGATCATAATCACTTTACAAAAGAAATAACTAGCATTCTAAAATATTTTGATTAGTACCTGGAATTTTTCTAACGGAAGTCGCCTTAACTAAATCTCAAAGTAAATGTTATAAAGGAAAACCTTGCGTTTCCATAACAGTTAAATCCTTTTCCTTATTAGTCGACAAATTTTTGTGACAGCATATAAACTACATACGGTAATACGATACGCATCAACAGAAATCATATGGGCAGGAAAAACTACAACAACTTTGATACTTTATTCGGTTTATTTAAGCTTCAAATTTCGGTTTTACAAGTTAAACCTTCCAGCTTTACGTTCTTACAGGATTACGTGTTTGGTTAAACACGCAGGTGAAGTTTCGTTTCCACCAACTAAGTGGTCCTCAGATAAGGTTTCAACATCTAATGCCAAGCAGTTGCTGATTACTAAAAATAAAAGTGTAAAAGTTACGTATAACTGCACAACGCACCAATTAATTGTACTTTATTCCATTTCACAAAATTCAGATCTTATAGAAACTTCAATTACAGGACCATAATTTTTTAACTCTAATATTATACCTGAAGGGAAAATAGTTGCTGAATTTCTCAATTTCATGGTGGCAGCAGGTCAGTGTCTAATTTTAAGATTTTAATCAGGTGTCATGCCGGTGTCACAGGAAATTAGGACTCGGGGAATTAAGACTCTAGAGTCTTAATTCTCTAGGAAATTAGGACCTCTAGTCTTATTTTCCTAGTGGATCAGGACCCTATCTAGTCTTATTTCCCTATTCAAGTATACCCGTACTGTCCCTGGTATCAAAAATCAAGAATTAAGAAAATCTAAATAAAAAAAGTTTGAATGGGTGCGAGCACGGTTTAGTGTAGCCCACCGAAATTTAAACTAATATAAAAAACGTAATATCAAACAGTTTTCATAAAAATAAAATGTTCATATCTTAGTGTGTAGACTTCGGAAATGGTTTTAATGTCCTGCTTTCCAAACAATTGATCAAATGCGATCGCATTTTACAAACATCAAAGGAAGCATTTATTGGAGACGTGCCATTCAGGAGCTCTGCAGCAAAAGCAACTGCGAATAAACCACAATTGTGCCCGTCATCTTGTTTTTGAACTTGTAGAAATGTTATTGGTATCTTTCCGGAGTTATCAACACAATTTCGATAAATTGAATTGATACTCTTTCGTGTGACACGCGAGAGGTTAGTTTTTAAACTGTCACAAACTTGGACACGGCCACTTGAACAAAATGTTAACAGCCAGTGATTGTTTCCATCGTGTAGTAATTGAACGTGCTCGTTATCAACTGCCCTGTAAGGGTATTTAACTTGCTTTTGACAGTTTAGAACGGACTGGTAGCTTTTTGTTCCGAGAGCTTTACAAATCAGAACTTGTGCTGCATCCATAAGGTTATCGTTTAACCAAGCATTCTCTGAAATCAAAATATTTTTGTCTTCCATTTTCAAGTTATACAGTTCGTTCTTTATCCAAAAGTCACTTTGGGTTTCGCGTTTCCCATTAATAGAGCCTTTCCAATAGATTTTTTCTATGTTGTACCAAGACTTTCCTCCATCCTCAACTAATATCAACCATGCTGAATTCCACTTTTTGCCCTTTACCAATTCTGCTATTTTCAACAAGAGACCACTATTTTGGCCATATCTCTTCGATAGTTTACGGACGCTCAATTTGATCTTTCCGTTGAAAGAGCTTTTTTTCATGTCATCATCCAGGTTCACATGAATTCGTGGAAGGAATTTTCTTGCTTTTCTGTTTATTATTTTGAATCGGGAACAGGTATGGACAATACTGTTGAAGGTTTTGCATGCATCATCGGAGGTCTGCACTGAATACAAAAGTATCTTTTCCACAATCTCGTCAGGTAACCTAGTAATTAATTAGCAAGTGAGTACATAAGTGATCTCAATCCCAATATTCATAACTTGAACTGGTTCCTTATGGTTAAATATAAAAATTAAAATGATAAAATTGACATCAGTATACAAATCTGGTACTATATTCATACTCGATTCCACTTTCAAAAGAATGTACCGTAACTTACTTCAGGAAATTAAAGGGGCACAAAATTAACAGTCATGAAAATCAGAAGACGAAAATTAACACGAATACATATAGTACTTTGATACTTCTCCCATTGGTTGTGGTTCTCAGTAGGCTTTGGTTTGATATTTTTGGACGGCATCTCTTCATCAATTTCACAGTCAGGTATATCGCTCAAATTTTTATCTTTATCCTCTACTTCAGCTTCCTCTGCACCACAAAAAAAATTACAGTCTGTGTTGTATGGTTTCAGAATCATTTTATTGTATTTCTTCTTTAGAAGATGCCCATTTTTATTCTGTAGAGTTGCAAGCCCTGCTTTTGTCATATCTGACACGAGATATGGTCCTAACCACTTAAAGCAGAACTTTCCACCTTTGCGATCATTTCGTTTATTGTTTCTCAGCAACACTTCTTCGCCAACGCAAATATTTGAGGAAGATTGATGCCGATTATCGTAGTTTGTTTTCTGCTTCTTCTGCGCTTTTTCAATATTTTCTGAAGCTTCTTCATGGATCTCTTCTCGGATAGTGATTGCAGAGGCCAATACAGAATCAAACATTTCCATGTCGAAAGGTTCATCGAAGTCATGGTTTTCAGCATTTGGTAAATTGTGTTTGACGTCGAAAGGCAAAATGGGATCTCGATTATAGAGGAGTTTAAATGGGGAATATTTTGTGGAAGCATGTTTGCTTACGCGATGGGCAAAAAGTACACCCTCTATGATATACGGCCATTGTTTTGCATTCTCATCCAAAACCTTAATAAGAGAGTTTTTGATCGTTCCATTTTGTCTTTCAACGAGGCCATTTGCTTGGGGATGATACGCACTCGTTATGCGTTGTTCGACACCAGTTAGACGATGAAGTTCATTGGTTATTTCATTTACGAACTCTCTCCCCTGGTCGTTTATTTGTATCGAGAAACAACCATGCCGACACAGTAGCTCGTATAAGAACTGAGCAATAGTTGTAGCCTTCTTATTCATAATTGGTTTTGCCTCTGACCATTTGCTAAAGTAGTCGATGCACACTACTAAGTGGCGGAAACCATCAACTTCTGGTAAACTGCAAAGATCTACTCCAATTTGTTTCATAACCATCGTAGGAACAGGTACACTATGAAGTTCACTCTTTGATTTTAGCTTTAAATCGCCTTGCTTTTGGCAGATGTCACAAGCTTTGCAATAATCTACAACATCTTTATAAATGGAATACCAAAAAAATCGTTCGATAATTTTTGCGTACGTGGAATCTCTTCCGTAGTGCGAGGAAAGGGCTTTTGAATGCTCACTTTGACCTATGCCTTCATGTATGTCTCTAACTATTTCTCGCTGTTTTTGTCTTTCAAGAACTACAAGACGTTTTTTTTCATACAAAAATTGTCCATCTTCAATTGAAAACTTCTTACTTGCTCTTCTAAAGTTTGATCTGTCTCCCCATTTAACGATGTCTTTCGGGTATGTTTCAAAACGTATAAAAACTTCAATATCCTGCAAGCTGAAGTGCTTCCTTTTTTTAGCACCACCACTCATTTTGTTGCTTTCTTAAATAAAATTCACTGACACACATGCTTCCAATTCAAACAAAAAAGGAACATTCTAAATCGAACGTTCTAAACTAATTCGAATGTAAAAGTCTTATTTCACTAGGAAAATAAGACTTTTTGATTGTTAAGCTTCTAGTCTTAATTTCCTAGTCCACTCTTAATTCACTAGGGAATTAGGACTACACCAATTTAAATTCACTAGTAATTTAGGACTCTCGAGTCCTAATTCCCGGAAGTCTTAATTCACGGTTACACCGGGCCAGTCACCGCTAAGATCAGACACTGCTGGTGAGTCAATATTGGTCAACAAAAGTCAGTTAGCATTCCAAAAAACGTAAAATTCATTTTATGGAAATTCATTATAAATTTTTCTGTCTGATTTTCAAATAGTTTTCATAATGGCACAAAAATGTAGAAAATGACAACAACTAAAATGTGCTTTCGATATTTGTCAACATAACACAAACCAAACCCAACTGTCGTAAACCGATTGCATGACCCATACTGTCAAACTAAAAGGCATTTCTGCCAATGAGTATGGATTTAGCTCATTGATCGGAATCTTTTTGCATTCAGAATTGGGGAAATTGCTGGTCATCATTGGTTATCAGGCATATCGCTGCCTGAATGAGTTACCTTATCGAGATACGTTTTCGCAGAGATATACTTTTGCAGAGTTTGGCCATTTCCACAAAAAATACGACTCTGCAAAAAGTTTACAATGTCTTCATCTGCGAAGATGTGTCTCTGCGAAATGTTAATTTTTTTCTCTATAATACAGATGCTTGAATTTCAAAAAATGGGCATAGATAATGAACGGGGCAATTAGTTTAACACTGTATTTTAGTTTTTCTTAACCTTTGTTTGTGTATAATACATTTTGAAGACAAATTTTTTTTTTATCTACTGCCATCCGCAAAACTTAATCCAAGCGAATTATTTGAAGTCAGGCCATCCGCAAAAATATGTCCCCGCGAAATGGAGAAAAATTCATCCGCGAAAATATGTCCACGCGAAAATTTATCTCGTTAAGGTAATCAAGTTTACCAACAAAAGACCAACACTTAAAGTATCTCTCTCTGGTAGCAAGTTCACTACACACAGTTGCAAGATTTTGGGCAGAGGCAGCAATAAGTATATATATACAAACAATTCTAGCTTGTGACATGAAAGTTTTCACTTGTAAAATGATCCCTCAAATAAAATTCCACAAGGCTGAATAAAATGATGAGAAAAAGCTTATTAATTGCAGGATAAATTTTTTCGATTTCACAGCTAAATTATAAAAATAAATCCCGCAATTACTGAAAGAAATTCTCCAGCATTTATAAGTATGAATAAGGTATACATATATTGTATATAGAGATTGTATCAAGATATTGTATCAAGTGACACTTGATAAAGACACATAGCAAAGTCGAAATATTGCGAATAAGATATCTGTGTTTTCTTATGTTTTATATTTTTACCGACACAAATTTACTGCTGACTTAAACGTTTTATATATATATATTGTATAATATTTTCTTCATCTTTGTCTTTTATGAGCTAATGTGTGTTATTGCTACTGTAAAATTATATAACAATTTCTCCAATTAACTCCTAAAATATTTAACATTTGTGCCACAAAGAGCTTGGTATATATACTTGATATTCAAAATTTCATCAAGCTACAAAAAAGTGTTTAACAGCACAAGAACACAATAAAATAAATAATTCAGTAAGAATCACCTAGTTTTCCCTTAAGGTATGTAAGCTAACATCCTATCTTTAATACATAGTATTTTGGAGAAAAAGAAAATAATTCGAGTGACAAGAGAAAATCGGGTAATCATTACGCACTTTTTCAAAATTTGCATGTAAATCAATATTCCGCCAAGTTACGTCTGTCCTTATGTTTTTTTTAGATGTGTAATAAAAAACAGAATACAGAACATTCTTGAAATTCATGTTTACTTTTATATTTTTGTCTTAAGAGCAAGATTTTAGTGCGTAATTATTGGAAACGAAAAAAGGTAATTGTTACGCATTGTTTTGCATTTTTTACGTACCTGCGTAATAATTAAAACAGAGTGCGTAACCATTTTAAAGGTAATTTACGAATGGAAATTTGAATTAATACGCATTGAATAGCACGTAATGTTCATGATAGAATCACCAATCAAAAAGGTAAGAAGAACTTGAAAGAGGTTCAGGTATTGAAAATGGCAGTTTTTAATTCATTCATATAATTATTCTTGCAATATTTTACAAATGAATTTATTATAATGACTTTCTCTTTCCATTTTTTTCGCACTGTCAAAAATGTCCCGTACTATATGGTACTCAGGAAATTCCCACTTCCCTTTCCCCAAAAAGTTTTCTTGCAAAAAGGGCCACAGATGATATCTTTCACCGGAAAATTGTAGATATCTTTGGTTCCGTCCTTGTGTTCCAAGGAGATACAGTCGGTAGTCCCGAATTTCTCTTGCAGGCAATCGATTTCTATGGCTGCGGCATAGCCTCCTTCTTCCACAGCGTCACTTAAGAAACGACGGCAAGCTCTTCCTATGAACAATGATGTTGATTTTTTGCCGGCAAATATGCAGGCAAACCACTGCCCAATTATTTCTTGTTCCGTCTTAGGAGGATTTACAAATCTCCACGTTGATTCGGTCGATAATTCCTCATCTTCAGCCTCATCTTCAGCCTGTTTTGCCTCCATGTTTTCTTCTTTTTCTTCCTCATCGCAATTATCATCGCTTTGGCTATCATTCACGATTTCATCTGGAACATCATCATCGATGACGAAATCCGTGACAGGCTGAATCTTTTTGTTCCTTTTTCGTCGTTTTTGTTTGTTTAGTTTTTCTCCTTTTTCTTCTTCCTTTCGTAGCAGTTCGTTTAGGAATTCTCCATCTGAAATAACCTACAATAAAAACGTTTAAGACATATAAGTTGTTCTCATCGTAGACACAAAGCCCTGTATGCAAAATATATCATCTAAATCTTTACCTTTCCACGCAAATCGATTTTTTTCCTTGATCGTTTTTCTTTGTCCACTGGACCTTTGATTTTATCAAGGAACAGCTCTTCGAAACTTTTATTAACGGCTGCTGGCTCAATGGGCACCAGCTTCCATCCATTGGGAACCCAATGAAATCCAGCTGGCGCATTATAAGGGTATGGTCCAATAAAGTCTATCACTTGTTTGGTGATATCAGTATGTGCAGCGCCAGGCAAAGTGTTCTTGGATTGCTGAAGAAGGAAGATTTGGAGATCAATTGCTTCTGCTGGCGTTGTTATTGGCGTTATTGATGGCATTGTTGCTGGTGCTGCTGTGGGTGGAAGTAGTAACTGCAGGTGCGTCCACTTCGGAAAGCTTGTCCCAATCCAGCTCTTTTCCTGTCTCTTTCCATGCCTTGTATTTGCTTAGAAGTCGACAGTCCAGCCGGTCTTTGGGATATTGCTCTCGATCAACTGGAAATATTCCTGAAACATCGCAAAAGTAACAATGTATGAATAAGAATAAATTGAATTCAGGTTTTACTTTTCAAACAGATAAATAGATACCTGTCGTTTTAAAGCCATTAATGATGTTTGCTGGGCTCATCCCTTCATTCCAAACTTTGCAGATTTGATTGACAAAGTCTGATTTTGTCAATTGGTGATTCGGCCCAAACGTATTGACCCTTTCTTGCAAAAGTTGTTCCCATCGACATTTGAGAGGACCAAAGCAGCTCACATCCAGGGGCTGCATCACATCTGTAACATGGGGCGGAAACTTCAATATAATGATGTTTTCCGTGAGTGCACGGGTAATAACGGGAATGGAAATGTGAGTGAGATGACCATCAAATAAAAGAAGTAAAGGCCTTTCCTTGACAAGGTCAGCAAATTTGCTGAACCAATCAGCAAAGACCTCAGTATCCATCCACCCTAAAGAGAAAAAGATTGATATTGAAGCAAAAGTAATATTAATGAGTAATTTAGGCACCGTGTTCTACTAGAAAATAGAGCACAGAATTTCTACTTATAAATTATTAGTTTTGAGTGCTTAAGTTATGTATCAAATTGTTATAGCGGCCATTTTAATCTTTACCATTTTCCGATTTCCCGTAATAAGTGTTAGGGAGAGCATACTCCCCCTTCCACTTTGAGTTCCAATTTTTTCCTTTAAAAATTATCAGTGGATCTAAGACGGTTCCCGCCGCGTTTGCAACTGCTAAGACGGTGACATTTTCCCGGCCAGCGCCGAAAAGTAATTTTAATGCACGTTGACCCTGGAAATTAAAGTTACAAATATAAGCAAGAATGAATGTCGTGCAATAAAAGATTACTCTGAAATATATTTACCTTCACTGAAAGTACTTTTCCTTTAGATGGATCGGTGGGGAAACCTGACTCGTCACAGTTCCATATTCGAGTTGGGTCATTCAATTCCGGATGTTGCTCTAGAATCTATTAGAAAAGTTCATGATTATTAAACAAGAAATATTTTGCTTGTTTCAAGATATAGAATGAGTGTATATATTTACTTTTTCTAGCTGATCATAAAAGTCATACAAAATGAAAGGATTTGATGTGTTTGACTTTCGGGCAGAACTTATCATTTCAGCTTTCTTCAATGATAACGAGTTCCTTCGCATGAAACTTTTGAGCCTCGTTGGTCCGGGCCTATGCTCTCTGAGTAGACTTTCCCGTATGCCATTTCTCAAAATGTATTGACGCACCAGATCCTGTATACTAAAATTTAAAAAGGGAGTAAGACCAAATCAAAACGAAAAAGCGTCATAACGTTTTACATGAAATATTTACCGTTATCTCAACGATGGTTGGACTAAATCCAAGCTTGCAGACTACACCAATGCATTCTGCTAGCTGCGATTCTGTTTCCCTATCGAAAACACATTTTCGACCTGCCTTTTTTAACTCTTCCTGGTTTTTACTTTTCTTTAATCGAAAACGTAACGTGGCCTCATGTACGCCATACTTCTTTGCTGTACCCCTAACAGTCGCTCCTGGGACAGATTTTAGCTCATGTAAGGCTTCTTCAATTTCACCTTCCGTCCATACGTGTCTTATTTTCTTAACCACTTTCCTGCTTCCAACTCTTTTTCTTGTCGACATGTTTTTAAGTGTACTTCTTTTCGAGCACTATCTTTTTGAAATGAAGTAGGTTTCTGTGTAAGGGGATTTTTATAGGGCTGCATGTCCGATTTAATAATCACGTAGCCAATGATGATTATTACAACATCTTGCGTAACAATTGAAAGGAATATTGGATGTTTTAAATTGTCAATCAAACCCCCAGAAATAGATATACATATAAGCTTTATAGATGAAGCTATAAGCTGTATATGTAGCTTGGATTGCATGTGTAACATTTATAATACTTGTGTATAATTTTTTTGTAATCATTACGCAACGTTTTTTTCAGCGCTATGTCGCTTTGATTGAGTTTTCGAACCCTTCGGGCCAGCGGGGATTCGTGATTAGCACGTATTTGGTGATTTCTTCAACACAAACCCGCCCGCTGTACGATGAACACGAAAATTGCGTGTTGCGATTACAACATAAATGTTCACACCATCAGTATGTTTCGAAATGATCTAAGATTTCCGTTTTATTATTACCGCTACCTGCTTTAATCTTATTTGGAAATTTGAAGAAATATGATCAGTGGATGTTGTACTAAGACATACCTATTTGCCATGTAGATATTACTTAAAACTGTTTTAACTTTTAATTGTTGTTGGTTTTGCTGCAAACAAGGGATTTAGAGTGCAGAACGATTAGAAACCAAAAATGCTAATCGTTCCACATAATTATTCCACACTTGCTTCTGTATGCGCAATGAATATTGTAGGCGGCGGGGAGAGTTTAAAACGGCAGTACCGTTGCAAATAAAACGTTAAAATGGGATTTGCACAAAAGGATACGAAAAATAGAATGGTCATTTGATTTTACGCTCTTTGCTAATTTTCAGTTGCACTTGCGACTTACAAAATTATTGTACTGTAAAGAATGGTCCATTTTTTAATATTTTCAAAATGTTTCACAATCAATGGACAACCTGGGCACTCCCATTGTCGATTCCTTAATGGAGTGAATGCCCAATGGTCCACAGATAGCACCTTTAACAGGAAAAACGTCAATTCCAACTGTACCCTGCTTAAGAATGTTATCTGCAGACCTCACTTTCCTTTCCAGGCAATCCAGTTCTAGTGCAACAACTAGTCCGCTTTCATCATTTAAAAAACGCTTTGTTGCCCTTCCAATATAGGGTGATGGCGTTTTTGTATGTTGGAATATACAGGCAAACCACTTGCCAAGTATTTCGCCTTCTTTTACGGGTGGGGATAACTTGTCCCACCACTCGTCCATAGGGCACGATGCATTGGTTCTTCTTGTTCTTCCTTTCCTTATACATCATCTTCTTCCTCTTCTTCTTCATCATCATTGTCGCTTTCATATGAAATATCAAATCTTACTGGTTCTTCTTCTCCATCTTCCTGTTGCTTTCCATCTTTCTCTACCTTTCTTTTCTTTTCTGTTCTCTTTCCTTTCGATTCATTCTTTTCTTGATGTTCTTTTTTCTCTCTTCCCTAAGCTTTTTCCTCTTTCAAGCTTCTGTTGCCTTTTCTTCTTTTTTTTTTCCTTCACTTTAATTGCCTCAAGTAGCTTCGTGAATGAAACAACCTGAATTACATGACGTAGATAGATTAGCATTCATAGAAATTACTTTTGTGAATATAAGGATCTTAATTAATTTGAAGTCTATGATCATAAATTTACCTGTGCTCTCAAATCCAATTTTTGATGTTTTTTCGGGGTTTTTGACTTTTCTTGAGGCTTAACACGGTCTAAAAACAGCTCTTCAAAGGGTTTGTTGGACGTGCATGTTGACACAATGCTGCATGCGTGCGTTGTTATTGGTGCAGGTGAAACAGATGAGCAATTGATTCGTCTGAACTTTTCAGGATTGACCGGAAATATTCCTTAAAATCATAATCAAAATGTAAGTGCAAATATTTCTTTTAACCCTAAAATTGGTTTGTACCGTCAATTTTTAAGTACCTGTTGTTTCCAATCCTTTTTCATGCCTTTGTTCCATAATTCGCAAATCTGGTTTACGAATTCGCATTTGGTCAGAGGCTTGTTAATGCCAAGCTCAGAAACTCGTCTGTGTAGTATTCTCATTTCAATGGTCCAGCACATTTTGAGTCCACGTTCACCCTGAATGAAGGTATAGGAAAGGCATTGATAATTCTTTTGATTATTCATAAATCTAAGACTGCAAGCAATGCTAATGCATTTTGCAAGCCTGTCCTCTGTCTTCACATTTAAAGCAGTTCTATTAAAAAGAAGAAGTATTGTAGTAAAATGTAGTAGCCCTTGAAGGATACTATTTTATAGTTTATCAAAAATTAAGTCTTATTACTTCCGTCTAGCTTTTCCAAGCTCGTTGTTTTCTGTTTTCTTTACGAAGGCGGAAACGCAACGTCGATTCCTCAATCCCATACTTCTTTGCAACACTTCGCTTTGACACACTGGGCACGATTCTATCTCATATCTTTCTCCATATCTTCCTCCGACTAGACATTATTGAGTTTTTCTTCTGACTTTCTGGGAATTTCTTTTTTTACTAATTTTCAGTTAATTTCACGCAGCAGGTCTTCACTCATTGAAGTCAGTCAATGGAAAGAAAGTGATAGCAAATCTTCATAATTTGCTATATCAATATTCATACAGCTAGGTAGTTATGCTTAAAAAACATCCTTGCCAAAGTCTTTGTATGTACGAAAGAATACCTTTATAGCAGAACCTTTTTCTAATGTAGTTTTCAGTATGGTGTAGATCAGAGAATGATGGTTGACAGTTCCTGTACTCATGAGAGAGTGTTTCCTGTTGGGAAGAATCAAGTCGATGCAAGATCCAGATGAAGCTTTCCAACAGGTTTTTCCTCGCATATGATTGTAAAGAGAGTGACTCATAAGAAATTCACCCAAATCAGCGTTTGTTTGATCTAGGTTAAAATCACCATCTATTATAATATTTTCATAATCTGCATAAAAATCAAGTACATCAGAGAGATGTCCTATAAAAAAAATATTTTGGTTAGGTGTTCTATAAACATTACATATCATCATCTATCTTCGACTTTGAACTCTTCGTAATACTGCACGCTTCTCTTATCCAAAGAGCAATGCATTGCATAATAAAACCTGTGTCAGAACAGTCAGGATATGGATAGTGTCAATCAGAATTTTCAGATAAGTTAAGATTTCAATGACATCATGGTTCATTCCATCGCATCATGAACTTCAAAGGAATTTGATTTTTTGCCTTTATCCTTCAAAACTGTGAAAGGTGAAATTAAACGCGTGAGTTGGTTCTCGTAGCATCCATCAGTCTAATATTTTAAAATCTTGTATTTTTCAGTAAAGCAGCTGATGAAAATTGATCTGACTTAACGAGATATACTGTATTCTAATTAAAAAGTCATCAATACTCTTAGCAGTTAATAAAGCAATATGCATTTCTAGGTCTTCACGAAATGTTTCAGGCTCGAACCTATTGATAATATTAAATTGCAGAACGGTTTCAGCAAATTCAATAAAATTCTGGTTGATCATTAGTTTTCCTTTTCTCCAAACGTTTTGGTGTTGAAGTTAGAAAATCATCAGTTACACCAACCATTAGATCGCCAGCATCAGAACCATTGGAAATGTTTGCATTGCACCTATCATCATCACTTGTTATTAGTGTAAAAACACATTTTGAGGTGTAAAACCCTGTTTGTTCCATGTAATTTTGAAGGGTTATCAAGATCTTCAACCAATTTGTGTCGTAGTTTTGTTTCCAATCTATCTCGTTCTTCATTTCCATCTGGGTAAAACTGTTCAATGGCTTTATTAACAAGATACACAAATGTTTGTTTGCCTGCAGTCAATGTGATGAACCTTTTTCTCCGTGTTAAATTTTATATTGTGCAAAAAGGTTGATCTTACAAAAATCTTTGAAGCTCTTTTTTTTTTCATTTTTCATTTTTCGTGTCAGAGCCACTTACGTTTGATGTACAATTTACAAAACCAAAAAAGCTCTGAGATTGAGATTTGGCTTACTGAGAAGCTAAAGGATAGATCTAAAAACGTTTTTTAATTTTGAACAGATCACGAGTTACTCTCTTCAGGGGCGGACACAGCATTAATTTTTAGGTACGGCTCAACCTTTGCAATTCCAACAAGAATTCCGATTCCCCGATTTTCATCGGAATAATCCGATTTACGGACAAGTGCTTAATGGGGAATGTTTTAAGCTTTCCGTGTCAGCTTTCTATACCAGTGATGAACCCGAAAAAGC
This sequence comes from Turritopsis dohrnii, assembly GCA_027922465.2. Lineage (NCBI taxonomy): Eukaryota > Metazoa > Cnidaria > Hydrozoa > Anthoathecata > Oceaniidae > Turritopsis > Turritopsis dohrnii. Next base: position 780,920 of record BQMF02000119.1, on the reverse strand, counting down.
AAAATTAGCTTTCAGTAAGCTTCAAGAATAGAAACTAGTAACAAATCTTTTCAATATTAACACAAAATATACATAAATAAAATATAAATACAAAATATATTAAAAGTGAACGTCTTTTTATGTACAATGTCTGTTATATCTCTTCAGGTATATACTTTATACACTTTATACTTTCAGGAGGGAACTTCCAGTTTTAGAATTAGATTATTTCACTTTTGTTTCATTATCCAACAGAAGAAGCTTAATCGCAAACAAATAAAATGTAACAGATTGAACGTCATGGTTCAATTTAAACAAAACAATAGAAATAAATAATAAAAGTATAAAAATAAAAAATAATAAAAAAAAAAAATAAATAAATAATAAAAAGTATAAAAATAAACAAACAAAAGTAGACCGTAAATTTACATCAAAAAAACTTTACACTTCCTAAATTTTTGTGAGTTTAGTTTTGATATAAATTTACGGTGCTGTTATAAATAATTATTCCCCTCCCCTCATTTTGAACATTTTCCCGTCCGTCTCTTCCTCTTCCACGCCCGATTTCTTTTTCTCCGCTCCCTCTTCCTCCACATTTCCAACTAAAACCGGGCCGATCAGCCCCGCCCAGTTCCTTCCATTTCCTGTATGGCTTCCTTGAACTTGGGCCAGAGTGTTCGACCCGATACTTAAGGTAGTCTTTGTAGCTTAATGCTGAAATAGGAACAAGAGTATAAAGAAGCCAAATAAACGAATTGATTAATGAAATGAAAATTTAACTTACTGCTCATCGCTGTAGCAGTTGTTGCTGTTGTTGTTGTTGTTGTTGTTGTTGTTGTTTTTTTTACCAATTCACATAGCGGGACAAGTTAATGAAATTTTTTATACTTAGTGGGACAAAAATATTATCGGGACATTTTATGTCCCATTAAGTGTTTCAAGGTTATATGGTCTGCAAATGATGCATATGGCATGTTTAGGGGGTATCAAATTGTCCCGCTAATTAAAAAAATTGTTGACAACAATATGTGTTTGTTATTTAAAAAACGATCTTGCATCCTCGATTATATCCTGATCTTTCAACCGAATACCCCAGGCTCGTTTCGTACAAGCAATATCTTCTAACGATCTTCCAACAGCAAGGAGCAAAGTAGGAATAGCGACCTTTTCATCTCCTTGATGTCCTAATAATTGCTTTACCGCAGTTATAATATTGTCCCTCATGAGCCATGGCATCATAACATAATTGGGTAAGCGACACAAATGTTGCTTTCGAAAGTCGTTCCCATATCAGTGAATTGAAACTTTCATTTCGGTTCTGCGTTTGACCATGAAGACGTTTCTTGAGTAGACTTTCCTTACTCAAGTCCTCAAATACTGGTTTAACATACTTGGAGTGACAATCCTTTACCTGCTGTGTAAGTTGTACCCAAGGCTTTGTCACGCTCATAATTACACCACCAGCTCATAGTTTCACCTTTAGGACAGTATGCGTCATGGTAATTGTTTTTGGCACATGGGACAAAGCAGCATGTACTGCATTTTGCATTCCTTTAAAGTCCCCTACATTTAATCGCACTGCAATGCCATAATAATTTTGGAGGCGGTCGATTTGGGCTTGGGTTAACTTGCCTCGTCCACCAAGTCCCTTTACGTTTTTTTTTTTTAAATTTCGTAATCGGTTACCAACTCGCTTTTGAATATAGCCAACAAATTCAAGTTTTTCAACTTCGATATCACCGTAAACATCCTTAACTGAATGATAGCTTTTACTATCTCCATCTCCTATAAATTTTGTGGTAACGGAGAGAGCGTTTTAACTTCATTGCTCCCGCCGAGCCCTCATGATTAAGTTTACACTTATGTTTAGCAAGCCATATATCATATGCATTTCTGTCACTGTATTTCAACTTTTCTTTTAATTTACATCGTTTACAATATCTGCTTATCACTTCGCAATCAAATACTTCCGCAGAATCTACGGCAATACTATGTCTGAGTGTCAGTAAGAATAGTCTTAATTTTAGAGCTGGAAGCAGTTGACACAACTTCAACTTCAACTGTTCAAGTTGTTTTCTTTCAACTTCGTGTTTGGTGTCTGCTTGAGAGAGCTGATACTTTCTCATAGTGACAACCTGAGCAGTACACTTCAAAGCCCTACATTATCTGATGTCCAAGGACAAGATTGCGCCAACTTGACTGTTAAAGTATTAGAAAAATTGAGAACCGAGGATGATTTTGATTTCTGGATTCTTTGTTGTTGTTGTTGGACGAGATTTTTCAAATTTCTTTTCATTCTTCATTCTTTTCATTCTTCTTGTTTTCTGTTTTACTGTATTAACTTTACCCATTTCTGATAATTATTATTCGTTTGTCAAGACTGAGATTAATGGGATAAGCCAAGATTATAGAAACATACACAAATTTCAGTCAGTAACCTCAGGGAGCAAATGTTTGAGCTTCAAAGAAATAGCCAAAAGCTCAAGAAAGCAAAAGACATAAGACCAAAGTCGACAAATGAAAAGGATTCCGAAACAATGCCAAGTCCAAGTAAAAGAGACCAGTTGAAAATTATGTTTTCTCATGTGTCAAAAACATTATTTTCAGAATTTCTTCTTCTACCACCCTCCATGGAAATTAACATAACTTCTACAAGGAATTTTCGAATTCTGTTTTCGGAATTAGTTCACCAATAGATTTTTCTAACAGTTTATCAAAAAAAAATTTTTCAAAAACTTAAAAGTTTTTGGGGGTTCTACTAGCTTAAAACCGGGAATGATGACGATGACCATGTTAACGTTTATATGCTTAAAGATAACGAACGATCATAAGGTGGAGAAAAAATGATAAATAACTAGATACAAGGTTAAAACTGTAATAAATACTAGTGAATAGATAATATCCAAAATATGGACACATGTCTATTGCTAGCACTTTTCAGGATAACGCATCCGTAAAACCTAAAATTCAAGGTCCAGAAAAAAGTGTGTCAGCAGTTTTATTTTGAGATCATTTGCAGGAGAGAGCCAATCATTTTTTTTTACTTTGTTTGAACGCTTTGTTAATAATAGACAGCTCTTTGTTCCCAGATCATTGCTCAATTGTTCTATTTCTACTGACATCAGCATAGTGCAACCCTCAGCTCTACGTGTAACCGTTTGTTATCTTGAAACATATTTAACAACGTAAGTTTTAATAGAGTTATTCAATATTTTTTTTAATTGTCTCTACATTATCGATTTAGTAACAAAAGCTAAACAATATACGCAGGGTACAAAGGTCTTTGCCGTATTATAAGTTCACCACCATTTTTTAATACTTTCATGTTCCAGTACAAATCTCCTTTGAATCGAAGCAAATCCAGCTTGCTGTCTTTTTCCTTTTTACTTAAGGTGTCAAATTCCTTTATCTCCTTTTCTTCGCTGTTCTATATAAATATGCAAAAAAACCCAAAAACATATGGCATCTAAACACCACCCCCCACCCCCCTCAAATAAGTGTCAAAGATATTTTTAATGAGATCGAATTTATAAGTTCTCTTTGATCGTAGGACAGTCTCAAAAACACTGACCCTAAAAATGAGCCAATATATAAGCAAATGGCTTAAAATCGATTTTTTACCTATTATGAAAATCTGTTCTTTTTATAGTAGAATGTAAATATGAACTTTAGAAAACTTGTATTTGTAATTGACAGTATTTTAGTTAGAAGAATATTTTCGCCATGATTTGATTCGAAAGGTTTCTTTCTGTTTGTTGACTCTTTTCCTGCGTGACGAAGTTACAAATGAACGGTTTACTCTGGTCATAGAATCTCAAGATACTTCAATGTAAGAAATGTTCCTTCTTAATACGTCAACTTTAAGGGTTTGTTTACACTAAGTGGGTTTGTCTTTTACTTTGGAAGTGATTCGCCATTTTGACAGTCCAATGTATTTCGTATCGATTTGTTTCATACATTAGTCGAGTGAACCTTCTTCATTATAATTTTCAAATTTTCTGCTTGATTTTTTTAATAAAACAGTAAAAGTTGAAGATTTTCAAATGAAGTGGTGACGTGGATGTTCATAACCAAAGTGTTCGGACATTCACGTAAGCCTGGTTCAAACCTAGTGATTTCGATGATTACGACCATTAAAATTCAGGGTAATGATCTAATGCGAACACTTTCGTAATTGTCGTAAGCGCCTAACGATTACGACGTCAAAATATAAAAAAGGTTTGACATTTTTTCGCTCTATTGTATGTAAAAATCTATTGAATTTTACGGCAATTCTGTTGTTTCAAGATCGTGAGGGCACGTGCAAATTTTACAAAAAAAATCAATTTTAACTTGGGGAAAAAGTATCGCATGTTTGAAAGAATTTTGAAATTAGTATTTTGAAATATTCGAGAGGCCCACACCAGGCGACTGGCGATTACGACGATTGATTTTTATCGTCGTAGTCGCCGTAATCGTCAGTTCTGAACCAGGCTTTTTATGGCTATACTGTCACAAAGCAAAACTCTATATGTTATACATGTGGAATCTCTCTATCTCGAATATCTCCCTATCTCGAACAAAAATCTCGGTCCCTTGAACAGTTAACTTGAAGAGCTAACTTTCTTTATCTCGAACATTCTCTATCTCGAACAAATTTTTCGGTCCCTTGCGAGTTCGAGCTAGAGAGATTCCATTGTATGTTACAAGTATAAGTACAGTAGGAGATTGAGTGAGTGGTCAATCATGTCATCTGTGTTATGTTTGGTGGAACAGGACAATAAAGGAAGTGTTACATAAGATATCATGATTTGGACAGTAGATGCCTTTGTTGGATCACGTCGAAATTCCTGGTAAGTGCGTCCTGTGATTACATCGTCATTTTCAAGCCGTCCTTTTTTCGTATTCAGTGAAGTTTCTCGAAACAATAAAGGGAGATTGAAATTCGTTCGAATTAAAGAAAGTTCGCAATATTCGAGTTATAGAGATTCGACTGTTTATGGAAATCTGATAGAACAAAAGAAATTGATTTGGTAATAAGACACGACTAGATGTTTCTTGTTGACGTTTTTCAGGTCATAGTTTTGGATCTTTGTCATCTTTATCCTTCCAATATCTTAATGTGAACCAGGCTTTAGTGTTATCTCTAGTATGTCGCCCTGTATTTGGTAAATTATTAGCAATTATGATTGAAGAGACATTGGAATCATCGTCGTGTCATGGAAATAACATCGACAGTCGTATCTGTTTTTCCGTCTTCGTTTGCAAAGGACGCATCCCATTTGCCGTCAACGTCTGAAGACATGTTTAAAATGGCAGCACAGGAGTGAAGAGAAGAAAGGCCAACCACTCTTTTTCGAAGGAAAAACTTCACTACACGAAAATGTATGAGTTAGCGAAGATCTTTAATCCATTATTGATATTTGAACCTTGAATCACCACGTCGTAGTAAGGGTTGAAGGTAGACATCGAACGCTAACCAGATTATCAACAGTTATACGCACTGTACTCCACACCAACGTTCAATGAAAAACAGATCAAACATCCTGTAATATTGAACGTGTTATATCCACCACAACCCCGACCAATTCACCACCCCTCCGCGATTTCTTCCTTATAATTTTGTGATCTACACATCGCTTGTGGTGTTTCCGCTTTAATCATTTACGGAGCATTTACGATAGTCTCGATTACACGCACGAAGAAAACAAATTTCAAGAAGAAAGTCTATTCGCTTTAAAGTCAAATCTAAAAAAATTACAAGCTATGACGTAAACTTCTTCAAACATCTTGAGAAAATCATTTGTATAAGTTTTATTTTCTTTTCCATGTTTTCTCCTCTTCCACGAAACTAAAATCTCTTTTCACATAAAAACAAACAAACAAAAACAACGTATTGTGATTGGATAAACAATAGTTTATAAACAACAGGAAGAACAACGGAAATCTCGAAGCATTTTTATCTTCGTTCTTCACGCTTTAACTTCGATTCACCAATCGTAGAGAAAGAGAGAATTCGTAAAACGTCGTATACGATCCAACGTTGAAGTTAAACATTCTTCTAACAAGCAACCCACGTTTGTCGAACGCCGACACTTTTTTCGTCGTGAAAAACGTCGATTCGATCGAGGTTACCAGGCATGTATAAGCTCAGCAAAATAAATACACCTTTCCTGTAATTGATTGCGCAATATTTTTATCATGCTCTACCTCGTTTTCAATATGCTATACCATGACAACCGAATCTCCCGTGCTCAATCATTAACACTATCACAATCATTACACTAATTGCTCATTACTGAAATGAGTCCCGTGCCATTCTGTTACCATATCAACCTTTGCGAAAACGAGGCGGAGTATGGTAAAAAGTATTGCGCAATCAATTACGGGAAAGGTGTATTGGTACCAGATAACGAATGTCTCGGTTTCGTGATCTGTCTCTGCCTAAAGTTTACGAATTATGTTTGTGTAAGTGAGGACTACGATTGGGTTTAGCCACAAGCACGTTGTATTGAAGAGAGTACTTCAGATTCGCGTATTATTTCTTCCAGTGCAAGCTACAAATCATCCGACATAAAGTACGTCATCATGTTTGTCGGTAATTTTTCCGATTGTCAGTACCGGATGGTCGGCCGTATGACGACCACACAAATTGCGCATGCTGGAAAACTTCATGGTCATCACTGTGGCATCCTTAAAAGTTTTCTACCTCCTCTTGAACAAACCTGAAATATACGAGTATGAAACATTATATAAAAAGCATAGTTCATATGCAGTGCCTGCTAAAATTAGTCCATGCCAACACAACTTTTAAACAGACGCTACTGCAAAACTGTTTTTTAAGAGTGAAATTATATTTTCTTTCGTTTTATTGCCCACTCTGTTCTATCTTCTTTTAAGTGGTCCAGTCACATTGTGAAGGTCAGGGGAGAAGTTTCATTCACAAGATATTCAGGTACATTGTAATGGAAAACAATGTCGCATAAGAAAATTATGCCGCGCCGTGCTATCAACATATATGTAGAAAGTAACTTTGACTTAGAAATTAATAATAATAATTAAGCCAAAGAATGAAGAATGACATATATTGAAACCACGGTGCGGCATTATTTTCTAATGTGACATTATTTTCTATCACGACATTAAAAAAAAAACGGCGAAAAAAATCAATGCAAATAGCGTCCATTCCTTTCCCTTTTCGTTATACAGGGCTCCCACTCCTTTTTTGATCATTAAGCATAAAGCTCTAGGTGAATGCTTTTATTACCTTGTTCTGCATAGAAACCGAGCCGAGATTTCCGTTTGGTAATGAACGGTACAACAAGATCCTTTTTGGTACAATCTAGGCAGAAGCAAACTGACTAATACAAAATAAACGCAAATAGTCGAAACTGTGATAAATCTTCAACAAACCTTTCTATATCTGAAAACTAACGTCTTTTCAAAATAAACAGGAGAAACTAACGAGCAAACAAGGGAACCTGGAATGCAGATAGAAAACATGTTAGAAGACAGACAGAGTTATAAACATAAACAAAGGATAAACAGTTCTTTTCCAAACACTGTAGGGGAAAATTTGTTTTCATTCGACTTATAAGGTTGTATACCGCGTAAAGTTTACCATTTTTAAATTACTTTAAAGGAAGAAAGTGTTTGCGGAAGAAAGTTTTGCGGTTTTGGCGGTTTGGGCTCGAATCGCAAAAGTTTATTCCCGCAAAATATTGCAATATTGGTAAACCGCAAAAGTTTAAAATTTTCAAAATAATCCCAATTTTCGTTAATTATTACAAGAGAAATTCCTCCGACCTAAATCTTGTTTGTAGAAGTTCATTGACTCCAATTTTTTTCGGCAAAGTTTCCCGACGAAATATTTTCCCCGACGAAATATTTTCCCCGACGAAAAATTAAACGTTTGTCTAGTGAAGTTTTTCTGTCTTATAATCTTAAAACGTATAAATTTTTCTTTGTCTAGTATGAATGTCAATGACAAAAAATGAATAGTAACAAAGGAGAGCGAATCTGAGAGATATAAACATTACAATAGAACGCAAATTCGAATGTCAGTGAGTTTGTTTACAAAGTGTAGTAACAATCAAAAGAAAAACCGGAAAATGGCGTCAATCTACTCTTTTAATGCAATCATTGCCTCTCGATGCTTCGTGTCTATAAAGAAACAACTTCCCCGACGAAATTTTCGCCTCTAAGGTACTCTCGTTTGACAAGCGCAAATGTTTTTCCGGCAAAAAAAAAATGTTAACTGCGGAACCGCAAAAGTTTATTCTCGCAAAGTGCAAAAATTTTCTTCCGCAAGCACTTTCTTCCCTTAAATTATTATGAATACAAATAATATCTCACCTCGTTGACGTATTTTTTGCACGTATAAACAATATCAACAATCTCTCGATCAATCAGCAACAACAAAATGTACAAACAGAATGATCTAATTAAATAAAAAATCATTATACATTAGCCAGTAAGTAGCCTATTTTTAAATTTTAAACAAAACGGTTTACCTGATCTTTCGCTTTCGATAATGGATAATACAAACAATGTATATAATCACAATATTGTTTTGCAACTGGAAAAGCAAGGGAAAATAAACATGGTAATGGAGATAGAAAAGTTGTGTTCATTCAATTTAAAAAGGTTGGAAAAACAGTCGTAAAGTTTACCACTTTTAAATTGTTACGAAAACAAATAATATTTTTGCGCTTTCGATTAACTGCATAACCAATCGATTATTCAACAATATCTACATCTCTCTATCAATCAATTGCAGGGGCAGCCACACCAAAAACGCACAAACAATCAACCTGGTGTAGATAAATGCTGACAGAAAAGACAGAGCAAAATAAACATGTCACATTACTTTATCCGGATAAACTTTCGCGAGCTGAAAAACTCGCGAAATTTTTTGGATAAACTTTCGCAAATGAAGAAATTGTTTAATTTTCGCGAAAAAGGCCAAAATTCGCGAAAGCTTCTCTCCCGAAAGTTTCACCGAATAAAATTCGCTGCTTTATTCGTTTTGGTTTAATCTTTTGGTTTTGATGTAATCTTTCACTTTCGATAAATCCAAACACCGGATGATGATCTTAATGGATACAGTGGATTCTCTAATTAACGGGCAAAACCCTTTACACGGACGAAAACATGGACAAAACCTTATATTAAACTTTCTAATTAGCGGAAGTCAATTACCGGACATTCTGATTAGCGGACAGATTCTTATTGCACCAAATCGAGTTTTTCTATGTATTTGCTCTCTAATTAGCGGACAAGGGAAATTAAAGGGAAGATAGCAATATTCACGATGTTACAATATCTATTTATGCGACATTGTTTCTTTTTCTATGATATCCTGCTAGTCATTTTAAACATTTACTTTTTCATTTCTCGAATAGATTTGTTTTCTTTTTCGAGTTCCTTTTCTATCCAGTGGATGGCTTTTTGATGCCTAGTGCAAATGTTTCTAACGGGAATCTCCAATATCCCGCGCCTCTGTGGTATGATGAGTGTGGACGACACGAATTCTCTACTTAGAATACGTGAAAAGATGGAAACTTTAACAACAACACAAAAGAGACAAGCTCGCATACGTGATTACTTTTAAAATGTACAACTGAAGTTAGGACTTGAAGATATAACAATTTGCAGTTTAATTGGTCATTTTTTTTATATTTATTACCTATAAACCCTTATCCAGGTCAAAACGTTTGAAATAACTGAAAAAAAGTTTGACGTTCCAATTAGCGGACAAAACCTCTTCTCACCGCTAATTAGAGATTCCACTGTAATGCAAACAATCTACACAATACTCTATTGTTTCCTAAGCGTAACCGCACTCAATAAAAACTACACAAGGCACTAACCAGTGGTGCAGTTGGCCATTGAACACAGTGATAACTCATCCCATTCTTTGTCGCGTTTTCTAAAATATACAACATCGAAGGGGAAATATAATAATGGATACCTTATTCTAGGAAATAAACGATGCTTCAAATCAACGCGAATGCCTCGAGCAACTTTTAAAAATACAATTAACTAACACGAATTGAGAAAATTGAAAAGGCAAAATTGCATCTGTATAGTTCAAATTGGGAGAACCGTATCAAGACGACACTAAAAAATCCTTATACAACTGTAGGAGGAGAACACTGTCTATCTGTCCTCAGACGAAGAAGAGACCCAGCAGTTTAGTTTTCATCATTTTCAAAGAAATTTTTTTCTGCCTAATTAGTCACTTTATTAAGAGTCCAGAAATTAACGTTCCACTTAATTAACATTAATTTAATTACTGCGACTGCGTTAATTTCCTAGAATAAGGTAATACTTTTTATGGAAAGATGAAAGCTATAAAATAGAATACAAACCTAACTGAACTGTTTCGGCACGTTGAATTCATTTAAGAGATAGCATTGACTGTATTTTGATACCCTAAATGGAAAAGTGGAAAATTGAAACATACATAAAACCGTGCAAAATGCAGATATCGAGAGAAATTCGTGATTAAATATGTATCATATAAAAGCATTTTAATTTACCCTTTGAATTTTGTGGACATGGTGTCCTGCTAAACATTTCTCATGAAATGCTTCCATGGGTATCCAGACAAGAGGTTATCAATCAACATATGGATCCACATTTACGTTGCCACTACTTTGCCTGACAAGCTCATGCCACTTGCTTTTCCTGTTTGATAAATTATAATATATTTAAGTGCCTTACACTATAAAACAAGAAACATTCGTCAATATTAAAACACTAATACTAACAACAACAAAAACAACATTTTAACCACTTTCTTGTTGAAAGAATAACATTCCGAGTATTTGCCAGTTATCACTTCAAAGAAGGACTTATATTTTGTTATTGTTATTACATAAAAGCCTTATCTATTTTATAACTACAGTAAAGTATAGCACACAGCTTCTCTTGCATGTTATTCTGGAGATGCAGCAATTGTGATACATAAATTGGAGGGATTCCCTAGATTCCATATCCTTTGTTATCATTTGGCCAGAATGACCTCCCATAGCACTTTTGTGTTCTTGAACAACTATCTTCTTTTTAATTTTGTTGTTTAACTGGAGTTTCCACTATTATGTTGTTGTCTATAGCAACACGAACTAAAATTTTGTACAGTATCATACTGAACTTGTTACATTTTCTAATGGCATGTTCAATCGTTTACCTAACAAACTGGATGTTGCAGACCCTTGATCTGCAACTCAGCAATGCATGGCATTTCCTTTAATATTTGACTTCTCAGTAATTTTGAGATCAAGCAGTTAACATTTATCTTCTAACATGTCAAAAATTTCAAGTATATCCTCAGAGATATATGTAGACCTGGTGGAGCAACCTAAATGAAAATGAAAACTAAAATGAATGTGTAAGTGTACAGAAAGTGATACTATATGAAAATATGCAAATATTGGAATTCAGTTAAGGATGAGTTAATTTGATACTAAAACAAGAGCCAGATGGCGCAAAACGGTAGCAGCAAAAGTACTTGCCACAAGAATACTTTTAAATTTGAAATTTTACTTAAAGTTCTTAAACGTTCTGTAAACGTTATTTCTTGAGATATCTTACTGGTGGAAAACAGGCATAAACGATATTATAATGTTTAAAATTACTAACTCGTGTAAATAGGGTCTAATCGCTACACACCAGCAATTTAATTTATTAGAAGACAAAAGAATTATACATGCATGAGCTGTTTGTGACGTACGTTTTTTTTATAAGAGCTTATGTAGAAAAAAAAAACGCGTTTCTTCGAAAAAATAATGTATGTTTTGAATTATAATTTTTTGAAACCGAAAATGAATTCAAACAGATAACTGCCTTTTTTTAACTCGATTTTTGAAAACCTTGATGTTCAAAGACATAACAGATAGCTAACAAACGTAGAAAGTAATAAGAAAGTCTGATCTGTGCTTTACTGACACGAAAAACATATCTATTTTCAAGTGCCAAAGTTCATTGATTCAGTACCATAAAAGTAACTAAAAGTCCCAGTTTTATGTAGACCTATTTGATTAATATCCATTCCTTCATCAATTAAGTGATAAAATATCAAAGAAAACGTATTTTCAATGTATGTGATTGAAAACCTTCGAAAATTCAAAAGGCTGCGTTCGTTCATTAGAATGTATATTGAGTTTTTAGTGGGGACTCGCATAGTCTAAATCGTAGGCTAAAAACTGCCGTTTCGGCCGGAGTAGTAGTAGTAGTAGGAGTAGGAGTAGTAGTAGGAGTCCAAGGGTGTTTTAATACGGTATTCGCTTTCGCTGCTACCGTAACAAGTTCTAATAATGTTGGTTTTAGGGGATGGGGATAATGGTTTACTAAAATAAACACTAAAATAAATTCTGAAATAATGGTTTTAAGGTTTAGCTGCTCTATAGGGATATTAATGAGTGGTTCAATAATAACATTATCGAACAATTGGTTAACACAATTTCAATTATTTGGGGAAATTTTTGTAGTCTGTACTGAGGGATTCCAAACTCCAATTTGGGAATGTACCACATACTATATGATGAGCACTTTGCTTTTTGTATTGTACTTGCATAGATTATCTAAATAGTTTACAACATTCTTGGGCAGACATCACTCGACTCTTGTTGGTGGATGCAGTTTTTATGTTAAACTATTTGAGACAGCTAAACCCAATGAAAGTTTTCGTGAGCTGTATTTCAAAATATACAGACTGTGATATAAAAAATGTACTTGCCTTCCCATTTTCCTTAATTTCATCCATGGTATTCCCATGTCAGCTTTCAAAGCAGGACCTATTTCAATTGGAGGGGATTTTTGCAGCTTCCAAGATTTCTTTTCTATCCTCTTCAGAGTATGCTTTAGGGTCATTGAAAAATTGAATTATAATCTAAGAAAAATTTGAGATTCATTACAATAGGATTTTCATTACGAAAACATTTGACATGCTAGCAATTTTGGGATTAGATATAATAATAGTGTTTCTTGTAATTTAACATGCTGAAATCTTATATTTTGTTTAATTCGTTCTGGATTTATTTTCTTCGTCAAACGTTTCCATTAAATTTGATATGTATTGATTTCGTTGCATAATGTAAGATTAAGCTAGACAGCTTTCTCAAAATTCACCATTTTGCCAACTTTTATTTTACAATTGACTGAATATGGTACAGTTTTGATATAATATACTGCAGATTTTCTGTTTTCAATTTTATTTATATACATTTTTTGTGATACTGTGATATTTTCATTAAACTATGTAAATTCAGATTTAAATTAAGCCAACCCAGCGTTGCTTCTGGACATTATATTTTTGACAACATGAAACACATCTTCCAACTACTTAAAGAATACATGATTGGTAAAATCATTCAGGTAAAACATTTAGGTAACATAAAGGAATAAAACGCCATTTTAAAATTAAATTCATAAGCATAGACGGTAAAAAACCAAAAGATAAAATTTTTGAGAGAAGCTTTTCAGTTGTACATAGGAGACTGACGATGTAAATAGTTTTTACGAAAAGCTTCTCTCAAAAATTTTATCTCGCTACAAGCTGTTCTGTAAAATATAATTAACACATTTTTATACTTGCATTAAGAATCAATTTTTATATCAACCATTATGGAGGGTATAAGAAGGAACCACATGTTGGAAAGTTCAAATACTAAAAGCGTATATAAATATAAAATATAATAAATATTATATCTTAGTTGTAAGAAGAGTGGAGAAAGATACCCAAGTGGAATTGTAGTGTTTCTAAATGTTAAAAAATTAATTTTAGAATTAAGAATTTCACAGTTGTGTTAAAGGAGAACGGAGGTCAAAAATTTTTTTTTCAGAAATCTTTGCTAAGACACATAAGAAATCATGAAATAACATTAAAACTTCCCAAAATGTATGAAAAATACGTAAAAAGAACTAATTTCTTTCTTTCGGTCGCCGCCATTTGCATTTATGAAATGACGTCACCAGGCTTAGATGAATTTAGATGAGTAAACGTTTACAATGAGTAGCTCTGAAGAGGAAACTGAAGATCTTTCAAATATTAGCGACGAAGACTTAGATTTCAGTGGTAATGACGGATAGTGAGCCAGAATATTCCAAGGAAGAACTAATAAAACTTGGTATTGAAGCAGTTGACTCTGATGAATCAGTTAGCGAAGAAAATAGTGAGGAGGATGAAATGGACACCAGCCGACTGGAAAATTTACATGGTGCACATGTGGAAACTGTGGCATAATGCCGTCTTTGGTTGAATCAAAGTGCTGTAAAGAATATAGTGAATTGCTGGCTTCGAAGTTGGAGAAAGTTAAGCGCATAAGTGAACACGAGGAGTTTCAAACACTTTGTTTAAATAAAATTGTTTTGAGCACAGCATTCATTTAGTATCGGAGATACCAAAAAAAATTCAAGCTTGTCAAGGAAATAAGTAACAAGTGCGTCGTTTACCTTCCTATCTTATTTTGATTTTATTAAATTATGTTGAATATTTTTTTGGTAGTTCACATACACGTGGTCGTTTATATTTACAACAAGGTTTTTTTTTCTAAATAAAGAGTTGCAACTAATTAATTATTCATGAAGGAGTTTTGTAGAAAAAAGTGTTCTCCTTCATTGTAACAGATTATGCTCATTTTTGCTTTTCTAGGCAATTTCGATTTATGGCTTATAAACAATATTCTGCGTGGAGTCATTATTCTGGATGGAAGTGGTCTTCACAAACTCGTTTGTCGCCAGTAAATGTGAACGAGTCTACAGTGCAACCAGTGCCGATGTTATGAAGCCATCTAGCTGCACGTCTTTTTTCTTCTTCGCTATTTGGCTTTGGTACAATATAAAGGCCTTTTTTATCCTGATGCATTTGCACACCCATACGCAATGCAGGTCGGCATGTCTATAAGAATAAAAGACACGATGGAGAGCGACCTTTTTACTTTTTTCTCATTAATTATTCATAACTACAATCATACTAATCATAAAAAGAAAATTTATTTACCAAAGGAGAAAGAAAAAAAAAAAAACCTTGTGCGAACTTAGCTACAAAACTTATTTTACTAGTTTCATCTTGCTGAAATTTGAGTAGAGTTAATTAAGAGTTAAGCCACTAAAGTGATTTTTTCAAATATCTTTTAATTTCGTTATACCAATCAATATGCAATGTGAGGATACACGGAATCGTTGTGCACAACACTTTCAGCAGAAAAACACTCAGAAAGTAACAAAAAACCTATAAGAAGCATCACTTACCTAAGTTCTTTGAATCACCATGTAATTATCACAAAATTAAAAAAAGAATAAAAAGAAAACGTAACAAATATCGATTAAATCGGATACTAAAAGTTACTCCTTGCGTAGTTACTCAATAATCTATACTAATACGAGCAATAATGATAAGCCTGGTTACGTCACGATAAGTGATAATCATACGGCAACGAGAAAAAAAATCTGAGCAATGGCGTCCCTTCCAAGCTTATTTTTGGGCAAAATATAATTATTTGGAAGGAAAAAACTTTACCAGTGACTTTGTGATAATTAAAGGCAACAATTTCAACAAAAAAAAATTTTGACCTCCGTTCTCCTTTAATGAAACGACAAATTACCTTCTAACAACCCAACCGTGGAAGGATCCAGGGAAGGTTTTATTGTCCGGCCCTCTTTGGGGTCGATGCAGCCGAAGTAATCTCTTCATCCGTAAAGAGAGCAGTAAATACGGCAAGCGCATGTAAATTTGGCTTGTGTTTAGTGTATGGTATGTCTTGCACCAAATTGTATGTCTTTATACATATAGAAAGTGTATAGCATAACTTGATGGAGAAGAAGGAAAGTGCTTAAAGCCGGATTTCCACTTAAGAAAATGATACGCGGACCAGTACGTACCGTACCACAGAGCATGCGCATAAATGTTTTTACAGAACTACGCGAACAGAAATGCTCAGTACGCGTACCAAAAAAAAAGTTCAACTTGATTCAACTTTTTTACGTAGCACGCGTATCACATTTAATGCGCACCAATGAGAGTTCTCTATTTTTGCACTAGTAAACAAAAACTGATCAAATTTATTTCATGAGACTTTCAAGATGGCGTCTTTGGATGGTCAACACCACGTACTGTCGAAAGCTCAATTATTTGAACTACTTCAGGCAGCAAGTCAACACCAAGGGCAGTTTATACAGCCACTAGTTAGTCAAGAAAATCCTAGTGAGCTCGGAGATCAGATTTCATCTTTTTTTTCTCAAGAAGTCCCTGGAACAACACAGCAGGAAGAGCAAGAACGTGTATGCAATGATGAAGGAAAAGAACTCACTGAAAATGAACTATGTGTCCACTTAATCGAAGAAATAATAAAGTACCCATGTATTTGGGATATTTCATCAAAGTCCCATAAAGTTAAACCGAAAAAAGTAGAAGCTTGGCGAAGAATTGCTTCAACCTTAAGTCAACCAGGTGAAATTAATTCTTCATTATAGCTATAGTTTTTCATTTTTTAGAGAACTATGATTTATATCTACATTGTATTTCTGTCGTTTAGTTTCAACATTGATAAATAAATGTATTGAATCAAATGATCTGAGATCTATTTATGTTGAAACTTTTACTGACTAGAATAGTATATTTTATTGGCATTTTTTTATATTATATTATTTATATTATATACACAGTAGTAACCTCCGCCTTTTTTGTGTGTCTTCACCCACTTCTTTTCCTTACATTAATATATTTTTATGAGTTGAAACATGGTGAATTATTCACTTTATTCTCCATTTTTTTGTTTTATTGTTAATTATATGGCAGGTAATGAAAAATCAATTTTTGAAAATTTTATTTTAGAAACCAACCTACAAAAAATATTTGATCGACTCAAAGATAATTATCGAAGATGTTTGCGTAAAAGAGAGAAGTTGACAAGGTCAGGGGCTGGAAGTAAAAAGTTGCCATCATGTGATTTTTTCTTGGAGTTGTCATTTTTACACGATACAATGTCGAGTGTACCAACTGATTCAAATTTTAATGCTATAATGCCTATAAATGATCAAACTCGATCAAAAACACCAGATACTACGGATGATGATGAAAGTAAAGATTTCATAACTCCAACAGCTTCTAGAAATGCAAAGGGAAAGAAAAGAAAACAAGTCGATCTTGATGAATTACTTGCTGAATCTATTTCATTAGATATAAAGAAAAGAAAAGAAAAAGAAAGTCCAAAAGCTAGTGATGAGGATTCAGATATGCTCTTCTTAAAAAGCCTTGTTGGTCACATGAGACTCCTTTCAAATAGGCGAAAAAAAGAAGCAAAACTGAAAATCTTGCAAATCTTGTTGGATTTTGATGATGATGATGAATAAACTAGATCAAGTTGTATTTGTTATGTTTATATTATTCTTCATGTTGTTTACATATTTGTTTATATTTTGTTGTTTATATATTAGTTAAGTTTACTATATTGGTAGTTTGATGAGTTCAATGTCATGTGCTGGTTATATAATCCCATTGCCAATCCACCTGACCTTCTGGAGAGGAGAAGTAGTCACGAAAGTCTTCCCTTACTTTTTTTGCGTTTCTACTATAGTTGTTTGATGCAGCTCTTGAAAATGGTTGCAATGCATCAGTGCTACTGATATCATTTCGCCAATCCCCAAGTCTCATACCAGTGACAGTATCACAATCAGTATAGCCCGGTGGACAATACCTTGAGTTGCATGTGTTGAACTCCAATACCTTGAGTTGCATGTGTTGAACTCTTTTCCTGACATTAAGAAGTTGTGCAAAACTATTACTGCCTTTGTTATATTGACTACTACATGTGTTCTAGCATTAATTGGTCGTCT
This sequence comes from Turritopsis dohrnii, assembly GCA_027922465.2. NCBI lineage: Eukaryota > Metazoa > Cnidaria > Hydrozoa > Anthoathecata > Oceaniidae > Turritopsis > Turritopsis dohrnii. The sequence goes on along the minus strand of BQMF02000119.1, from coordinate 763,124 downwards.
GAAAATGCGGAATCGAGAAGCTGCAATACCAAATGTATTTTCTATTGATCTCCTAGCCCTTGATAATCTATAGTTGTATATTCTTTCTTTGGTACCAAGCACTTCTTTTGGATAAGGTTTCATTAAATAATTTTTCAAACCAAATGCTTCATCTCCCACTAGAACGTAAGGTAGGGCACAACCTCTGTAACTTAATAAAGACTCTGGCTCCGGAATATCCATTCTTCCTTCATTGAAGGCTTCTCCCATTTGGCTGTTGGCAAAGACACCACCATCACTATTTCGCCCTAAATCACCTACATCAACTAATACAAATCTATAATTAGCGTCACAAATTGCCATCAAAACAATAGAAAAAAATTTTTTGTAATTAAAATACAATGACCCAGAATTTGCAGGAGCTTGTATCATCACATGTTTTCCATCGATTGCACCGATGCAATGAGGAAAATTCCAATTTTTCAAAAAATCATTTGCAATTACTTTCCACTCTTGTTTTGATTGGGGAGGCAGTAGATATTCTTCAACTAAAGCGTTATAGATTTCAGCACACGTCTCTTCAATTATTCGGCTGACACTTGTTGGACTGATACGATAACTGGTAGCAATAGTGGACTGTGCATCCCCTGTTGCAAGATATCTCAATGTGACACAAAGGCGTTCACCTGGCCCAATACATTCTCATTTTAAAGATGACTTTTGAATTCGTGGTCCAATTTTTGATAACAGTACTTCATACTGTTCAACGCTCATACGAAAAGACTTGAAAAAATATTCTGAGTCATGTAATCGCAAATCTTGCACTAATAAATAATATTCTCCTTTAACTTTCCTTTCTGTAAAGATTCTTCTCACCCAAACTCTCCTTTTTTTACTTAATTTTTCTTTTCTTCGTTTTAGCAAAAGAAGAGTTAAGGTTCTTCTACTCAAAATCATTTAGAAGTGTTTGTTTTGATTTTTATTAATCCCCCTAAAATCTAATCTTTTGGAAATTTGATTTTTATTAATCCCGCTAAAATCTAATCTTTTGGAAATTGATCCGCGGAGTGTTACGTATCAAAGTACGCGTAGTTCGTGTTCGGTTCGCGTATCATTTTGTTTAAGTGGAAATCCGGCTTAAAGAATGTGCTTGCATAATTAGAAAGAAAGTGCTACTTACGAATTTTGTTATGTCCCTGTCATCAACTTTGTTTTGGTGCAGGACGGGACTTGCTGCTGCATTGTTGAAACTATTCTAAAATGCTTATTTTACTTTCAAGATTAACTGAAGAGAGGCAATTCAACCAGAAAAACATTTATAACATACATTAACAGCTTTAGCCGGTTGGCTGGACAAGTTCTTGACAGCTTTCGAAATTTTTGTGTGGAACTTGTCAAATTCCTCTTTTGTGACATATTCTGTTGCTGCTGTTGCATGCAATGGTATTGATATGATCTAAAGATTCAGTATATATCATTTAATTTTCGTCAGTGTACAAAAAGAAGGAACTATTTTTTTTTTTGTAGACCGAAACTCACAGGTCCTTAATACAAAGGGGTTGAATGCTTTATATTTTCTGTCTCATATGTTTAATAACTCTTTAAATACCGTAAATCTCCGAATATAAGCCCTGGTCTTAAGGTCGTAAGGCTTTTTTGCTGGGCTTATATACAGGGGGGCTTATAATCAGGGGGGGGGGGGGGCTTATACACGGAACAACATTTGTGTTAACAACAACAATCATATATTTTGTATAGCGTTTAAAAACGTACAATATAAAATATTTTTCAAACGACGGGCACCAGAGGGAACATGGGTCCTCGGGGGAGGCATCAAATTCACTAAAAAAATAAAAAATGTTTTTCTACAACGTTTTTTGTGTATTTGATCCATGTATTAACCCATGGGCTTATATAGGGGGGGGGGGGGGGGGGGGGGGGGGCTTATATATGGACCTACCTTTGCGTTAAGATTTTGGTGGGCCTATATTTGGGGGGGCTTATATTCGGGGGGGGCTTATATTCGGAGATTTTACATTTAAATTATTAAGGCACGGTGGCAAGACCAGACACCCTCCTTATATTTAACACCTGAATGTACTTTTTAGCATACTGTCCACTAACATATATAAAAGCATTACTTCTGCAGTACTTTTAAGCAGTTTATTCACGCATGCAAGTTCCAAGTCCAATTCATCTTCCTCATCACTACTAAATGTGTAGACGCGTTTATGTTTGTAAGCTGAAAGCGATAAATCAGATATTGATTTCAAAATTAAATACAAACACTTCATTTAAGGATTCTTGTATCCAAAATGATATCACATGAAAATAAGAGAGCCATACCTTAGTCGTACAAATTTTTGCTCATACTAATTTTTCGCGACAAAGAAATGGATTCACAGGTGAAATTTAATACAGAGTTTACGACTTATTTTCTAATTATAATCTTTAATTTGGGCCAGTAAATTTGTCTTACAGAACTATTTAAACCCTGCTGAGGTCGGGTGTTGAAAAAGTCACGACTCATGGAGGTACTGCAACTGGCTCAATTCCCTGATGTATTTCGGGGAAAATGAAGGCTAGTCGGGGAGATTTACGCTATGATGAACATCCGGAATATGTAGCCCCACTCCTTGTAGTGGCTTCTGCCTTGAGTGGGGTGAGTGATTAAAAAAAACAAAAAAACTTGAGAGAAAGTAAATACACATGAAAATTGATTTTTGACCATTGCACGAAAATTTACACAAAATAAATTGATTTCAAATGCGTGAAATTAAATCCACGTGAAAATTTCAAGTTTCAATTCAGAATGACTGAAAATTCTAGGCAGTTCTTGGATTACTTTACGGGTAAGAAAGTTTCACGTTTTCGTGTTTTTTGGTCAATTTCACAAAAGTTCATCCCACGCGAAATGACCTAGGAATTGAATTGAAAAATTGAAGAAAAACCCCACAAATTTCATATTTTTTTTCACATGTTTTTCTTTCAACAACACAAGTATTATATCAGTCAAAATATTCAGAGAAAAAAATTACACCAAAACAGAAAATCACGAAAGTTAATCCCACGTGAAATTCACTTTTCCAGTTGAATGGGACAGATTATTTTATGCGAAATAGATTTAGTCACTCAAGTAAATCCCTGAAATTTCGCAGGGTTTTTTCCTTGCGAAAATTTCTCCTGCGAAACTTTCTCCCCGTAAAGTATGTTTACGTAAAGTATGGTACTTTTTATAACAGACAGATTTGTGGTTTTCTTATTTTCATGTGACAGTGTTTACAACATGATCTTTTGTAAGTTTCCTGTAAATATCTCATGATATCTTATATCTTATGATGTTTGGATATTTACTTTGAATCCTACTAGAATCCTATTATGATCCTGGTAGGATCCTTTTACTGTGACAGCTGGGGGCAAATGAACTTCGGATTTCTGGGGTGGCATCCCTATGTAGGGGAGGGGGGGCATGAAATTTCTGGGGAGCAAATGGGGTTAGACCTCACAAAAATAAATTTTTCAGTAGTATTGTAATTGGAAATTTCAACTATTCTCATTTTTGAAATTGACAATTCAAATTGAAAATGTAAACTTATAAGATATACACACATTGATTGTTTTCACATGTTCCACTTCGTGATTTTTGTTACAATTACATTTTAAATTCAGATGTGCTATTAACCATGATGATGATGATGATGTTGTAGTGTTCATTTGTTTCAATTGTACTACATTTCTTATCATCCCGCCTATCAGATCCCGTTTGTTGAATGTCTGTCTTTGCTTCAATTTCTTAATAAATCTCAGAAATCCCCCCATTTACTTACTAAAGTCTGTCTCAATATAATTGGCAGTGGAAACAAATTACCTCATAACTTTTGATAGCCACTTCCGATTCCAAAAACTTTTTTTGCATGTTTTAGATAATCAAAAGCACTATATTTGAATATATTTTTGGTTGAAAAATTCACGATTTTTAGCGGTTAAATTTGCGATTTAAAAAATAAAGCTTTTTTTCTACTTAAGCTATAACTTTCATTTTTGCACCAGTGGTAGCCCTGCCTTAGACAAAGAAAGTTATAAAGTTTGAGGGCAAACCGATGGGTTGTTCAGAAGATATGGGACCCGAAGTACCCCTCAGTAGCGATTTTATGCGAAACATCAAAACATCAAAGACTTTATGTGAATGAATTAAATTTGCCAGTCAGTTGATCTGTTGATGTTTAAAGTTGTCAAAAGTTTGTGTTTTATTGGCATAACTTGAGATAAATGCAATTGGCGCAAAAACAAGGAATAGTGACATTCGTCGATGTATGGTGCTTCTGCTCAAAGAAACACCAACAGTTTTACGCACATGCTCTCCTATATCTTTTAACGTAACAACATTGGTGTACATAACACTGTCACGTTGATGCAAACATACTTTGGCTGGGTTCTGTTGGATGAAGGTTGTGATAGTCAGCACAAAACCAGGGATTTCACTGTGATAACTTAGCTGATCTAAAACTCCTGTAAAAAGTAAATAAGTTGATAACACCAAGATTAGTAATATTCTAAATTTTAGAATATATTCTAGATTCAACAAAACTTTTAGAAAAAAAAATTGCTTGAAAAACTCCTCAACCTTGGATGTCAAATTTCTTTTTTTAATTACCATTTTGGTCTTAGAACTAGTTCTTGCATATGCATACGTTCTTGAAATGTTCAGAAACTCACTGGAGGAGGGTGCCTAGAAAAAATCCATACTTCAAAATTGTCTACATACATCCAAATAGGAACTCTTTATAACTCTTTATAAAATAAAATGAATCCTGGTCAAAATTTTCAAAATGTTTTTTCTTTGTAATTTGTAATTTTTCTTAAGAAATTTAATCCTTTAGAGTTGGATTTTTTGCAAGTAAATCTTTTAAAATTGTACAAGTTGCTCTGTAAACACGAAAATGTATACAAATAATAATAAAAACATTTGCTATCAGATTCAGATGGACATGGATGACATTTGCCAGGCACTGCTGTGAGAGTATACCTTCTATCTCCTTTGTTATAGTGGTTGCCAGGCACTCTTTATAATGATACGGAATCAAATCAATACCCACAATTCAGTTCGTCAACGTAAAATAAACTTTCTACTGATCTTATTCTCATTTTCTTGTCATCCTCCACGCGTAAATTATATTTTCATAATCATATTTGGGAGGGATTCTATCAGAATAGATCCATATTTTTAGGATCTTTGGATTGCCATGATTAGATAGTTACAAATAGTTAGAAAAAAAGTTTGGTTTCTGAGAATTCAGACACTAATCAAAGTAAATCCAATATTGGAGACATCATCACTATCTAAAGTAAATAACACTATAAAAAATACATATGGCTTATTTTCGAAACAAACTTGTCAATGTATGAACAACAACAACAGGTTGGATTTAATATTTTCATGAAGTTTTCTCGGAACCTCAACTTCACTTTATAATAAAACCAAGTGGAATGGGCATGGAAATAATTCTGTTCTTTCAAGAAATATCAGACTATAATATAAATAACAAATAACAAACTAACCATCTCTTGCATTCACAATGAACACAAAAAAGAAAATCTGTTAGGTGCTCTTTATACAGTGTGTTTCAAAGTGTTGGAAACAGAAATTTCAAACATTTTTCGACTTTTATATGTTTGTGAAAAAAGAAAAAGACATCAGCACCCCATTATTAATAAACAATGTGTTAATCGACCATTAAAAATTTTTCCAACACATTTTCCTTATTTTTTCAAAAACGGCTTTGAAATTTCCATTTCCAACATCCTGAAACTTATTAAGAGTCTATCTGCCGACTTGGTTCTCAGAATGCTTTTTAAAGACAATAACATAAGGTTCCTTAACATATAAATTAGTGTTCAAACTGTATTTTTGTGTAGTTTCTTTATTTTGAGTTTTAACAGGGTATCTAGCTTGTACCGTCAATTGTCCTAACTTCAGACAGCCTTCCTAACTTTGTACATGCTAATAAACAGACCTTTCTGGTTAACAAAATGTACATAACCATACTCAACCGAGTCAAAACAAATACTAAAATATTAGATGAAGCAGATAAAAGATGTTGAAATGCAATAAGCGTGAAGAATCACCAGTTATATCAATGGTGCAAACACCTTTTTTCCAATTTTTTTTACAAAAGATTCCATATCTCCTCGAGTATCAGCAAAACAAGTAACTTTGCCACAATTCAATCATCTTACTTGTGAAGGTTAATAATGAATTTGTGTCACAAAGACGCAAAATGGCACTATATAGTCAAGGCACCTAGAAATTTCGCACCTTAAGTTGGAACATAAAACTTTCGCAGCAGAATTTTCAATGTAAAATATTAACAAAACTTCAACAAAATTGTTTTTCAGATTATCCTATCATCTCTGCTGTATAATTCAAAAAAATTGTGTCTGTAGCGTGATCTACAATCTTTCAAAATCACTTTCGCGCTGATGGCCGGAAATTTACTCTATTCTAACTTTTCAAGTGCTCGATTATTATTGCGGAGTGCTTGCGCTTGAACGCCGTTCAACGATCACTTCTCAGTTTGTTTTGAAGGTTAAAGCAATGACTTTTAAACCCATGAAAAATAATTTGAAATGAATTATGGGTAGTAAGTCTAAAGGCCTGCGAAAGTTCTAGATTACTATCACGAACTTGAGCATGCAAAAATTTCGCAATATGAAAAAGAAAACTAAAGTTCGCACCAAGTTGGACACTCATTATAAAAAGAAAACAGAACTGAATATTACTAAATACTTTATTTTAGTTTAAACGCATACAAGTTATTTCAGTACACGCGCGAAGAAAACTCCTCAGAAGGAAATATAAACATAATATCGATATCTTTTTATTTTATCTTTTAATATCTCGTTAATCATTCATCAGACAGCGATTCAAAATTATTTAGTAAGTTTCTTAAAATCATTCTTTTTTATTTCATCTTCTTCGGTTTCACCGGCTGAATACATATCATGAGTAAAGTAAACATTATTTCGGCATTTTCATTCATGCATGATTATCATTTTGCAGATCGCAGCCATGCCAAAAATAAGCAAAAAAACCTGGTCAGAGGAGGATATTGGTCTCGCCTTAGCTGAGGTAAATGCCGGCTTTTCCATCAGAAGCGTGGCATTAAAGTATGGAATGACGGACACCACACTTAGAAACAGGATGAAAATGCGAATATCTGGACAGGAACTTGTGGGGTCTGGACGAAAGTGCACTTTGAGTGAAATTGAGGAGAAGCAGCTTGCGAAGTGCATTTCATCAATGTGCGATACAGGCTTCAGCCCAACACGCAGTGACATAAAAGACATCGTGAAAGGTTATGTCCAAGCTCATAGCCTTAAAACACCGTTTAAAGATGGGAGACCTGGGAAAAATTGGTTGCGCGGATTTATGAAGCGCAACAATTTATCACTTAAAAAGGCAAATTTAATAAGCAGCGCTAGGAAATCCTGCACTTCCAACCCGTTTATTGTTTACGATTTTTACGACTTGCTGCAAAAGGTCGTCGATGAAAAGCAACTCACACCTAGTCAAATTTGGAATTGCGATGAAAGTGGCTTCCCAATGGATCCCCAAAGTTGCCGAGTTGTTGGTCCTAAAGGGAAGCAATCTCTGAAAGTCACTTGTGGAAGTGGCAGAGAAAACATTACAACACTAGCTGTTTGTAGTGCTGCTGGAAGAGCTTTGGATCCTTTGATCATATTCAAAGGGAAAAATCTGCAACGATCTTGGTGTGGAGATAAAGCTCTTCCAGGTACATTTTACGGCGTTTCGGACAATGGTTGGATGACGACAGCCATCTTTGCTGAATGGTTTGAAAACTTCAGCGCTACAGTTACAGAAAGACCTTTATTGTTAGTCTTTGATGGCCACTTAACTCATCTATCGTTACCTGTTATCGAGAAGGCCATCGAGGAAGATATTACGCTGCTGAAATTGCCTCCTCACTGTACCGACAAGTTACAGCCTCTCGACGTTGCTTGCTTTGAACCACTTAAGAGGGAATGGGAGGGCGTTTTGAATTCGTGGCTGAGTATCGTTGGACCACGTGGGGCTTTCAAAAAAAATAATTTTGTTGACAAACTCTGTGAAATCTGGCACAAGGGATTATCTCCGGAAAACATCCGATCCGGCTTTGAAGCAACTGGTGTTTGGCCGGTTAATCGTGACAAATTTCCAGAGGAACGGCTTGACGCGAGACTGGTTCGGCGATATCAGCACTGGGTTGCCATTGGAAAACCAACAGAAGATTTTGAGGAGTTGGCGCATTCAGTTTCAACTCCTCAAAAGGCGAAGGAGACCCCTGCCAGAGACTGCCAGAATGGTATTAATCTTTCGCTGACAGATTCTACATGTACGCCTACTACATCAACGCCAGAAGCTGATTGTTCCTGTCCAGCAAGCCAATTGCTCAAATCCCTGGGCCCTAAACCACCAGAGGTTCCAGGAAAAAAATGGTTGCTTGGCTGGACATTAGTTGATGCAGCTGCTGTTGTAGGAGAGCAACGAAGCACTCCTCCTTTGCAAAATGCAAGTTTTGAAGAGGTCATCCTCAACCGCATGAAGGGCCCTGTTGATCAACCAGCAGCAAAACGACGGAAGATCAACCTGAAAAGCCAGTTGATCTCGCAGCCAGCGTACAGGGATGAGATTCGAAAGCAGCAGGAGGAAAGTGCCAAAAAGCAGAATAAACAACCTAAAACGAAGAGGAATCAATCAATAATAAAAAAGATCGAATTTTTTGGTGATGGTGGAGCAGCAGCAGAGATTGGTGCTGATCGAGAAAAAGGAAGTGAAGAGGAGCGTATCGAAAGTGAGACAGAAGAAGAACTGACAGAAGAAGAGACTGATGAAAATAGCGAAAATGAGGAAGATGATAAGGAGGAAGAAAGCAAAGAAGTAGGGACAAAAGAGGCTCTCTTGAAATGTTGGAGGAGCTTGAATGTCCCTACTTCTGAGAAAGAAATAATTGGGAAGTGGTACGCCGGAATTTATCGTGAGAAAAAGAAGGTGTACTTGTATGTCGGCAAAGCTGTCAGGCGACATTTGTTCGATTGTGACGGCCCAATTGACAGCTTGGAATTAAATTGCTTGAAGCCACACATTGGCACGGGAACAGTATTAAATGAATACGCGAATGGCTATCAAGATATATATAATTTTAGTATTACCGACATAATTGATGGTCCGTTATTTGTGGAATGCATGAATGGTGGTCGATGGAATATCCCCAAGTACCATCAAATTCACGAACATTTTGAAAAGTCAGTTATCATTGACAGAATGGCAATATTCGGTGATTTGTAGATTTTTTTTATTCCAATACATATCTGTCACAAACTTTCCATGTTTTTCCATACATTTAAACACCTTCCCCGACACATAGATACATTTAAAAGTCAAAATTATGATGCGAAAATTTCAAAGTCCGTGCGAAATTTCTGCAAATTTTTCAAAGGATAGGTACTTTAAAAATTTCGCAATGCGAAAATTTTCGAGGCCGAGTGCGAAATTTTCAAAATTTGGGCACCGAAAAATTTCGCATAGATTTTTTTGAAATGTCGTAGGCTCAATCGGTTAGGGTTAAAGGTAATTACGATATATTAAATATGGTACCGTAACTGTTCTAAAGAGCTCAAAAAACTTAAAAGAAAGTAATGTTGTGGCGCTCAAAATAAAATTTTGTAAAATTGCGATTATTTTAGGTGCCTTGACTATAATATTCCAGTTTTGCTGTTGTTTTTTTACAAAATCACATTCCTTGGATTTTTTCTGATTGAAGATCCACGAAAAGAAACGGAACGCACACATTCTAGAGAAAGAACATATTTGATCTGTGGAAAATTTTCAATAAGTGGGAAGGGGCCTTGAGTCTTCTAACAATCCAAACAGTAGTAATTTTCAGCTAATACAGGGGAAAGACGAAGTAAGAAAATGTGAGCAGGATGCGGAAAGCATTTAAAATGTCTGACATATCACAAGAAATATGTGCAACTTTAAAGGTCTTTTTTGTGTGAATTCCATGTATCCATTCTTTAGATAGAGCCTTAAATCACCATGATCACACTGCAAAGCTCAGAGAGATTATGTGCAATGCCAATGTGTGTCTGAAGGGTACAGTTGACTTATTCAAAAGTTTGCATTTGTTAAGTTTAGTTATGATAAGTTTTGGATTCAGTGCAGTATAGATTATTACTGGATGTGGTTTGCATTTTGTGGAGATATATTATTTTTTTGCATCCGAAATTAGCAAGGATGTCCGAAGTTAGGACGATTGGCGGTAATTAACGTCAATGTTGCATCCAAAGGAAATCACAACACATCAACACCTTCAAAATTTTCATTTCAAAAATAAAACTTGCACATACCTACAACTTTGCAAAACGAACAGAACAGGCACAAAGCAAAATTCAATCAATCTGAAACCACGAGGATGTTAGTTATGCGTTATGTACAGTATACTTCAGTCAATACTTTAATCAATGCAAAATATAATTTTGGATCTATAAAAGCCTGTACATAGTTAACTTAAAAAAACTTGCATCCGATCTAAAATCCGAACTGCCGACAACGAAGACTACTATAGCAACAGTTACTCTATCATACAGTTGTTTAACTGCCAATTTGAGGCCATCAAAAACTTGACAGTGTAAACCTTGCTAAAATTGTTTGGGTCAGTGAGGTTAGGGTCAGGCTATGCCTCAGTTTTTCAAACGCTTTTAGAATTGTCACCAATAAGTTTGATGGTCTCATATATTGGCAGATACATAAACATACTTTCATAGGGATGCAACCCCGTTCCCAGGGCTTCTTGCCTTTTTGATATACTCACGAAGACGAAGAATTTGAAGTGAATCCCTATTGAATGGGTAAGTACATTGAAAAGATTTTCGAATACTTTATGATGTGTTTTCTTTCTTTAAACACCGCTTGACCATGCCGAAAATCTGCTTCTTAACGATGGTTTTTGTTTTGTTTACAGATGCGACACCAATGATTTTTGCTGCACAACAGATGCGACACCAATGATTTTTGCTGCACGACAGATGTGACACCGATGATTTTTGCTGCACGACGCTCTAAAGAATCCATCTTAGAGGTTTGAGTACAGTTAAACGAAGTCTTGACGGTGGAACTTTCTTTAAACACCGCTTGACCATGCCGAAAATCTGCTTCTTAACGATGGTTTTTGTTTTGTTTACAGATGCGACACCAATGATTTTTGCTGCACGACAGATGTGACACCAATGATTTTTGCTGCACGACAGATGTGACACCGATGATTTTTGCTGCACGACAGATGTGACACCGATGATTTTTGCTGCACGACAGATGTGACACCGATGGTTTTTGCTGCACGACGCTCTAAAGAATCCATCTTAGAGGTTTGAGTACAGTTAAACGAAGTCTTGACGGTGGAACTGTATGTCAGCAATGGAAGGATCATTAAATCATAGATTGATTGCGCGGCTTTAACAGTTAGAGTTTTTCGTACACTATGAAGCAGACGTAAACGAGCAGATGCCTTTTTGTAGGATCGATCAAAATTATGGGAAAGAGATGCTGGTCCAAAATGTTTCCAATAACCAATAACCAATAACCCTGTTTCCATGTTTACAATAACCCTAACCCTAACATGTTTCCAAGATGTAACTAATCATCTTCCCAGTTCCAATGCTTACCTTTCAATTTCTTATCAGTTAGTGGTGACTCGTCGTGGTTTCTCTCGAATGAAAGGACACAAAGAAAGGTGATAGATAGATACGAGAGAGAGAGGAGAAATATTCGACATTCCATTACAATGTACATAATGCACCGTCCACCATGAACGTATAAGAGGATAAGAATTCACAACTAATTCCTAAGCATTTCATTTCTATTAAGCCTGGTTCAGACCTGGCGATTATGACGATTACGACGATTAAAAAAAAATTAATTGTCGCAATCGTCAATCGCCAGGTGTGAACCAGGCTTAAGCATTTCTTCAGTAATTAGTCATCAATCAGTTTTTGATATAATTAGTCAGCGGCTTTAGCCAGATGACTATTGGAATAGGGTTTCGTCGTCGTCGTCGTCGTCGTCGTCTATGATTTTTTTATTAGAAATATCTATGAAGGAGTGTCGTCTAATGGATTTTTATACTGAACACGTTTCATTTTAAGCTTGATCTCCGGCAAAACTTTCTATTATGTCATGATGTCATGTTTTGATACTCTAGGGAATGTAAATGAATAAAATTATTTTTAAAAAAGCTTGCAAGAACTTGATGTTCTTTATAATAATAAGGTTGTTAAATTTGTTGAACACATGTGAGCTCTAGAAAAATAATTCTGGATCAGAAAATGTCATTCTGTTATTGTTTGAAAGCCTTACAGTCATTCGCAGGGAATACTTGTGCCTGTTAGGGCATCTTGTTGTTCTTTCTCTGGTCAGTACTGTTCAAGTAAATGATGAAAAAATTTTGCAAGATTAACAAAAACGCCGCTGACTTGCTGCCGTAATCGGCTGCATTTTTGATATTTTGATTTTGACGATTACAAAAGTGTTCACATTAGACGATTATGACGATTACACTGAATTTTAATCGTCGTAATCATCGTAATCGCCAGATCTGAACCAGCTTTTATTACAATCTCTTATATCGGCATTTCTTTGATGTATTAGTTTACACGGGTATACGACGCTTTAGATTTAATGGAAAACAAAGAAATTAGAGGAATTATGGCTTACAGATACATCTGCGGCTTTCTTTTAGCATCACAAAGCTTCTACGATAATATTTAAATAACGTTGAATTGGAATTGTGATAAATTTCTAGGAGTTATGCAGCATTTTGTGTACAGTAGACAGTAGTCGTACCCCGGATAACTCGGACATTCGCTAAGTCGTACCAATTTCTTGTCCCCCATTACATTTGATGACCCTCATCAAGACTTCGGATATCTCGGACATTCGTTTAGTCGGACCAATTTTCGGTCCCCCTTGAGAGTCCGAGATAACGGGAGTCTACTGTATATACTTTTTTCCGAAAAGAATCGGTACTTTGAAAGATGTCTGGGTGATATTTGCCTGAGAATATGTAGGAAGAACAGCGTCTGTTCATTCAATTCAGAAGATTTCATGTTTGAGACTGTAAGAGGTCAAGAGGAATCAGAGTTTAAAAAAATAGCTCTAAAATAAGCGTAGAAACTTTAAACTCATTTCTGGTTGGTTGTTACGATCATGGAAGCCAATGGAAACATGTATTTTTAACGGTACTTGAGGGAGTTTCATAACTTGCTTTGTCAAAATTTCAATAAACCGAGGTGAGATTTTTGAGCGGTCACTAATCGACCTCTATTAGGGACCGAAACTACAACGGCAACGTGGACGACGACGTGAGGCAAACAAAAGATTCACTTTACTCCATAGATTTGCTTTAGAATGGAAGTCATTTCACACTAAACTATTGGGAAATATTTTTAATTTTACTAATGTCATTATTAGATTTGCACGTTCTACCAGGGATATGTTAAAGCGTAGCAAAATCATATGAAAATAGACAAACATAGTAAGGAAAACTGAAACAGCCAGCAACCACACTCAGCCATAACCTAACCATAGTGAAACGAAGCGATTCTTACACATAGTAGATATTCATACCGAGTTTTCGTTTGTTTTGAAATAGAAAATTTCTGCCATTTCATTACAGGTGCCTTGCAGTTCAGAATAATATCACATGACATACAAGAATTTATTGAAAGTCACGTGATTAAAGTGACGGAAAAAGATATAAACGAAAAGAAAATGACGTAGATATATGCCCCAGAAAAATGAAAGTCGTGGGAGATCGTGGTCTTCCCTGATTCTATTTTCACAAGATTTGATAAATTTAATGCTTTATCTTGCCTTGACAATTAGCAGGATATAAGGGAATTCCTCCTTCCATCGATACAACACCAACAGATTTCGCTCTGTGCGAGGCTATAAATGGCTGTTTATCATCCTTATAAGGCAGGATACGATTTAAATCTTTTTTAAAAGTCTAAAAGCTTCTTTGACAAAAGTCTATCTGAACTGAGATTGTACAGAAAACGTATAGATGAAGTAAAAAGTGGCTTTTTGTGACTTATCATTTTGATCGCTTCATGGCGCTTGGCCGCCATTTTTGACAACACACATAGGACCGTCTTTGTTTTCTTAAAACAAAAGAAATTCAATGAACATTTTTGATTGTCGAATCTCGCTCTGCATCCAGCTACGCTTTAACATATCCCTGGTTCTACACACAACGTGAAAAGTAATATTTTGAAGTTGTACTGAAAACGTAAACGTGAGAATAGCAGTACTTCGGATAAATTTCATAATTCTGTCTCTCTAAGTTCAAGAAACAAACTTCATAGGCATTATGAATAACCTTCTTAACCCAAGTGCATAGTTTCTGCTCTTTTGTGATTAGTGAATATGTAATTTTATAATTTATATTTTCAATAAATATATTACTTTTATACGGTACGGGATGAAGAACCATTGTAAATAGATAAGCCCTGAAAATAAAGCATTATTTTAAGATATGTATATTTTTCATTAAGAACGTCTTTGCGTGAGATCTCTAAACCCCCCTCTTGTTTTCTCTTAAGCTACATACAAATCCTCCCATTTTTCATCCAATGTTTGATCTAAAAATGTATACATTGATCTACAACGGGAAACCAGGATATTTTCCTCACAACGATCAATAACCGTTCTCAGATTTAGCTTGCCCTTTTCTTCTTCCCAAGCAAATTTTCATGTGATATTCGTTTCACTAAATTCATAATTCATTAATTTCTTGTCGACAAAATTGCGTTTCTATGCAATTGTTTCTATGCAATTGTTTGTTTGCAATTGTTGGCTATGGTAATGAAGTGTCCTATTGCTTTGACTTGTTTGCTTTTTTTTGGTTGCGTGTTCGAACTCAGTTGCGCCATCAACAATACGATTATACGATTATACGATTAATTCTTTGAGATTTCAATGGAGCGTCAATCTTGACGATTTCAATTTAAGCTACATGTTTTGGGGAGCGTCTTTCAAAATGCAAAGTTTGCATATGAACCCCGGAGACGTAAGGCGTGGTAACAGATGAAGTATCAAGTCCCAAAAGCCGAAAAAATTTCAAAAACTTTTAAAATTAAATTAAACATGCTGTTTACAAAGAACAACAACATGTTGAAACCCAACCTCGAGTCCAGGGTCTCTTGTCTTTTCGATACACGGATGATCCTGGGTTCGAAGTTGGTCGAAACCCTAACAGAAGACATTGAATGATTCTAAAATCGGATTAGCTTGATAATTAAGATTTCAAATAACATTCAAATTACAAAAAAATAAGAATGTGGCCTGAGATGACAAAATATTTGATCGATGAAGTCAGAACGGAAACAAAAATTATCAAAATAAGATTACTCTGTGATTAAATTGGTAATCCGTACTCTGGGCTACCAATACATATCTTTCTAGGTTTATGTGATTAGATAATCAACTAACTTTCTAATTTTGTGTGGATCGTAGCTGCAAATGTGGGTCGTCAGTTGTGATTGATAAACTTTACGGTCAAACCTTTGTTAAGGCTGTTTGTGTTCAGCGAACAAATTAATACGCTCGTTCGTTCAACCCAAAATAACAGACTTTCAGCCGTAAACATTGTACCTTGTGAGACAAACATACTCTTAAGCCCATTACCTTGCTGACGTCACCGTCCATGTTGTTGTCGTGTTTGGGGAAACTTCCAATCACCTGTGACAATTTGTTTTCGAATAATACAACGGTTTGCACTGAGGATAATTATAGGGGATTTAATATTGTAATCCCAAATAATTTCAAACTTTTTCGGATTGTGTTATCTGTATCTGTCCGAAATAGTTTTCACCCAACCTCTAACCCAGGATCTCTTATCTTCTCGATATACGGATAGCGTATATCGCATATCGAAAAGGCAATAAACTCTGGGTACGAGGTTGATTTTTTCACCGAAATATTACATTAATTCTGTCGTATTACCAAAAAAAACAGCGTTTCCTATTCTTGTTAAGAATGATATGTACTTTGAAAAGTGCTTGTGGCTTATCGCAAACTGGCCGTCTCAAACTTGCTTGGTAAGGTAGTATCATCCCATAAGAATCTATCGATTGACCGTTCCTGTAAAGTTAGAGCGACACCACAAGTATTTCCTTCAGTTAGTTAACTGAGTCGCAAAACTGTCGACAAGAAAGCAGAATGGAAAGAGCTTGGGCTTCCGGATACTTGTTGACAAAACTCGCCAAGTTACTCATCTGCAAAATATTTAGGTTTCGAATGGATTGCATGCTTGTAAGAAGACCTTTGTGTGGAGGTGAAAGAACAACCTCGTACCCAGGGTTTCTTGCCTTTTCGATATACGGACGTCGGCGAAAAGGCAAGAAACCCTGGGTACGAGGTTGGTGAAAGAAGGCATTAGGAAGTCACATGATCAACACTATTTAAAAGGAAATGTGATTTCAAACTTTTAAAATCTATTGTCATCCAAAATCAAGATAGAGGTAAGCTAACTTTTTACTTGTTAAAAAAGGTAATAAAAATAGTAATTTGGTCCAAATTTTCAACATGCTTCAAGTTTTTTGAAAATCTGCACATACATCAACTTGAATACGACAACTTTGAATTCACCATTCACTGTTCGTGAGTGGATCGGGAAAGGGAAGATAAAAATCAAACGCAAAGTGTTAATGTTCAGATTGTCAAAATACTTGGATTAGAAAGTGGCTCTATTGTTTTAGTGTGCGGCCGCAATGATGTAGTGGTAAGTGCATTATCAGAGGTATATATTATGTAAAGAGGTTCAACACAGTTAAATTAGCAGTTATATATTCAATAGAAAATGGATTTTGATATCGAAAAAGACAGCAAAGATGTTAACTCCATGGCGCTAGCTGCAAAAAATGGCAGATGGAACGAAGTGTTTCATATTTTGGACGAGAAAAGTCATCTGATCAACTGCATACCTGAGAAGAGGGCGTGGGCCGCCCTTCATCAAGCCGTTTATTGGGAAGACGCCAGCATTGTGAAAAGGCTTCTTGAATACGAAGCGTGTGATTCCTTGGTAGCAACACGAAACAGCTTGGATGGGCGGATAGAGCCGGGGAGTACAGCTGCAGTTATCGCCCAGAGCTTTAACAATCCACACATCAAAAAGTTGATTGAGGATCACACCCACACACACAGAAGTAAGCGGTTCCATTCCGACATCGACTTCGTTATTTCGAGAGAATATGGAGAAAAGGTTCGCGATGCAGGTTTTCCCTTGTTTGTTAACGAAATCATCATTTATAAAGAATCATTGGATGTTCATCACGACGAGATTAAGCTTCACATGACCGACTTGATGAAGCAGATTTTTGAGAGAGAAGAACACACATGGAAGACGTTGGAGGGAAAGCTTATACAAGCTCTATACGGAGTTTGCAAAAATGCTGCCGAAGATTTGGGATCCGCTTCGACAGAAGAAAAGTTCTTTGAAGAACTGATCCTGCTTTATACAAAAGATATAATCTACAACCAAGTGAACGAAGCAGTTGGAAGAGAATTCAATGAAGATTATCAACCGTCGGGGGATGATTTAGGAATTGGCATATTCGCATTTCTGTTGGATATCGCTCTTTGCTTTTGGCCCAAAGCAGTACCAGTTTCCAATAACACTTACAGGGGTGTAAGTGTGAATGTTGCCAAGAAGTATAAAGCCGGCGATACTATCATGTTTACCACTTTCGTTTCCAGTAGCAAGTCGAAGGTGGTTGCGGACGGATTCCGAAAGGGCACTGGAACTTTGTTTATCATCAACAACCAATCAAATTCGAAGATGAAGCCAAGAGATATAAGCAAATTTTCACGTTACCCTGGCGAACAAGAGTGCCTTTATCCTCTTGGTGCCGAATTTATAGTAACCAAAGTGGACAGGGAAAGCGTATATTTGCAGCTTTTGGCATGAAAAGTGTATTAGCCGTTTCACAATAAAACTACCGGACGAAAATTAGGGTGTTGTAAGGATAAGATGACCAGATATAAACATTTAATCTTGACGGTTTCGTGTAGCCATTCAATTACTTCATTATATCACACTTTCTTTTTCAATGTTGCACAACTAGCCTGTCTTTTGACTATTATTAAAAACTGGGACTTGTTATCTTCTTAAGTAAAGAATGTCCATATGGAATGATGGATTTGATAATTTTATAACTTTCACGAGGTGAATAATGATACTTTATAATGAAATTGTATTACTTGGACAGTGATTAAAAATTCTAATGTTTTTATTACGACGGTCTATTCGCGTTGTTGAATGGGAATTTGGTCCCATATTTCTGCCTGGTGTCTTGATAACCAAGAATCATGCCTGTTTGAGTGTTGTGTTCAAATCTACATATTTGCGCGTGGATTGCAGAGATCAAACTGAAGATCTGCAAATACCTGAAACAATTTAGCGGACTTTTCTTACGCTTGATGGAGAGGCTCCCGCCAGTAGTTTAGCACAAACATTCAAACATTCACTATAGAAATATTCACACCATTTCGAAAAGACCACTGCAATGAAGAGCGTTTTTATTGAAACAGTGTGTTCGTCACAGTGATCTTTTTGACGATTTCTCACTGAAAAAAAAAAGGTTCTATGGAAGGTAATGAGACATTTGTTTACTGACAATGACAACCCAGTCGGCAAAATCGCCAAAAAATCACTGTGACGGAGAGAATTTTTATTGAAGTTGTGTCCATATTTATATAGAAATGCACTCCTTCGCAGAGGTTTTTTAACATATGACAATGACAATATGTCTGATGGGTAGATCTCGAAAGATAATATCATGGATAAAAACTTCATGCTATGATGGTGATGTAATTATTGTAATCTTGAAAAAAATGATGATGAGGCAAAACTCAAATCTAATATATTTAATAATCTGGGAATTATTCTCATCGGCTAAAACAGACATTAACGGCTAAAACAGACATTAATCGCTTGTTTACTTCAAATTAAAGCTTACGTCAGCATGCATATTGAAATTCTATCAGAATTGATCGCTCCCAAAATCTCCTAAATAATCATATACCACAATGCAATGCTTAAACCACTTGCTTTGTGAGAATATCTGTTTCGTTCGCGAAACCTTTTCATTATTTAATCGAGGCTGTTTTAACGATCTTTTTTTCAATACATTATGGGATCATCATATTAAGGAGATAATAACATTTCGAAGAGTGACGAATTCCAAAAGTCTGATCGGAAGTTTCCGGTCATTGTGTATAACAATGCATATCCTCTACTACACATTTTTTTTTATAACCAACCGAGTTGCTAAGGGCTCAGCCCTCAAAATGGCCAAAAAAATAAGCAACTTGCTTAGCAACCCTAAGCCCTGAAATCTTCATAGCAACTTTTTTATATATTTCCCCGTAGGACGAAATATATGTTAAAATCGGCATTTTCCTTCTTCTCCTTCTTCTGCTTCTTCTCCTTCTCCGTTCACTTTTATAGCCGCGGTTCGGTATTGAATTTTCGCCTAGCCGCCAAAGTAGATAAGAATAGAGGCTAGTCTACAGCACGCCATTTTTTTCAGTCAGTGCAGATGAGTGGAAGATTTTTGTTTTTTTTCTGCTAGGTCTTAAAATGATTCAATAGATGAAACGTTAAATGATGGAAATGAATCGTTTTAGTTGTGTTGTCGTAAAAACTTTTGAATGAACGTGTAAAACCAGACAAAAAATTGATGTATCAATGATGTTTTGTTTTTGTGTTGTTGATAACATTGTTATGATGATTGGTAATTAATATGCTTCGAACAGCAAACCATTGAAGGTGTGGTTTCAGTGCAAAGGTGAAAATTCATTATCAATAGCCAGGCTGAAGATTTATTTTTATTTTACATCCTGATATAATGTAGCCCAACTGAACTAAAAGCATGATGATGTACCAGCCATAAAGGAAACCCTTTTGCCTTTCATGTGGAGAACGACCAGTTCAACCAGTTTCAAAAAGTACATACAAAAACAGCTAGTAAAAACATGATGTCGTATATGCAACAAGAAGTACAGAAAACCTATTACGTATAATATTTTAAAACATATATATATAGTCATTTAATCCAACAACGGAAACATAGTTTACTATGGATGAATTCCATGATCACGTATACTGTTTTGATACTGTATATCATATTTTATTTTGCAAAATTTAATATTATGTATGTCAATTTTCCTGTACGAACAACGAACGTAATTCAAAACACAACACAAATGACAGTCTGTAATTTAAATGAAGCCGGAGCACAAACTTCTACTTTCAGCTATGTAGTGATTTGGTTATGGATATGTATTTTCACTACCAAAGTTTGTTTTTTTCCATTTGGGATTTATATATGAAAGGTGATTTTTACCACAAAATAAACACAAAATAAATTTCTTTTATTCTGAATACTTGAATTTAGTTTTATAAATTGCCACTTTAAGAGTGTGTTTACATGAGAGCCGTAGTGAACTCAAACCGGTTTGAAATTTCCATCCTCCCGTTACGAGTTTCGATACGGGTAATTATTTCACTATGGTTCCTGGTCAAACCTTTAGCGATGTTTACATGATAACGGCTGTACTGAAATTTGGAAAGGTGTGAAAGTTTTCACATTTCATTGTTTTATCATAAAATGTGTTAACAAGCATGTGCATGTTAATTAAATTTTGCTGACACATGAAATAAAAATATAGAATGTGCTAAATTTATTCCATCGTGCATAGAAAATATTTCTACCTATAATATTTGTTAGTAGAGATTTTGATTACTTTTGATAGTTATTTGCTTATATGTCTACCCGAAAGTATACTGTGGTATCAAAATTAGGTTTAACAATTTTCTTTTCTTCTTTTGTACTGTATACAAATTTTATTTCATATTAGTTCCCAGACTCTTCGAGAGTATAGCGAAGAGAGCGCGGTAGCAAACAATCAGTTCATGGCGTGCGTGCAAACAATCAAGATGGTAGACATCAACACGAGGAAATCTAAAGATAAGTTTTTCTTTTATATTATTTTTCATTTTCTGATGCAAACTGCTTGGTCTTTCTAAAAAAAAAAAAAAAAAAAAAAAGTTTGTAACTCAAAAATGGCTGATCCTGAAGGAGAAAATACGACCACAACATGCCTGCAGGAAACAGTGGCTTACCTTACTAAAATTATTCTCAGTTTAAAAAATGATGTGTCAGAATTAAAGAACAAAGGCAAGAGGGAAAAATCAAGCAGTTTGTACAATTTGCAACAAAAAAGTCGAACTAATGAGGATGGTGAGGATGATGATGCTGATGATGATGATACATCATCCTCACCTTCCCCACCTCGTAACAAATCCAAGAAAAAGAAACATAAAAGGAAAAGAGCCAGCCTTGAGAACTCACCAGTGCATGAGCATCCTAAGAAGAGGAAGAAAGTCCCAGTGAGGATAGACACAAGCCCAGTGAGGCACACTGTCGAATCTGATCGTGATGATGAACACTTTGATTTTGGGAGAGAACTTCATGAGGAAGATCATGACTTTTTTAACACAAGAGCTAGTCAGACTGAGGGCTATGAATCAAATGATAGCTTAGCCATAGGCGAAAGAGACAAGAAAAAACTGAATTGTGAAAAACTTGTGTCTGTCTCTACTGAAGAAGACAGAGGTGACCCCATTGATGATAAGTTGGCAAAACTTATTGAAGATAATTGGGGAAGCACAAAGCCTCTTGAAAATATGAAGAAAATTTTCAAGTCTTATCCGTGCCCAAAAAATTGTATTCTTGACCCACCTAAAGTGAACACTGAGCTCTGGAAACTCCTCAACAGTAACCAGAGAAAGGCGGATGTTAAACTTGTCAGTGTGCAAAAATCCCTCAAAAAAGCTTTGAATGTTAATCTGAGTATTCTTAATGACATGAAAAATGATAAGTTAACTCTACAAACCATGGCTCAAAAAACAATTGAAATGGCTGCAATACTGGGCCATGCCTCAAATGAAATCTCGATTAAGAGGCGTGTTTTTATAAGAGGCAATATTAACCCCCAATATAAGGACTTGTGTTCCTCAACTCAACCTATCACAACTCAGTTGTTTGGAGATGACTTACCTAAACTTGTCAAAAGGCTGAACTTAACCAACAGAATTGGAAGCAAATTCAATAAGAGTTATAAAAAGCCTTATGACCGACCCCAGAGAGGGTCACAATACTACAAAAGAAGTGATTCTTTTTTAGGGCGAGGGAGGGGGAGCCTCCCATACAAGTACAGCAACAATCAATACAAGAAATCAAAGAAAACCCATTAATGATCTCGACATCCATACAAGAAACAGTAAGTAATTTGTTTGATTTGAACATAAAACTGGAAGAGTTTGAAGGAGGTCAACTGTCCAAGCATCTGGCCCAGTGGGGCAAGCTGACATCAGACAAATCTATTTTGAATATAATAAATGGTGACACATTTGTTTTCACCTCTTCGCCAGAGTCAAAACACTTTGCAAAGAATGCTCAATTCTCTGCTGAAGAGACTAACTTCATTAGACAAGAGATTGAAAAATATTTAAAAAAGAAGATAATAAAGGAAAGCAGGCATGAAATTGGCGAATTTGTATCACCTATATTTACAAAGCCAAAACCAGATGGTTCAATTAGAATGATACTGAACCTGAAAAATTTAAATGAATACATCAAATTTGAGCATTTCAAAATGGATTCCATTTATTCTGTGCTAAATATGATAACAAAAGATTGCTTCATGGCAAAACTTGATTTAAAGGATGCCTATTATAGTGTTAAGATAAATGAAAACTACCAAAAATACCTCAAGTTTAAATTTGAAAAACAATTATATCAGTTTACCTGCTTTCCTAATGGACTTGGGCCTTGTCCAAGAAAATTCACAAAGATCACCAAAGTGCCAACTTCAAATCTTAGAGGAAATGGAGTACCAATTTGTGGTTACATTGATGATTTTTTCACAAAATCTAAATCTTATCAAAGTTGTTTAGACAACATTTTAAAAATAATTGAACACTTTCAACGTTTAGGGTTTGTTGTTCACCCAGTTAAATCGGAATTTGAGCCAAAACAAATTATAACATTTTTAGGGTTTGTATTGAACTCTATTGAATGTCAATAACACTGACACCTGAAAGAGAAAAACGCCTAAAATACTTGGTAGGGCAGCTAATGGCTATAAAAAAGCCCACTATCCGATTCGTTGCGAAAGTAGTTGGTACTTTGGTATCTACTTTTCCTGCAGTGAAATATGCCCCATTGCATTATAGGAATATTGAAAAAGTAAAATCTGAATCACTAAAACTGAATAAAGGGAATTATGAAGCTAATTGTGTTTTACCCCAAGAAGCAATATCAGACTTAAAATGGTGGAAAACAGCTACTCTTAAAAATTGGATCCATCCCCCACCTATTACTCTAGAAATAAAAACTGATGCTTGTACTGGGGATTACTCCCTGAATTCTTCTGGTGGATGGGGCGCAACATGTGACAATATCAAATGTGGGGGAGCTTGGAATACAATAGAGCAATCCTACCATATAAATACACGAGAGCTTTTAGCTATTTATTATGCATTGCGTTCCTTTAATATGCTTTGTAAAAACAAGCATGTCCGTGTCCTTTGTGACAATACGGCAGCCATTGGCACATTAAACAAAATGGGCACAAGCAAAAGCACACTTAATAATGAAATAGCTAAAAGACTGTGGTATTATTGTGAGGAAAATAAGATTTGGGTAACAGCAACATACATTCCTGGAAAAATGAATGTAATTGCTGACTTTGAGTCAAGAAAAGAATACAAAGAAGCAGAATGGCAGCTTAAACCAAGTATTTTTAGACACTTGATAAAAGCATTAAATTTTGAGCCTGACATTGACTTTTTTGCCAGCAGGCTTAATTCTTAATTACAAAATTATGTATCTTACAGGCCAGACCCTTATGCAAGATATGTGAATGCTTTTGCACTCAATTGGTCTGAATCTAATGGTTATTTTTTCCCTCCTTTCAGCCAGATAGGCAGAGTCTTACAAAAGATTCAGACAGATCAAGCCACAGCATTGGTAATAGTCCCAGTGTGGAAAACCCAACCATGGTTCACAACCTTCCAAGAGATGTTGATTACGAAACCAATAACATTTCCTCCTTCTCAAGACTTGCTGAAGTTACCACAGGCTCCAAAACTTCTACACCCTTTACACCAGAAGTTATCACTGATGGCTGGGATCTTGTCAGGGAAAGATACAAAAACGATGGATTAGATGAAGAGACGATAGACATTGTTTTGGCTAGCTGGAGAAAAGGTACAAAATCCTGTTATTCCAAATACCTTAAGCTATGGATCAGTTACACTTCGGAACAAAGCATTGATCCATACAAACCAAGTATCAATTATGTACTTAAGTTTCTAAGGAGACTGTATGAAACCGGCCAAAACTATGGGCAAATTAATACAGCTTGCAGTGCTCTTTCAGCTGTTACAAATTTTAAAAATGGCGTGAGTCTTGGAAAACTGCCAATCTTGAAAAGATTCCTGAAGGGCATATTTCAATTGAAACCAGTGTTCCCCAAATATTCCATCGTTTGGGATGTGAATAAGGTTTTCCATTTTTTCCGCCAGCTTGATTCCCCTGAAAATTTGTCACTCAAGATGTTAAGCCTGAAGCTTTGCATGCTCATGATGCTAATATCAGGTGGACAAAGGTCACAGACCATTCATAGCATAAAGAGAGATAATATTACTTTTATAAATGACAGTCTCGTCTATATTCCAATTATGGATATCCTAAAACAGACAAATCCAAGAAACCACATGAAACCTTTAGAATTCAAAAGCTTTACAGAAGGAAAGTTGTGTGTTGTATCTCATCTCCGTGAATACCTTGAGCGGGTCAAAACAATTGCACCAAATGAGAAACAATTATTTGTAAGCTTTATAAAACCTCATAAAGCTGTTTCTAAGGACACAATTGCCAGATGGTGCAAAGATGTTCTAAAAATGGCAGGCATAGACGTGACGAAATATTCCACTCATTCTTCCAGGGCTGCTGCAACATCCAAGGCGAGTGAAAAGGGCGTTGCATTAAAAGTAATCATCGAATCAGCCGGGTGGAAGAACGAACGAATGTTTGCAAAAACATATAACCGAACCATCGAAAGGGACTTTGATATCTTATAATTTTGAGAAATATTAACTTGTGTTACATTTTCTGTTTAAAAGTAGTTTTATCTACTTAACTGGTACCTAGTGTTCTCATAAGTGTTTTCAAACATCCAGTAAAGCAAAAGTACATCTGCATCATGACTGACAGGACTCGAGTCTTACGTGTTTTATTCGTGTTTTATATAACTGTATTGTTGTATTTCCTAAGAATGGATAAAATTTGCCCGAAGGTTATTGTAGTTCTGTGTTTAGACGAAATTAACAGAAACATTAAAGATTAGTTATTATTATGATAACAATTTTTCCAAAAATTGTTTTATTCTTTCCTTGTTTTAATGAGCTTACAGAATGACTGGTGAAATCTTCGCTATACTCTCGAAGAGTCTGGGAACTAATATGAAATAAAATTGAACAAATAAATGAGACTTACCTTAAGTTGAAATTTATTTGGAATTTTATGAGTATTAGTTTCCAGTAACGATGAGAGAGATTATAGCGCCCACCCGGGCATGTACCCTACCCAATCTCTCATCGACATTCTGTAAGCTGATTACTTGTGAACACTGATTGTTTGCTACCGCGCTCTCTTCGCTATAATCTCTCTCATCGTTACTGGAAACTAATACTCATAAAATTCCAAATAAATTTCAACTTAAGGTAAGTCTCATTTATTTGTTCAATTTGATTGTATGATGTTGTAAGATAGTTTTATTTGAGTTACAAATAGGAAACTTGTCAAGCTTCTGCAACAATAAAGATCATACGAGTTTGTTGATATGCAGTTGTTTAAGGGAAAATATTAGTCGCATTTAGGTCTTCTAATTTTTAGGTACGTGTCCATAGTAACTTCTCAGTCACTTTTTAACTCCTCAGCAAAAAATTTTAAGAGAAACCTTATCATTTGACCGTGAACAACTTCATTTCATAATAACTTCAAAGTAAGTTTTTTTGTGGCATTAAATTCAATCTGAGTATCAGGTCGATGGTAGTTATACTGTAATTATTTAACGATATATTTTTCTCATGGTTATCAATGTACACACAATAATTGGTAAAATGTTTGCAACTTTGGGAAAATATATAGTCGCATTTTTGCGAATCTTGTTTAATCTACAAAATCAAAAAAAAGAATTCACATAAGTTTAAAGGGAGCCTTGTAAACCTTTATAAAATTTCTTTTTGTCCATCAAGACAGACTAAAATTACCAGTGATAGATGGGTAGAATGAGTCAATTTGTGCATTGCAAGCATTCTTCTTACTCTTTGATAGAAATAGTCATAATAATATGAAGAATCAAATGTTTGATAAAATACTGTATAACCAAAATCTATGAAAAATACAAACACACAAAGCTATCATTTTTAAGCAACCTTACAAGCAACTTTAGCCCTGGATTCTTAAAAATGCTTAGCAACTCCAGCCCTGAGCCCAAAATCGAGGTTGCTTATATAAAAAAAAAGTGTACTTCTTAGCTTCTTTAAGTGCGCATACAGCATATGCATCCGTACGGCATGTCCAATTGAGAACAACTCCATATGAATGGCTGGCAGTGAAACCACCACACAGAGCGTGTTTAAACTAAATGTTTAATATTGATATCTCAAGGCCCGAAAAAACAGTACAATAACTGATATCAATCGTCTGCGGTGCTCACAACACAATGAAATGTTGGAAAAATAAACCTCTAAAATCTTCAATGGGCGTTATCTAAACGCAGACTAGCCTTATCACAAAAGATCAATTTTTGGAACTGTTAAATATTCTGTCATTCTGTTAAATATTCTGTCATTATGTTAACTATTCTGTCATGCTGTTAAATATTCTGTCATGCTGTTAAATATTCTGTGATTCTGTTAAAACTTGATTTCACCGGTTAGTTGTTTTATTACCTACACATAGCATTCTTCTAAATATGTTCTAAACAAAAAATTCTGCGCCCCCGGCAAAAGCTTCCAGGGCGGTATAGGGCGGTATAAAGCAATTAAAATGCTGAGAAGAATTACGTGATGAGGTTTTCCATCTTGATGAGGTCAAAGACCGATTTTCTCTCCTCGTCATCCAAGAGCACGCATTTCAATTTCACATTCCCAGTGTTGTAGTACCGGATTCATGCATGAGTTACACCATTACACGATTACATCCAAGTGTCACTCCTCCTTGTCAACAGCGCAAATATTCAGTTTGAGAACGAGGCATTAGATGTTGTGGCGTAATTTATGTAAACGTCTAAGGAAATCATGCTGCATTTTATGATTTTATGCAAAAATTTATTTAACTTGTTGTTACCATGGCTCATTCTTCAGAATGAGGCCGCTTTGAACATGGTTTTACGAATTAATTTGACGTCAAATATTTTCCACATCATATTTGTTACATTTGACTGGTGGCATCAATTACGCATAGGAAAGAAGCGATGAACAGGTTAGTAGTATCATATATCACAATACTTAAGTTTATCGGTATAATGAATATATCTGACACATGAGAAACATATAGTTCATCTAACAATTTGAGAGCATCAAAACTTCATGGTGTAAACCTTGTAAAATTTGTTTGGGTTAGTGAGGGTTAGGTTCAAGCTATGCCTCGTTCTTTCAAACTATTTTGAAGAGGTTTTAACTGAGAGAGTTAACTGCTTTCAAACAACCTCGTCCCCAGGGCTTCTTCGGATGGCGGCGAAGACAAATGACGTCATACTGCATAAATTAAAACCACCAGTATTTCGGTTGGTTTTGACCGGCATGCACCAGGACTTTCTTCGCCGCCATCCGTATATCGAAAAGGCAAGAAGCCCTGGGGACGAGGTTGGCTTTCAAATTGTTAGATGGATACTCTCCTGAGAGCCAATCAATATTATCCCGGGGTGCTAAGGACTTTCAATGTCAAATCACAAACGGTACTTGTAAAATTTATTTTGGTGATCGAGTTCACAAACAACAAATACAAATATACACCTGTGTATATTTGCGATTTAGTGTCACTATAACTTAGTACCTTTTCTTGTAAAAACTCCCACAACAGTTCTGACATTTTGAAGCGAGGTTGCATGCACTATCTTAGTACAGATGATGAAAAGTAACGAGCATCCGAATGGCCAAACTTGTTGAAAATCGCTGTGAAGGAGGAGTGCACTTCTATAGAAATAAGTAAGTAAGTAAGTAAGTAAGTAACGGGAGTTTTTAGTCCTTGGGCTTCCATCCGTAATGGTTGGTTCTTCCGCCCGCCGACTTGCAACTATTAGTTGACTTACCGCCAGAGATACGTATAGCATTGCTCTAACTTGCCCGAAGGCCAGTGTGCAGTCAGTCGATGGCTCCTAATGGGCTGACACGCTGCTTTTAAAGCGCATCGGAGTGGTGTATTGAGATACGACATGACTGGACTCGAACACGGGTCGCAGCGGTCGCACTCAAAGGTACTAACCACTACACCATCGCTGCATATACACACTACTTCAATAAAAATGCTCTTCAATGCAGAGGTTTGTTGACGGTTTTGCCCACGAGACTTATAACAACAACCTTTTCCATGCATGCACGCCCCCATACCAATAACAAAACAGATAGGGTTAAATCATTTTCTTCGTTTTTCAGCATTTAATATCTTACTATGGTGATGACCAGCAAACAAAAATCACGCCCGGGCGCAATGAAACCACACATTGCTATACGCCTCAATTCAACCAAAATTCCAGTTTTGACTTCACTTTACATGAGAACGCGACAATCGTCCGTCGTCGTCGAGAGAAACGAGAAACAAGAGAAATATGACGAACGTTTGCCGGCTCGTACAAGAGGTGGTGACGTCATCACACCGAATCACAACTAAACGAGTGATAATATCAGCCGATAAAATTTGTAAAACCAAGCATGGACATAAAAATTATTTTTTTTCGTATTTCTAAAAATAAGTTTATACCGAACCAAGAAAATATTTCGTTCTATTTTTACAAATAAAATTACAATCTTCGTGATAAACATAAGCCGTTCCCATGAGTCTGTGCGACATTTCAAAGTCCACCCACAACACAGGTGTCTCACAATTTCCGACCATCAAACTTGCCCGCGAAAAGTTCAATTTGACAAAAAGAGGCGTCACGTGACCAAATACTCGCTCAACCAAACAAATTTTACAAGTTTTACACTGTGAAGTTTTAATGGTCTGAGATTGTCAGATAAACTATTCGGTTTGACGTTTCCATGGCAACTAATTATTAAAAAGAAATTAAAATATTGCATCCAAGTCGTCGTAAGGAGATTTAGCGGGCAAAACCTTCAGAATCACCGAGACGAAGAGCATTTTCAATTAAATTCGTCAATATTTCTTTAGAAATGTACTCCATCGCAGTGATTTCAAAACATTTGTCCACTGGAAAGAGGTGAATTATTATAAAGACAGCCATGAAGATTAAATGGAAAAACAGCGACAACAGAAATATTATGACGTCACTGCATGTTTATCTCTAAAACATTAGTTTCGAAAGGCTTTTAAAGGCTGGTTCACACCATTCACTTTTCTTTTTCTCGACTCTAGAGCAAAACAACTGGGTTACCAGTAAGAACACATGATAGTTGTCAATAAAATATTCTAATATTATACACCAAGACTATTATAACAAATACTGACAGCTATCAGATGAACATGTAAGGGACGTGTTTATGAAGGACCCAGCGGGCAAATTTATTGAAAAATCTGTGCGAAGGAGTGCATTTCTATAGAAATATACGCACTATTTCAATGAACATGTTCTTCATCGCAGTGACTTTTTGACGATTTTGCCCGCTGGGCGATTGTCAATGTACTCCTTGGTAGAAAGTTCACTTGCAAGTTCTTAGAAGCTGTGATCGTCAGGTAAATCTTGCTAAATTTACTTTAATGAGTGTGACCAGGGTTCAGCCTACTTCAATCAGACCATACATGCATGATCACACGAACTACAGAAGTGTTTAACAGAGACGTTAAGCGGGCTTCATATCAGAAGTCCCATCTATTCCGATCCAAAGAAATACGTTGGTAAAGGAATGGTGTAATATCAGGATCTGATTGGCGCAAACTTTTCATCGGATTCCTATCAACCAATCAAATCACTAGTAACATTCGTTTCTTTGTGAATAACAAGCTATTTTAGTCCCTGCACCAAACTGGATGCCATGTTTTATAAAGAAACGCTTTTTACTATGAGTTGAGCATTTGCTCGCATCTTCGTCGCCATTTTAGCTCAAGAAAGTTAGCGTGATCGCTTTATATTTTTGTTTTAAAAAAATAAAATAAAATAACTGTTCTTTTTCGTGGCGAACTTTAAAAAAAGTCTTATCATCGATTATACACACTCGCATTTCATTGGACGAACAAATCCTTTTGCTATTGGTTGTACGCCACAACAAAATGCAATTTAATTGGGCGAGAACGTTTGATGAAAGCTTGTGATTGGTCGATCAGGACAATAAACAGATTTCTCTGATGGACGTATGACACTGTTGTACGGTCGAGCAAAGTGGATGTCCTAACCAGTGTACTTGAAAGAGCAAAGCGGGTGTCATAACCAGTATTTAGAAGTGTTTAAAACTAAAAACGTCATCACTCCCATAGATAACGTCATGGTCCAGACGGCAACTTTTACGACAGGGTTCGTGTGTTGGACGACGCTTGACGGTTTCGCATCTTTCGCCAAAACCAGCGCCTGGTTCGAGTAGTCTGGAAACGAAGTTGAGGCTTCCGACAAATAACGGCCGAGTTTCTTGCGTCGCCTTAAAACACTGTCATGTCTTTGGTTGTATGAGCGATTGATCAGCTCAGCATGTTGACTTATCGAGTCACTCGAAAGCAAAAAATAAAAAATAAAAATTTGCGAATGTGTAACTGATGATGGTGGTCAGATGACAATTAAACGTTTTGATAATATTAGAAAACATATTTTAAATTATGAAGCTTCTGTCAGTATTCTTTCTCAAAAAAAAAAATTAAAAAAAAAATGACAAAATAAAACAGAAAAAAATTCTCTAGATTGGCATTCAACAGAAGGGAAAACCGACGCTTAAAGAGAACGAGAATGGCGACATGGACATTCCGAACACACGCTCAAAAAAGTAAATCAATACAATCAAATTTTGGTGTTACAAGGTATCAGGACAATTCCACCCGCAGGTCTCACAAAAGGGAGAACCATGTCTACTCAAGGAACGTGACATTCATCTGAAGACAGTACTAAAAAAATGATAGATTTTCTTTCCAAAAAAACATCAATGACGTCATTGCCTCTGCCTCGTTTAGTCAACTTAATCATAACGCATAACACGCGATAAAATTATCATCGGAACCATAAAATCATGCACTAGCTAGTAGTTTCCACTATAAATGCGCCCGTAACAGGCTCTAGACATGATCAAAACACTTTCGTGTGCTGTGTATTAGGTTATGATATGCCACATTTCTTTCACGGAGGATTATTTAAGTAGAAACGGCTACTTTCTCGCGCCGAAATAATCCACCTCAACTTTTCAAAACAATGTGCTACCTTATCGGCCCTTTTTACGCCGGCCCTAATGTGGCGTTAATTTTGGTGCGCGGCGTTAAAAGGGCCGGCGTAAAAAGGGCCAAAAAAATGGAAATTTTTCAAAAAATCGGCGTTATTTTTTAAAGTTGAAATTTGGATTTGAAAAAATGAAACAAACTTTAGATGTGAAAGAACTCTTTGGAGACAATGAGGAGTCAGATGAAGGGGAAGTTGAAGCAGAAATAGAGGTAGAATCAGATGACGATGTGAGAATTAGAGAAAATAATGAAGCATTAATGAAAAAGAGGACGAAATAGCTGTAATAGATTAAGTCTTACGATGTATTAGATGATATATACTAGAAGACATTTGTAGTATAAGTTAAAATTTGAACAGAAAAAGTGAAAAATAGTGCTTAAAAATTTTTTTTCTTTTTTACTTTTGAGGCGTAAATAACGGCCCTAAGTGGCGTTAAGGCAAAATCTTGGGGTGGCGGAATAAGGGCCGGCGTAAAAAGGGCCGGCGTTAAATTAGGGCCGGCGTAAAAAGGCCGATAAGGTACCTCAAACTTATTCACTTTTGGATTATTCCGATAACTATCCAGTGGAAGAATAATCCAAGACTTCGGCATTTGCTAAAGTTTGGCAAGTAACTCACGTTGGCTATATTGATTATTAAAGTATAATACACCTTTCCCGAATTCATGTTTATATACTATATTTTGGCTGAGTTGTCCATACGGGCCTCGTCTCTGTGCTTATAATTACCGAAAATTTTCCCACTGCGGTTTGTTAATGATTAAAATCTATAACTTAATAAATACCAGATAAGAAAAGAGTACATCAAAACGAGGCCCGTATGGACAATATAGCAAGAAAACAACATATAAAAACGAATTCGGGAAAGGTGTATAGGGAGACGCATTCTTGTGGAAACAATTATTTATGCATATATGAGTTTTAACAAACAAAACCATATCATTGTTATACCGAAAATGTGTTTATAGAAGAACAGTGACAGCTGAACTTGTACTTTTTTATGTACAAGTTTTTTATTTTTCATTGGGAATAAATAAATAGAATGAAACCATAATATCTTTTCTTTTTTTTAAAAAAAACTCTTTCTTCTGAACAATAAACAAAGCTTCTTTCCAAAAGCAACGAAAGAGTATATTATGTCAGTGTAGTGTGTGTTTAACCAGCGTGTTTTGGGACATCGACACACAGTAAAATTTGAGCAATCGAGTTAAAATTCTGATCAACTCGAGATTTTTTGTGGTGAACTCCTGCAAAATACGCGCGCGCGGCAGTCTATAAAGCGCCCTAACGGGCCCAATAAAAGGATCATTATTGTTGCTCCCGTGCGAAATCACATATCACTCCGTTATTTCTCAGTACAACTTTCTGATCTTTTCGGAACTTGAGTAAAGGCCGTTTTCCACTTCCAGAAAATTTTCCGCGGACAGGAACGAAACGGAAAATTTTCTGTTAGCCATTTCCACTTTTTTTGTAAGTTCAGAAAAGTGAAAATGGCGAAACTAAGTACAGCAACGAAACAAATTTTATTACTGAGAAATCGTATTATGAGAAATAAACATAAACGCAATAAAAAGATGTGGGTTCGAAAATTATACGAAGAGAGAAAGAAGAAAGGCGAATTTCATTTGTTAATTAAAGACATGATGATACACGATCATGCTCTATTTTTTCGATATTTTCGAATGGATCCAACACGATATGAAGAACTTCTACAAAAAGTTGCTCCTGTAATAGTAAAATCTTCAGAAAAACGTGATGCCATTAGTCCAAGTGAGCGGCTAAGCGTTACTCTTCGATATCTATTCACAGGCGACTCGCCGACAACTATAGCTTCCAGTTTTCGTATTAGTCCTACTACAGTTGGGCGAATCATCCATGAAACTTCAAATGCGATTTTGGATGTTTTAACACTCGACTTTTTACCATGTCCTACAACACAAAGTGAATGGAAAGAAATTGCCCTGGAGTTGGAAAAAAAGTGGCAATTTAACCATTGCTTAGGTGCAATTGATGGTAAGCATGTCATAATGCAAGCCCCAGCTTTGTCTGGATCAATGTGTTTTAACTACAAAAAACTCACTCTATCGTTTTGATGGTCGTATGTGATGCTAATTACAAATTTACTATGGTAGACATAGGCGATTCAGGTAGAAACAGTGATGGGGGAGTGTTTTCAAGTAGTAATCTTGGCATTGCTATAACTGAAGAAAAATTGAATTTACCTGATCCAGAACCAATATGGAAAAGTGAAACTAATTACCCATATGCTTTTGTTGGTGACGAAGCATTCCCCCCTAAGAACAAATCTTATGAAGCCTTTCCCGAGAGACGTTTAAGCTTGAAAGAACGCATTTTTAACTATAGACTTTCACGATGCAGACGAATTATAGAGAATACATTTGGTATCCTTGCGTCTCGATTTCGGATTTTCAGAAGATCAATTATAGGAAGGGTGGAGCTTGTTGTTGCAATTACAAAGGCTTCAGTAGTCTTACATAATTATTTAATGAATGGAAAAGAATTTGACACTGCATATCAATACTGTCCACCAGAAATGGTTGATAGAGAAACACCAACAGGATTTAAATTTAATACAGATATTCCAGGTGGATTAATGTCTTTGCAGGGCAAATAACTATTACAAAAACGCAAAAGTTGTTCGAGAAAATTACAAAGAATTTTTCTCTGTTGGTGATGGACAGGTTCCCTGGCAAGCAGAATTAGCGACAAAAAAGTGTACAAAACAACTTCGAAAAAAGACATTGATAGCTTGAGTTTTTATATCTAGTTATATTAAACATATGTACATCTAAGTTAAAAATATATGAACAAAATGTCACTCATAAGTATCTTCATGCATTTCACTAAGGACTTGCATCACTTTCAAACGTGCTAGTCGTTTCTTGTTGGCAGGCAGGCTTTTGAAATCCTCAACTAAACTCAAACAAAAC
Organism: Turritopsis dohrnii; assembly: GCA_027922465.2. Classification (NCBI taxonomy): domain Eukaryota; kingdom Metazoa; phylum Cnidaria; class Hydrozoa; order Anthoathecata; family Oceaniidae; genus Turritopsis; species Turritopsis dohrnii. The sequence goes on along the minus strand of BQMF02000119.1, from coordinate 728,409 downwards.
AACGTATCAGGATCGTTATTGTCTGGCTGAGGTGCTGAAGTAGGTGTGTTCAAATCACGCTGAATTGATGCCATTAACAACTTATCCACGTCAGACATTTCATTTGTCCTTTTCTTGTTTACTCGCATCATATTTGTTTTTGATGCAGATGATGGTGTCTCGAATGCAGCACCATTTGCTACATCATAGCTTTCATTAACCATGAGAGTAGGAGATTGAGCAACAGCAAAAACAGGAGAGTCTGGTGGAGTGAAAATGTCAGGTTTCTGAGGAATGTTGTTGACTGTTGGCTTGTTTGTGACAGTGTCAGTTATAAAGCTCTTTAAAATATTGACACGTGGGCAATTTGTTTTTCCAGCACCAGATCTTGTTGCTCGCTCTCTCCGTTATAAGCATTTTCGAAAATTTTCTTTCAATTTCTGCCATTGCGTTTGAGCCTCTTTAGCTGAAAAAAATATTTAGTAATTATTTATATATAATTATAAGCATTATTTCCAGATATAAATTTGTTTGATCACCAAGTGATGGTGTTGTGTTTTGTAAAATAAATGGAACTAATAGATCAGAAATAAATAAACACTTCACCAGTAATATTATATTCTTACCATTTGTATTAAGTTGTTGAGCAATTTGAGCCCAAGCTTGTTGCTTCTTAGGAAGTTCTTTAAAGCCTCTACATGAAACATCCCACAAACATCTATATGTCCTGACTTCTTCAATTAAATTCCCCAGAAAATCCTTTCCTTTTAGCTATTACTCTCCATCTTTTATTTTTTAATGTTTACTGCTCGCCTTCACTTTTTCAACTAAAGGTGACTTCGCTACTTTTTCACTCATGTAAGAGATAGCACGAAATTAAAAAATCTGATTGGTTAATCTAGATTTTTTCCGCGTTTTCCGCACAGACAACACGGAAAAAGTTGAACTCGATTCAACTTTCTACGGAACGGAAAATTTTCTGAGCACGTGTTGTAAACATTGTTTGTACGCATGCTCAGTAACTTTTCTTGTCCGTTCCGTTCCTGTCCGCGGAAAATTTTCTGGAAGTGGAAAACGGCCTTTACTCATGTTTGTGACAGCTGTTATTTTCAAAAGATTATTCATGTGAGAAGAAATCAATAATTGCTTATTGTTATATCTTTCTTTTAAAAAATTCAAAGCTGTTTGGTAATTTTCGGATGACAAATTAAAACCTGATATAATGGCTGCCGCTGGCCCTTTTAGTAAACTTTTTAAGTAATTCATTTTTTGGATGTTACTCAGTGAATTATTATCATGTACTGCACACTTAAAACTATCAAAAAATTCACACCACAAGTCTGGTTGTCCCTCAAAGGGTTTTATTTCTAATTTTGGCAGTTTCATGTTGACAAATGAGATTGATTTTTCGCTGGGAGTTTGCTCATTTATGTTAATTTTCCAGAACCTTTCAATATAATACACATTTCCCGAATTTCATTTTAAACTCTAAACTGTGACTGAGTTTCATATCTAACCTCGTTTTTATGCGATTCATTGTTCCACTGATTTCATTACTTTATAACTTAATAGTAGTCTCTATTATTCTCAATTCCCACTCCAGTAATTAGAAGCAGTTTAAATATTAAAAGCGAGGTTAGACACGACAACTCGACCACACTGCATCGTTTAAACAGAAATTCGAGAAAGGTATATTTTGTATACCGAGCAACGCAGTTTTTGTAAAAATCGAAAAATCCGTAGTTATATTATCTTCGGATTCAAAGTCATCTTCTTCCGCAAATAAATCTAAAATTTGGAAATTTAAATCTTCGACTCGCTTTATTTTCTCGAAAATCTAATCACGTAACGGTAAAATATTTTCGTCAAATTCATTTTCAGTTTTCGAGTTTTCAAAAATTTCTTCAACCCTTTTCATTATTTTATGCACAGAATCGATGCAAACATTTCTCATTTTTATTTTTACTTTAGTCGACATGATCTCAGTAATCCTTTTGTACGATACAAACTCAAAACAACTACACAAATCTAATCGACGATAAAACAACCGCAGGCAATAAATAACCCTGATTCACGACTGAATGACAAAATGACAAAAAGCAAATAATAACCTCAGAAAATCGAAACATATGGAAAAAGTCTCACAACCGACAATCCTTAACAAATAAATTCAAGTCAAATGTAATGAACTCACCATCAAACGAATCAATGAATCGAGAGAATAAGCAAATCTCTCCGAGGGCTCCAATAAATTATCGAGAAGTATTAAAGAACTTCCACACTATGACCTTCTGTCTGAACGATATATTTTCAACTAACAAAAGTATTTACACGTTATGAATAGCTACATGCTAAGGGGTCTGGAACTAATATAACATGTAGTATGTGAGTTTGGATGACGCACAAAATGAACTTCATGGCTTTTGTGACCTATAACTGAGTGCATATGGTGGTTGAGTTCGCGTTGCCTATGAAGATGGACGTTCTACTTAGTGCCGATATGACTCAATGGTTGCATTATGCTTGTTGCATTGAATTAAAGAACAATCCGGCAGATCTTTCGAGAGGCGTCCACCTTTCATATATTGTATTGAATGACCTTTGGTTTCTTCGGCCATCACCAATTTTACTGTTTGATTTTCTCTTTGTTACCTTTTACGTTAATAAAGTCTCGCATCATGCAAATTCCGGTTTATTGGCCAGTTAGAATTTTCATCATTTTGAAAATTCTTCCAAACCGTACAAAAAAAACTCAATTTTGATGTTAAAAGTAGTCTTCTCCTTTAACTTGGCACCATTACTACAGTTCGATATAGTAGCCTTATGTACCGGCATATGGTTTACACTTTGACTCTACCTTGAGACTTTCAGTTTGACACAAAGTTTCCGATTTTCCTTCTAAAATGTTTTTTTTTCGGAATTACTGGCCCAATTTTGCCATTTCAAACTTCCTCACAATGGTTTAGGCGAAATATTAAATAACATTTAGACTAGATTTTTGAGTCTAAAAGCCCGCAGTGTCATTCCTCAAATTATCAAGAAGTGACGTTTGTGTAAAAGATTTAAATACCCCTCAATCTCACACCCAGTGCGATCGAATTGGCAACATTCTTGCTAATCTTCAAACACGCCATTTACTTACTCATCTATAGATTATGTTGGACTGCTACACGTTCGAAATATTTATGACAGTGATACGTTACATGAAGCGTGATATTTACTTACCTGTTCATCAACACGAAGTATTTGTGTACAGCCTCAGCGTGCATACGAGCTTTATAGTGATTTTACTTGCTTCACATGTCCACAACAGAGTCAAATGACGTTTTAATCCTCCAGCATCCTTTTGCTAAGGAGGGGTTTATGAAAGAATCGCAAGATCTGTGAAGTAATGTCTGAACAAAATGTTGGTTAAAAATAATAAATCATGTATTTTTTTTTAAATCACTCGTCCCACTCAAGGCCGAAGCCACTACAAGGAGTGGGGCTACATATTCTGGATGTTCATCATAGCGTTAATCTCCCCGACTAGCCTTCATTTTCCCCGAAATACATCAGGGAATCGAGCTAGTTGCAGCACCTCCAGGAGTCGTGACCTTTTCAACACCCGATGTCAGCGGGGTTTGAACACTCAATGTTGGGTTCCTAAGCTCAATGCTTTAACCACTAAGCCACTACTGCTTCATACAGCCAGAAGCTTCATAATTGGTACGGTAGAAAAATAAGAGTGACGAATATTTTCCTCAAAATTCTATGTATTCGGCTACACATTCCAGTAGAGTGGCAAAAAATAAAATTTCATACGAAGAGGTGTAAACGGTTCTACACCTGCTAGCTTTTAAGAACGGACCACTGACGTTTACGATGAAAACCCTATCAATGGCCGTATTATAAACGTACTTTTTGGAAGACTTTTAAGCCTCGAAAGCGAAGACATTGCCAATCGACTGACGATAATCTTAGTTCACGTTTTGTGTACTAAAAAACGGTTTTTGAACGGTTGCGTGAGTAGATGGAGTAACAAAAGAACAACAATGAAATTCACTTAGGCAGCACAAGGTGTTTTTATAGTGGCGTACGTCCCTTCAATTGTTTTTTGCTTATATTTTGCTTTTTAATATGATTTCTAACTGCCTTTGGTCAAGGTTACCTTTTCAGAATCACACTTGCATACTGAGTTCAGAATCTGCAAACGTAAACTATTTATGTGTAACATTTCAAATTACGAAAAACCGAATTATTTTCAAAAAGATTTTAGAATGACAATTTGTAAAATTAAATTCAAGTACTTTAAAGGAAGAAAGTGTTTACGGAATAAATGTTTGTGGTTTTGGCTCGAACCGGAAAAGTTTAATCCCATAAAATATTGACATACTTGGTGACCGCAAAAGTTTTTTCCTGCAAAATTTTCATAATCGTCTCAACCGCAAACGTTTTTCAGCAAAAAAATTCCCTTTTCTTTTTAATTATTTGAAAAGAAATTGTTACGACCGACATATTGGAAGTTCGAAAGCCTTTTGTTTGAAGTATTTCTATAAAACATTTGAATTTCAATAAGTACTTTGACATGACGAAGAATCAACAATCACAAAAAGGTATCAGAAGTTTAGAAAATTTATATGTAATAGGCTTCAGGGGTCAAAATACGGCTTTTTTTTATTGTCGGCTATTTTTAATGATAACACTGAAGGTACCATAGGTACCATATGTACCATAGGTGCAGAGTTGCTTTGATAACAGTTGGGTGTTTAAGGACTAAAGGCCCTTGGAAATGGTTTTGGAAGGATGAAGTACCAAGTACATACACCAGCTAAGTATGAAACTAAATATTTCAATTAAAAATCATTGAGAAAATATGAATTTTATAGCTGGCTTAATAGGAAATCTTATGAATTTTACAATCGGCTAAACCTAGAATTTGTCCGGCTTTTGGCGGCAGCCGGCCGTTGTTTCGACCCCTGGGTTTTAAACCGAAGAATGAAGAAGGTTGTTCAATGCTAAAGCGACATATTATATGCACATTGAAAAGTTCCAAAAAGTTTGGCAAATGGCCACAATTGATTTAAAAAATAAATTAGAAGACTATAACAAATACGAGAAGCCGTCATAGAGGAAGGAGCTCGCTCCAACGGTGATCAAAGTTGGAAACGTTTCTCCTTATTATATCCTCGTTGTATTTACATAAAGTTATTGATTCTTATGTGGAATTTGCTGCATGTATTCAAAGCAATTTCACATTGTTATCTGGAGCTTGGAAGTGACTTTTGATAAAAGAATTTTATATTTTACACACCAAGACTCAAAGAAGAATCACGATGCCGATGTCTGTGAGCACTAGACGAAACAGAAATTACAACAAATACTTCCAATGGAGTTATGAATTAAATCAAGACCTTTACGAGTGTTACAAGAAAGCAAGATCGGACCCGTCGTCGGGTTATATGGATCGCATGAAAAACTTTTGGGATAATTTACATCCAGAACACAGTCATTTCACTAAAGTTCAACTTAGACAACAAGCAGTTAACATTGAGAAAAATCAGTATCTGTGTCAAACAGTCGTTACCAATAGCAACCTTTGTAATGCTCCTCCCCAAGGAGAGAGTTCGACGGAGAATACAATTGAAGAGACATTAACTGATAATATTAACACTAATGAGTTAACAGTACCTATCAACGATGATTCTCCCCCGCAGATACCAGAACCGAATACTGACGATATTGTCACTAGCGAACGCGTTTTAAACACAGAGGAAGAGATCGATCCCGAACTTATTAACAGTATGCGAGTTAAGTATCTTCAAACATACGACAAAAACTACGTCACCAACGTCGAACAAAGATTATATGCGACAGCATGTAATAAACTCCAATCGAAACAGGAACTACTAGCTATTAACCACATCGCCAGTGAACATCTAAGTGAGATAAAGAGAACAAAAGACCTAACATATTGGGACATAAACGTTTCACTATACTCATGTGCCGTCACTATTTTAGAGCATACCGACGAATTACGAAAAATTCAACCATCTCGTGTGCAACCACAACTGCCGAAGTGGATCCATAATCTTGAGAGTAAAATAGACAGCCTTCGCCGGAAAATTGCACATATCGATGTTATTATAAAATGCAAACAAACCGAAAATTTTACTGACAAGCAACGCCGCATACTGAATAGTCTTCGACGCAAATATGGCAATGTTAAAATGGAAACCCTCGTATTTAATAAGAAAATGCACCAACAACAATACTCTCATTTTGAGAGCAATCAAAAGCAGCAGCAGCAGCAGCTTGTTCTCGATTAGTTTGGATGCAAATATAAACAATTTACTAAATTGAGTATTAAGAAGAAATATATTTAAAAGAAGATATATGATATATGATTTATTGCAGTGTTACGAAGAGATTTGGTTTTATGATATGGTTCTATGAAGAGACTTGGTTTTATACTTTTATAATTTTTATATTCTCAAACTACAACACACAAGCTCTTATATCGCTTCATATAGAAACCATCTTTTAAAAATGAAGTTTATCTTCATTTTAATTACTTTAATTGCCGTGTTTCATACTACGACTGCAATTGTAGAGATATCCCAAGATAGTATTACTCAATGGCTACATAATTGTACAAAAATGAAAACTAAAAGAAGTAAAAGTCGAATTATTTATTATGCTAACAGCGTCGCATCGTATAACTTGATTTTATCTGGTGATATCGAACTCAACCCAGGACCTGGTTCCCGCATAAAGAATAGTACACCGAAATGTAGTATTTGTAAGAAGGCTGTTGGTACCAATAGAAAACGAATAAAATGTGAAGTTTGTCAAATGCTTACCCACATATCATGTCTAAACATTTCAAAAACCCAACAAAAAAACTACACAGTTAAATCAGTACCAACGTGGACTTGTCACTTATGCACTTTATCTACACTACCTTTTCACAAAGCTAATTATATCGATAAATCTTTAGATACCGTATCACACAATATTCCATCTTACAAAAACGATCAAGTCAAAAAGCTGAGAGAAAATCCAAAATTCACCTCCGTCAGTCACCTAAACGTACAAGCTTTAATGTCTACATTTAATGAATTTTGTGTTATGTTAAACGAATATAATTTTGACATTATAGCGATAACAGAAACATGGTTACAAGACAGCAACTATCAAGAACAATATGTTCAAATAGAGGGATATAATGCCGTATTTAAAAATCGACTGAATAAAAGAGGGGGAGGTGTCGGTATTTACATAAAAGAACACCTCTCTTACAAGGTACGTAACGATCTCACTCGAATTCACGAAAATCTTGAAGTTTTAATCATTGAAGTTAAAGGTAGACGCACGCCAACTTTAATATGTGTTGCATATCAGCCCAGCTCAAACGAACCTGAAAAGTTACAATGGCTTGATAAGTTTGGAATTTTACTTGCCGACATAAATTCGAGATGGAATGGTGTCTTGGTCGTAACAGGTGATTTTAACATTGACTTACTTGGAGAACAGAAAGAATCAGTAAAAAGATATAAAGATATACTTCATACCTTTTCACTAAAACAACATATAACCAAAGCTACCAGAAAGAATAAAACCTTAATTGATCATTTATGCAGCAATATTCCTAGTAAAGTAATTCATAGTGATGTGATTTACACAGATGAAATCTCAGATCATGATACTATCTACACGATTTTCAATATTAAAAAAGAACGCTTTGAAAAACGATATAAATATGTGAGAAACGAAAAGAGCCTAGATATGAATAAGTTTTCAGCTGATTTCAAAGAATTACCCCTTAGTCTGATATACAGCTTCGATGAGCCTGATGATCAGATTTCCGTATTGAACAAATTAATTACTGATTGTATCTCCGAACATGCGCCAACCAGGAAAACAAAGTTTACACGACCACCAGCCCCCTGGATGAACGACCCTAAAGTTATCACAGCGAAAAATAATCTCGAAAATCTACGAATATCTTCTCGTGACGCAAATAAACCAAACACACAGGAGACGTATCGCATGGAAAAGATGATCTACAAAAAAACTATAAAAGACACAAAAGCATCATTTTTAAAGAAGGCACTCAGTTCAAAGAATCCAAAGGAAGTTTGGGAAACTGTCCACCACATAATTAATCCACCAAAGAAACGTATTAAGATTAATCCAAATGACTTTAATAAATACTACAGCACTCTCGCTTCAAACCTTTGTAAAAAACAAAACGAATCTTTTGACCAACAGAAGTTTTTAGAGAGTTTACCAAATGACAAAAATGACAGTTCCTTTATTATAAAACATACCAACTACGCTGAAGTTAAGAAAATTCTCCTTAGTCTACGAAATGATTGTTCTACTGGACATGACCAAGTTCCTGTAAAATTCTTGAAACCAGTCATTGAAGAAATAACCTCACCTATTGTCCATATCATAAATAATTCTATAGACAAAGGGATATTTCCTGACAATTGGAAGATCGCTAGAGTTTGTCCCATTCCTAAAGTAGACCATCCACTGAGCGTGAAAGACTTCAGACCTATTTCGATTCTACCAATATTGTCAAAAGTTTACGAAAAGGTAATTTTGCAACAACTATTAAAATTCACCGAAAAATATTCACTTTACAATCATTGTCAATCTGGCTTTCGCAAAGGACACTCAACAGCTACTTTACTACTTAAATTTAGAGATGATATACAGAAAGCCCTTAACAGAAATGAGATTACAACTTCGGTACTTATTGACTACTCGAAGGCTTTCGATACTATAGACCACCAAATACTACTCAAAAAATTGTCATCTCTAAACTTCGATACTAGTGCTATCAAGATTCTAATGAGTTATCTCACAAATAGAAAACAGTTTGTGCAAATTGACGATCAATCATCAACCTTGTTACCGATGTTCTTTGGTGTACCCCAAGGGAGCATTCTTGGACCAGTGCTTTTTAACATCTACGTATCCGAACTTCCAGCTTGCCTTCAATCTCAATCAATTCAATATGCTGATGACACAACTGTTTATAATTTCTGTAAAGTTAATAACATCACACAAACTATAAAAACTCTTGAATCAGATATTGCTGCACTCTCAAAATGGTCTTCCAAAAATGGTCTTATTTTCAATAGCGACAAACTAAAATACGCAATGTTTTCTTCAAACCGACTCAAAGATTTTAACGATAGAAGTTATTTAATTCGATCAGGAGGAAAATCAATTCAAAAAGTGGCTACTGTTAAACTACTTGGTATACATTTCGATCAGAATTTGTTATGGAATAAACACATCAATGAAGTATTAAAATCATCTTATGGAGTCCTAAGAACCTTAAAGACATTTAAACGTTTTACTCCGTTTAAAGTTCGCAAGTCATTAGCTGAAGCTCTTATACTATCTAGAATAAACTACTGTAATGTTGTGTATGGCCAACTTCCTGCATATCTTCAAAACCGTTTACAAAGAGCTCAAAACTGTGCAGCTGGTTATGTGCTTGGAAGATATGCCAGTCTTTCAGATAACATATCACTCAATTGGTTACCAGTTGTCGAAAATATTGAATTTAATACAGTGAGATACGTACATCAAGCCCTTAGCAACGATCTCTGGCCAGATTACCTGAAAGTTGAAACAGTTAGAGCTACTAGAAATCTACGTTCCAATAATTCAGGAACAAAAATTAATCATGGTGAAAAACGAACTTTCCAAGAGCAGGCTACAATATTCAACAATCTTCCACGTAACATTCGAATGAGCAGCAGTCAAAAAATTTTTATTAGGGAGGCAAGGGCGTTTTACATGGATAAAGCCCTAGCGAGGTGTCTGTCCAGGTAAACCTTGCTTGTAATAATATTTCTTTTATTTTAACTTTTAAACAATCTATCTATTCACTTGTAGTCCTTAAATTGGTTTTTGTAATTTCCAGCCTCCCTTTACCTTTACTTTCAATCGAATTTTTGCTTTACCCTTTTACACCACCTATGCATTCTGTTTTATCACCGTGTTCCAAATTTTGACTTACCGGCCAGCATCTACGTTCCAAGCTCCAATTTTGCCCTCAATTGGCTCAATCTTTCAATTTTGTATTTCACATACAGATTTATGCTACATACATGGTCTTTCCTTTTTTTCTTATTTTATTTTATTCTATTGGATTTTAAACAATACGTGGTTTCAGCCGTTTTATCCTTCATACTCGACTTTCATACCGAGACCAGTCTCAGATAGGACCACTACAGCCTCTACGATACCAACCTATTCATGCAAATTTTTAGCATCTGCTTACCAATTTTGCCAATTGTACCTCGACAACAATCCAATTACAAGGTTCGTTCTATCACTTATCAATCCACATTCACTTGCCTATTCATTTTCGCTTCAAGTGCTACATTCCTGAATTTTTATATATTTATAAGGTATTTATATATTTTATCAATTTTTAATAGTTATTTTTATTACTGAATTTTAATATTTATAAATTTCATTTTCATTTTTAATTTGTAGGGAGAAGAACCATTTGTATATAATGGAACCCAATTTTATGATAATAATAATAATAATAATAATAATAACAAGATCTCAAAGCCACATCTGAAAAATTGAAATACCAGAAACGACTAAATGAGAGAAAACACATAAATCGTAAGTTTTTCACCAGTCCGAAGAACGTTTATCGAAAGTTTAAAGGAAACGCTATTACAATCAAAGAGGCGCCTCAGAAAGAAGATGTTGAAACTTTTTGGAAAAATATCTGGTGCGAACGAAAACAGTATAATGTTGATGCTGAGTGGCTGAAACCTTTAGAAAGAGACTATTGTAAAAACGTAATACCGAAAGATTATTTTATCAGTGAAGATCTCGTAGACAAACTCATTTCGAAAATGCAAAACAACAAAGCACCTGGTCCTGATTTGATTACTGGATTCTGGTACAAAAATTTTACTTTTTATCGTCCATATTTATCAAAAATGTTTGAAACTACATTACAGTCCGGTGTTACCCTTCCAGCATGGATGTGCAAGGCAAGTACAAAGTTGCTACCAAAAAACAGTGAAACAAATATAGCTAAAAACTACCGTCCAATCGCTTGTCTCAACCTGATGTATAAATTGTTCACCAGTTGTATCAACACGTTTATTCAAGATCATTGTGAAAGTAACAACATCATAACCAAGGAGCAAGCGGGTGGGAAACAAAAGGTATGGGGGTGTACTGAACATCTGCTTATTAACAAAATGGTTCAGGAAGAAGTTATAAGCAACCAGCGCAATCTCTGTACCGTATGGCTGGACTACCAAAAAGCTTTTGATTCAGTCGCACATAGCTGGCTCATAAAATCTTTGGAACTAGCAAAATTACCACCTCTAATCATTCAGTGTATTAAACTTTTGATACCACAATGGACAACTCGACTACGAATTAATACAGAATCTAATACAATTGAAACTGATGAGATAAACTTCCTTAGAGGTATTTTTCAAGGTGACAGTTTATCGGTGATCCTGTTCATATTGTCGGTGAATCCGTTGTCGCATTTGCTTCAGAAATGCCAAGGCTACGCAATAGGAGCAACCACAAAAAGAAAGCTGAACATTTCACATTTATTCTTCGTAGATGATCTGAAATTATATACTTCCACCATCAACAGGTTAAAGTTACTTCTCGACCTGATAACACAATTTTCAGCTGATATTGGAATGGCTTTTGGTGAATCCAAATGTGCATATGAACTAATTGAAAGAGGAAAGTTGAAAGAAAGTAATGAACCTTTGTTAATTAATGGAGTTACAATCAAACCTTTAAAACACGGAGATACATATCGATATTTGGGGCAAGATGAAAACTTGTCTTACGACGGACCAGTCAACAAAGAGCGTGTTTGCAAAGAATATTACCATAGAGTTCGAAAAATTTGGTCATCAGAACTCAGTGCTTATAACAAATGCACAGCACACAATTCATTTGCAGTTCCTGTTCTCCCACCAACGTTTGGAATTTTGAAATGGACAATAGAAGAACTTGATGACATCGATAAAAAAACAAGGAGAATACTGACAACAACTGGAAATTTACACAAAAAAGCTGACGTTCATCATCTATACATACCTAGAAAATCAGGAGGAAGAGGTTTAAAAAACGTGAGAACAGCATTCGATATGCGAATAATTGGTATTAATAACCATCTGCTCACAAACAATAAGAACAATCCTTATTTAGAAGCTGTAATCCGACACGAGAAAGACAATATCATCCGAGTTGGAAACGAGCTAGCACAGAAAGCTAACATAAATCTTGAAAACACCGAAGCAGATCGAAATAAAACACCTTCACAGTACAAGAAGTTCTACATTGAAGATTGTACAAAACAGTACCATGAAAAATCGATGCATGGTTACGTAATGAACAAGATACAGAACGATGACAAGATTGACCATAAACTGAGTAATTCATGGGCTGTAGATAAATACATGACGTCACACTTCGAAAGCTATGCGAATGCAATTCTTCAAGGGGAAATTTACACGAAGGATCTCCAGTTTAGGAGAGGTTTATTACGAAACAACGAGAGAATGTGTAGATTGTGTAACCTCCGCATTGAAAATATAACCCACGTCATTTCTGGATGTGAAAAAATGGCTGCCAGGTATTATTTACCGGAGAGACATGATGTAGTTGGTAGAACTTTATTCAATGCAATTAGGAAGAATAATTCGCCAAACCTGCAGAAGCTTCCTCGATCCTACAGTGATGCGCAAATAATAACAGAAAGGAATTTTGAATATTGGTGGAACGTCTCAGTTAAAACGTCACAAAATGTACCGCATAATAAGCCTGATATAATCATCTGGGACATAAATGAGAAAAAATGCAGCATCGTCGAAATCAGTTGTCCTGCTGACGTAAATGTTTCGAGCAAAATTACTGAAAAAGAAAATATCTATGGTCCTTTGATTACGAATCTCCAGCTATTATATCCTGAATATAGGTTTTTATTTCTCCCGATAATCGTAGGTGCACTTGGTACCATACCTAAGTGTTTAGTTTCCAATATAGAAACGCTTGGGTTAACAAAACGTCAAGCTAAACTTCTAGCAAGAAAACTTCAAGTGGTTAGCATATCTGGCACTGTCAAGATATGCAAAACTTTCATGGGGTTTTCTTGTTAGTTGGAAGCAATTATGTATCTATATATATTGTGGCAACGTATTTATTAGTTAAAGGCCTGTACTCATGGTCACACTTATAGCTACCCGTAGGCCGGTGCTATTTTATGCAATTTAAGTCAATTTGATAAAATTATTCTCATTTAATTACTCTTTTGTTTCAGGTTGCCTTTTCGTTCTGCCCAGAGTCATACTGTGTCATTCCTTGAGATTTATGATGCGCTTTCTTCACCGTATTGTTTATTTTCGTTTCGTCGGCTGCTAAACTTTTAGAAAATTGTTTTATATTTATTTTAGTTAGATTTTAATTTTAATAGCCTTGCTCCCTTGTTGGGAGCCGGCGTTGTACATCAATATTTTTAGAAATACATCTGTAAAAGAAAATAAATAACTAAAAAATAAATAAAGAATACCATCATCATTTTAGTATTGACATACAGTGTGTTTCAAGAAGTTGGATTTAAAAAATATCAGCGCAGTTTTTTAAGGAAATATCTAGTCAATTTTTATAAATTTCATATTGATGGAATCCGTATCTTTTGGTCTTTCTCGTGATGTAATTTTTGTAGGAAAATGGGAAGGTAGAAGAAGCGAAAATCGAAAAAATAAGTTTGGAAAAAATCATTAAATTCTTAACGATCAATTAAGACATAAAGTTAGCACGTTTGAATAAATTTTACGTAAGCCATTGCTTTGATTGGGAGTCTCAGATGTCACATACGGCATCAAAGATTTTGCACCTTTAAACAATAAAAGATACGGCTGTTAACTTTTTCTTACTTGATTGTTAAAAAATTAATGAGTTTTTCCAAACTTATTTCTTTGATTTTGATTTTTGATTTTTCCTCTTCTTCTTTTTCATTTCCTACGAAAAAACATTATGACAAAGGTTGAAAGATAAGGATTCCATTGACATAAAATTTATAAGAATCAATTGGATATCTACTTTGAAAACTGTGGTAATATTTTTTGTTTCCAATTTTTTGATACACACTGTGCATACATTAGAACACGTTTGTTTGTCATCCAGTTTTCTTTGCAATTTACTTAAGTCTTAGTTATTTAGACATGTATTTACGTATTCTTAGACATGTATTCATGTGTTACGCCCCACTTTGTAATTTCTGCCCAACTTTGTAACAATTTTGTCCCACTTTGTAATTTTTAGCTGCACGACTTTGTAATTACTACCTACTCCACTTTGTAATTTCCTGTCCTATTTACTGATAAGATGTTTTTTACCAAAACTTTATTCATGACCGGTTTACAAGAACTATCAAATAACTTCATAAAATTGGGCAATTAGGGCCAAATTTGGACCAAGTTCTCCAAATTTTACAAAAATGATTTTCAGGTTTCAACAAAATTGGGCAATTTGGGTCAATTTTGGACCAATTTTTGAAAGTTCTCCAAATTTCACAAAAATTAAAAAGAACAATTAGAAGGCGCTGATTTCGAACTTGCAATTGATTTTTCAGGTTTCAATAAAATTGGGAATAAATTCGGTCCAAATTTGGACCAATTTTTGAAATTTCTCCAATTTCCACAATTTCCATTTTGAATTTGACAGTCCTTTTGTCAGATTTGATCCAAATTGGGCAATTTGGCAATGTTGTATTTTGAAAATGTTTTATTATATATAGCTGAGAGTAGATATGTCATTGTGGTACATCTTTAAGTTTTCAAGCTAAATTTCAGGTGAATAAGTTTAGATCTATTTGTTTTGTATATTGCAAGTTGAAATGCTACTACCGTCATCAACTATTGTATTTCACAGTTTTGTAAAAAGTATACCTTTGTTAGTATTATGAGAAAGCGCTTTAGCAAAATTTTCGACTTCCCAGTCGTCTTGTTTGTTATTGTTCTTGAAGAAAAAAATCGTAGTAATCAACAATATGAAGCTTTATACTTGCGCAACGCACACACGCACAGTTTTCATTCTTTGCGCATTTATATTCTACCTGTTTGATGTATACTTTGTAAAATGTTAACACCGAACAGAAAAGATTTGCAAGAAGATTTACTTAGTAAACAAATAAAGCCGACAGTTATTGCCCCCGCAGCGAGCGTAAGCGAGCGAGGAGGCATAGTAGTTTCACGAGATCGGCGAATGTCAGTTTCCGATTTTGTTCTTCATCATCTTCATCCTCCAACTTTCGTGTTGACGTTACACGGTGGAATACAATTATTAGCTGACTTTGCTTTTTTCCCGTTTCAAACAAAGCATGGTACTGTAAGTGGGAGAGTTTTTCGTATCTCTTTCCTAATTTATTATTATATTATACTATGTTATTTAGGAAGATCGTATGCTAAAATTGCTTAGACATTTCTCGTGTTACTTTTGTGTTGTTTTAGTGAAGTGAACGACAAGGATTTTGAAGCACAGCTTGAAATCCGAAATTTTACCAACCATATATTTTATTTTTGTATATATTTTAACTCTAAATTTTTCTTTCAATAATTTTGTTTAATGCACTGGTTTTTGGCGGATCTTGCCTTCAAAAGATTTTAATTGGATTTCTGTGTATACAAGAAAGCCATATTACAAATTGTCGTTCTTCGTGTTTTTCTTCTTTGACTGTCTTCCAAAGCTAGTGTGATCATGATCAATAAAACCTATATGTGTTTTTTTTTTTTTTTTTTTTTTATGTAAACATTGGCTATTTTTTGTTTTAAATCAAAGTTTGAAACACAACGGATTTTTCGCTTGTTTTTTTTTTGGCTCTTACAAATGTCTTTAACAAATCTTATTTTAATTATAAAAACTAGCATGTAGCTTTAGCTAAAAATGCCCCCGCGCTCAAGCATTCCAATTTGTACACACAGCAAGCTATACATTGCAAGCTATACAACGGAAACAAAAACAAAGAAAAACTTTGTTACTTTTTGTTATGTCTTAGTCCTATGTCACACTGATGCTAATTTATACCTTTCAAAAAGTGTAATTAAGGCTTAACAAGTGATATCAGAAAGTATTGGCTACAAACAAAAGAAATGTGTGAACTGAAACCATGGATACGTATTTTATAATCAAAATAAGATAAACATTTGTTAAAGAAATTCTGTAAGAACCAAAAGAAAGAGAACAAGATGCCCTTGCAGGCATAAGGATTTCTGCAAAATCAGCTGAAGTATGAAAAAAGAGAGGCTATGACATTCATGAAATTTAAGAAAGGTTTAATCATTTCTACAATATAAATTTCTGATCATGTACTCCCCAAAAATCTGGATAGAACATAATTGGCACTATGCAAAACTTTACACCAATAAACAACATTAAACTTGATTATATCTGAACGACATAATGTTCTTTATTTCATTGGTACGAAATGATATTAAGGATTCAGTGATCAATTCAGATAAAACAATGAGTATGCATGTAAGTTAATGTAAATGTTACGAATTTATGAATTCAATATGTCTTGCTTATCATCCTAATAGAATTCCTAATTCACAAGCACAAAAAGGAAAGCGTAGATTTTAATGATACAAAATACATCTATATAAACATTAAATTTTTAATTACGTATACACGCCAGAACATTATGAAAGGATAACGACACAATACGAAACATTACATAACTCCCAATAAACTTAATGAAAAAAATAACGTCAAATTTATACGCTTTCAGATATCACTGTGATTACGTATGTACGGTCAATCTTCCTAATTATTAAGACTTCCCAAACACAAAAAGTAAACAAAGATTAGGATTATGAAAAATATGACCTAAACTTACCAAAATTAGCAAACATAACTGAAAACAGAAATTTGCGTTAAAGGATGTCCAGTATTTAGAATATACAAGTAAACAAGCTAAAATAGCTAGAGAAACATCAAACATAAAATGATGCACATGGTAGACAAGACATTCCTTGTATGTTGTTGGAGCTGAAGAGGAAACTGAGCTGGGCTGTATGTATCCAAAGCTTAAAAAGCACTACAGCCCACACATGAAACACACAGTATTTTGCATCTAGAAAGGCTTAAAAGAATGGCATACATTTTCCAAAAAATAAAAGTTGCACACACTGTTTTCACAAAACATTGAGAACTTGTTTTTAGAAAAGAATGAACGTAGTAGAATCATTGTAAGATAATTATAAATTTCTACCCTTTACTTTCGGCTTTGGAAGTGCAAATCTTCTTACTTTTGGAAATCTAAGATTTCTTCGGTCACGCTGTGGTATACCATTATGCGAACGGCGTGCAAATGTAAAGTCGAAAAATACCCGGATGATCACATGGCGGAAATCAAGCCAATAAACTGTCGCTATTGAAGTTAAGGTGGCTATATTAGCACCCTTTCGTAGAAATCGGGCATTATCCACCAATCACGATTGAGACGGCTTTTTTATGAACCAATGAAATTTAAGAAACAAAAATGCGTAGGTTTGGACAGTAAGATGAAAAGACAGGAGAAAGACGATCGTAAAGTATTTCTTGCTTACGCAGAAATCCAAAAAAACCTTTTTCAAAAAAAAATTAAAGCGAAAAATCCATTAGAAAACTGCGTTTCAAACTTTGATTCGAAACAAGAAATAGCCAAAGTTTACATAAAAAACAAGAAAAAAATATATGAAGGTTTTATTGATCATGATCACACCAGGTTTGGAGGACAGAAAAAAGAAGGAAAACACGAGGAACGACAATTTGTAGGCTTTCTTGCATACACAGAAATCCAATTAAAATCTTTTTAAGGCAAGATCCGCCAAAAATCAGTGCATTGAATAAAATTTATCGAATGAAAGATTTAGAGCTAAAACATATACAAAAATAAGATGTTGTTGGCAAAATTTCAGAATTCAAGCTGTGCTTCAAAATCCTAGTCGTTCACTGCACTAAAACAACACAAAAGTAATATGAAAAATGTCTTAGCAATTTTATCATACGAACTTCCAAAATAACATAGTATAAATAATAATAAATTAGGAAAGAGATACGAAAAAACATTCCACTTACAGTACCATGCTTTGAAACGGGAAAAAAAGCAAAGTCAGCTAATAATTCTATACCACCGTGTAACGTCAACACGAAAAGTTGGAGGATGAAGATGATGATGATGATGATGATGATGAAGAACAAAATCGGAAACTGACATTCGCCTATCTCGTGAAACTACTATGCCTCCTCGCTCGCTTACGCTCGCTGCGGGGGCAATTATAAAATATGTATCCATGGTTTCAATTCACACATTTCTCTTGTTTGTAGCAAATACTTTCTGATATTACTTGTTAAGCCTTACACGCTTTTTTTTTATAAGAATACACTTTATAAGAATGTCCATGATGAAAATGGCCAAAAAATTAAGAATATCGTAAGAATATTGCCATCATGAAAATTTTCAATTTTTTTTTTTTTATGAATATATTTTCAAATGCATCTAAAACCTTCTCGAGCTGATTTAGCTGACCTATTTCATTTTATCTTCCTTATAGCTGTTCCTTTCCACACCTTTTACTTCCTTTTACTAATTACTTGAAGACCACCTTTCAACTCATTTGAATGTTTGATAAGCAATTTGAAAAGTATATTTTTCACACTTTCCCACCTTTCAACTCATTTGAATGAGTTTGAATGGTAAAATCTAAAAATTAACCTTATGATAAGAATATGTTAAGAATATTATATGATGATTTCGACCAAAAAGTTAAGAATATCCATGATGAAATGGATTTACACCATTCTTATAAAAAAAAAAGCGTGTATTTACACTTTTTGAAAGGTATATTAGCATCAGTGTAACTTAGACCTAAGAGATAACAAAAAGTAACAAAGTTTTGTGCATATTTTCATCTGTTTAAGTGTAGATCTATTTGGTTTGCATATTGCAAGTTGGTTTTGAAATGCCGAAAACTGATTTTGTCGAAATATTTAAGCATATAACTTTGCCTCTATCAGGTCCCAAATCAACCCAAACATTCTTTTTTCGGCCAAAAACTTGTTTTCGTTTCCGCTGTTAATGTATAGTTTGCTGTCTGTGCAAATTGGAATGCTGGAGCGCGGGGGCATTTTTGGCTAAAGCTACATGCTAGTAGATTGATAGTTTGGCGAGATAATTTCATTTTTCCCACACCGCATGCGGTAAGGGATTTAAAAAACAATACGGTCACCTTCGGTATGTTCGTTTTACCTTAGATACTAATGAAGCGGACAGCTATAAATTGATAATTAGCGATATAAGTGCGTTTTTTAAGCTAATCAAGTCTAAAAATTGACAATTAGCGAGTCAATGAGCTTTTCTCTTACTCACTGAGCATGTGCAAGAAAATGGAATAGTCTAAAGTGAGTCATCTCCCGTATAGACATCATGGAAAAAAACAGGTAAAATAGGATCACAAATTACAAAATGGGGCAGGTAGTAATTACAAAGTGGTGCGGCTTAAAAATTACAAAGTGGGGAAAATAATTACAAAGTGGGGTAAATAATTACAAAGTGGGGAAAATAATTACAAAGTGGGGTAAATATTACAACTTTGAGGTAAAAATTATAAAGTGGGGTATAACAACATGGTTAACAATATTGATGAATGTAATTACATAAATAGATAACAAGTAACATATTCATATCCAACATAAGATAAGATGGAGGCAGCATGTCTCCATTAAGGTGCAACGGCCAACACAATCAGCCCTGTGTGTGTGTTTGTAACTAGTTCTTGCTAGACAATTCTGACTGGAACCACGATCAAAAAAGAGCGTTTATTCCTTAGTTTAGTGGTATCAGCCTAAAACTATTCTGTGAGGATAGCCAAAACAAATCTTAACCATGAAATGCTATTGGAGGAAGAACCATATTTGGATTCTTTTCTTTCAGACCTATATCACTTAAAAACATTTGTAGACAGCTGTTGATACATCTTGCTGTATTGACTCATTTTATTCGTCAGCACACAATTCATGGAAGGGTGTTTTGTCACTAAACTTAACCCAACTTATTGGTGCTGTTGGATGATGAAGAAGATGAACTTGATGATGAATTACAGGGCCAATAATCTACCTTTTGCCTCTTACGTTGTTTTGACTCGCATTTTCTTAAAGGTTGTCTAGATTTTTTGCAAAGAGTGAGCCACATTAGGTTCACAGATGACGTCAGTGGTGGTGAATCTTCACTACCTGAACCACTTGGCATTTGGTTTTCTTTTTCTTATGTTCCCAAATCAATTTGAATTAAATGTCAAATACATCGTAGATGAAGTTAGTTGTGCGATAAGTGATTGACGTTATTTATTGAATAACTGGCATCAAGTAAGAACATTTTAAGTACTGAAAATGATAATACATCCCAGTAAGCACAAAGGCGTTTTACCAACGTTGTTTTGACGTCGTGTTCCATAATTGCTTGACGGTCGTTTAGCGGCCGAAATGGAAACAACAAAACAACTTCGGATTTTGACATCAAAGCAATTAACAAAAACCAAAACTGCCGTTGCACGGACGCTGTGAAACGGTCAAATGACCGATAACAACGTTGCATTGACGTTGTAGCATGTTCAAATAATCATTAACGGCAAAGGATGATAACAACAAATGAATCGTTACAAACTGGAATTGAATCCTGACCTCCAGCATGAATTTTGAGAGTGATAACCACTACACCACGACACCTTGACATATCAAAATAATATCAAAATTACCAACTTAGTTTCCAGTATGCTAAGATGGAGAAGGCGAACTGACGAAATGAAAGAATAAATGCAATATAAATTTTGCTTGCTTTTTAAAATATCGTTTTACACTTTGTGTGGTGTAAAGATCACAAAGCATCGTTTCTTTAGCATCAATGAATTAGCATCAATAAATTGCAGGTTATATCATTCTCAGCAGTGGATCTAGAGGTTAGTCGCAGCTTGTGGAGAAGCTCATTAAATTTATTTGTAAATTCAAACCATAGAATCAATGGGATTATCTGAACGTTTTTCTTTTCTGATTAAATTGCTAACACTCTCCTATACAAATTGCGACTAACCTCTAGATCTGCCACTTACTCTATTCACGATTTACGATATTGAAATGTTTTTTTTTAGATTGCAATTAGTTGCAACCAATCCTGACGTTTTCTCGACGTTAATTAATGATCGTTTTTGGTTGCGACGTTAGAGCGACAAGAAAACAACGTTGGATTAGGTGAAATGAAGCATTCAAGCTTCTTCTTAAAAAATGAATTATTTTATCAACTTGATAACTGTTTTTCATAAAAATGACAACTGCTGATTTATATACCACAAAAACCACATTATAAGACGAAATTGAACAAGAGTAAGAGATAACATCTTTGTGGCGGTTTTAATTGCAACGAGATAAAGCATGATGTAACACCAAAAGATGTAATTAAATTTTTTTTTAAAAACTAAGAGACAATATCAATGCCTTTTTCAGCACAACAGTGTCATTGCATATCATATTTACCAGAGATGATGTCCATAAACTGATTGACACAAGAACCCACCTGATTGGAACACTTCAGTATTTGTTTCAATACACCTTTCCCGTAATTGATTGCGCAATATTTTTATCATGCTCTACCTCGTTTTCAATATGCTATACCATGACAACCAAATCTCCCGTGCTCAATCATTAACACTAATTGCTCATTGCTCATTACTGAAATGAGTCCCGTGCCATTCTGTTACCATATCAACCTTTGCGAAAACGAGGCGGAGTATGGTAAAAAGTATTGCGCAATCATATACGGGAAAGGTGTATTGCATAAATAATCCCGGAGGATGATGACAACAAGATGACGGGAGAACCTACTGTCTTAATCGGAAACTAACGCAAAACTTACTTATGATATAAGAAGATAGAAGAACTGACGCAATATCCTTCAATTTCCTTCCAACCTAGTTCGTTGAGTTGTTTTAAGCACTTGTGGTTGAATACAGTTTGATAATGATGATCAAAGCAAATGCTTCTAATTAAAAACAGTATGGCATTCAAAGAAAACCACAACCCAATTATCATATAAACCCCTCAAAAAACTGTT
Source organism: Turritopsis dohrnii (assembly GCA_027922465.2). NCBI lineage: Eukaryota > Metazoa > Cnidaria > Hydrozoa > Anthoathecata > Oceaniidae > Turritopsis > Turritopsis dohrnii. Next base: position 706,274 of record BQMF02000119.1, on the reverse strand, counting down.
TTCGCTGATTAAAATTAGTCATACAACAAAATAATCATATAGTTAAAGAAATAATCAATGCATCACCACATGACAATATAATTAAATAAAATTAAGTGCAAACCAGAATCTACTAAAATTTTCTCGCAACTTTTCCAACTCTCTATGGGTACCAACATGGCAAATAAAAAGTTATCAAAAATTTTCACGATTCTTTGAACTAACAAACAATGGCTTTCACGTAAAGTTAGAACCGTTTTATATAAATTAACATTAAGTAAATAATTATTCTACGCTGACATTGTTGCAGTTCTTCCCATTCTTTCAAAAATGACTTGCTATGTGTGCGTTGCACATGATTATCATACCGACTCCAGGATAAAAACTTCTGGTTATCCCTAGCCAAATGGGATTGTTGTCTATTTTACCAGAAGAAACCATATAGATAGGTATAAAAATCTTTGCTGCACGCAATAAATGTGGCAATTGAACAGATTAGCAACTGTGCCAGACTCAATTAAGTATGATTACATCTGTAACGTACAAACATGTAACAGTTTATTTACATTGAATCTAAATATTTTGACGTTTTTGCATTTGATTAGGCTAGCTTGAAAATTTACTTGACATAAAGCTCCATGATAAAACGTTCCCAATCTATTTTCCAAAAAATTCATCTCTTATTAACTTTTCTTCGAACCCTTGTTAAAGATTTGGTCTTGAGTTAGGTAGTGTTTACTCGAGATTTAAAAATCTTTATTTGACAATGACACTGCAAAAATTGAAATGTTTACGCAATTACATCAGAGTAACAAAACGTCTAAACACTTTCAAATATTATTACGAAATATTAGAAAAAAATTCTACATAAAGTTTTCATATGTCAAACCATTATACAGAGAAAGAGTAAATACTTACAACAATTTCCATTCGACACAAAAAATAATAGTCTTCAGACGACCTTATATCAGATAAACTTCCATTGCAAAAATTCGAACACAAAACTATCGCCAACGGGATAAGTTCTAATAATTATGTCTTGTAAAACTGATGAAATTTGAAAAAAGATGAATTAATTAATTCAGAAATATCTGTAAGGAGACACTATAAAAACTCAAAAAACCTCCAGTATACCATATATCTACCTCGCAAAGAATAAGTTCTCTTAAATGTAAGATTGGTTTTTCCAACCACGATCGAGAATTTTCGAAAACAATACCCTTTGAAAAGTTCAATTCCAAAATAATCAAAAACAATTAAAAACTGTTTAGTCTGGATTCCTTTTGAACTATTTAAGAACTTTCTGTGACATGGCATAAGACAATCAAAAATTAATTTCGTTTTCCTATAAATACACAAATCATCTACAGATGTTCTACAAGTTAGACAGCTAAATGTAATGGGGAGTTAAAATGACCAAACTTTCGAAAAGTGACAATACCATCATTATATTACTCTGTTTTTTTCCTAAGCTTATGAATTACGACTAATTTAATCTTTTTCCAAGTCTTTTTCAGATGTTTGTAAATAAAGTGGATGATCAAATATAAGATGGGATTTAATAGAGGATCGATGGCATCATAGGTCTCTATCACTGTAATAATTGAACTGTCATTATCGTGACGGAAAACATACAAAACAGACCGAAGCATATTAATGCCAGCAAAAATGGAGAGGATCAGCATGGAAACAGCTTCTAAGTTGTTGACCAAATAATCTTTGTAAGGCATCACTTTCAATTGAATGAAGAGGAAAATAACCATTATAGGAAAGATTATCGCAAATCGGGAGATAGGATCGATATAGAAGACGATTAAAAATGCAATGAATAGCCTTTGAATGAGCAGCCACGAATGCCAGTAGATAATTGTTCCATCGCCATCACTTTTGTAAGGCTGTTCGAATAGTTCTCCGATTGACATCTTTAATCTGTTTTCATCATCCCTGAGACAGTGTAAATCTCCACGTTGAATCAATATATAATAAAGCGGCACGATTACAGGTAGTACCATGAAGACTAAAAATCGTTCAACGGTAATGAGGTTTGCTTTTAAAAGTTTCAGCGATAGAATGAGTGAGACAGGAAAGGGTATAATCCACAAACAAAGGAACGCAACTGACACATACTGACCAAAACCCCAACATTTAATGTCCGTGAACACATACAAAACATCGATATTGCCCACCGCAATACAATGAATCATTACCAACGAGAACGTTGCTAAATTCTTATATTTCATGGTAACCAAACGCAGAAAGCATATATAACATCGTCCTATGAATGAGATCTCGCCCGGTTTACTGTCAGATTCATAGATGTCATTTATTTGGATAGTGTTTTCCATATCCTCGGAATGTATGGTTTCATCACCATTATTGCTATTCTTAAGATTCTCAGAAGGTTCGTTTCTTTTCGATGAAAGTATGGAGAGGATGTGTAACGATACAGCCGTAATGAGAACAGGTGCAAGCATTCCAAAGGTTAATAAGAAGTCTTTGAGTAGAAGCTTCTCAAAATTATTGAATTGCAATGATGGACACAGATGCACAGACGGTTTAAGTATTTCCAAATTGAATAAGTCAATGAAAAACGTATTTATACCTGAGTATGAATAATTAGATCCTAGCTCAATCGTCATTAATTGTTTTAACTGGTAGAAGTTGATTAATACGTTAAAGACTCCGGACCAGCGACAACAATCTTCGCCTACTTCGTTAATAGATGTGATTTCATTAGGATAGAAACGTTGGGAAATTGCAGCATGATGATTATTGGGAATTCTGATATCATTGTATCGTGTAAATGTGATAGTTCCTGTAGTTGGATCCTCTTCCTTTTCATTTCCAAAAAATCTATGACATGTGAACAGGTGAATAATGGTTTTCAAAAGTTTTGAAATATTCTTTAATTTTTCTAAATATCCAACTCCAAAGATGTATAAAAGTATTGACAGGATGAATAAAAGCCAAAAATAAATTGGGCGTTCACAGGTTGATGATAGCAAACATGCATTTGAAAAATAATCCAATGAATAGCCGTGTTTACATTTGCTACACAAGGACCCTTCGCGGTGTGTGTTGCAGGTATTGAATGACTTGCAAGGATTAGTTTTGTCGGAACAGCAGTAACCATCGGGACAGGGAATAAAATTGACTGTCCCAGACGATTTATTCTGAAAACCCCAAAAATTGTCGTTGCTGACAATTTTTCCAAAGCACGTAGCACCATTTGGACATATTTTACAGGACATTATAGCTGAGTTTCTTAAGAGCAATCTTGTATTACTTCTAGTTACGGTGTAATGTATCGACAACGTTTCTGTTTCATTTGGTAAAATTTCATTATAATTTGTTAAAGTTTCATTATATTTTGTAATGTCAGAAATTGTATTTATGAAAAATTTGACTGGTTCATTCGTAAATCCGTACGTTCCTTTCGTACATGATTTGCAAAAATACTTTAAATAAGATAAGTCAGTTGTCTTTTGCTCATAATATGGATAGCGGTTATCTGGACATGAAAGTGAAATACTATAATTGATGGTACTGGGATTTACATGAAGTCTCGCATTCATTTCGATTAAGGGAAATTCCTTTTTTGAAGTAGAAATGACAAAAAAATCTTTTACATTGACTGTAACACTGTACTTATTGTCATTTCGGAAATACAAAGCCGATTTCGAGATTTGAAAAGTTGTTTTTGCGATTGTCAGGTTGGAATTTAAAATTTGGGCACCTTTATCGCAGATTATGTTATTTTGGGAAAGTGTTAATGCACCTCCTTTGACATCATATACCTTTCCACATATTGAATTATCCTTGGAGAAATCTGTCATCCATAATAAAACATCTACAGATTTGATGCCTGTGTCGAAAGTCACATTTTTCAATGAAGCGTTTGTTAAATGGAATCTTGACTCGGTTTGATTGGTTTCCAGGATTCCTAGAAAATACTCTGTAAAGGTCTTTAACTGATATTTTCTTAAACTACGGAATTCTTTTTTTGTGACAGTGAAAACTTCAGATGAGAATGGGTCATTCTTTATCTTGCGAATGCTTCTTGATATTTCCTTTCTTTTTAATGATGTAGAAAATAGTTCTGAAGTTTTCGAATTGCTGACATGTAGACTCGTCACCGTAGTTTTGTACACTTCTTCAAAATTGAAGAACGCCTTTAACGATGACACATTTTGTAAAAATATTCCGGAAGTAAATAATAATTTCGTCCTCCATACTATTACACCACCTGCATCTGCTGATACGTTAACGATCACAATATCTTTCACATGGATATCATCAACTATATCAGCTCTCAGAATACCCCACTTTACTGTTACTTCTTTCATTGCAACTTTCGAAAGTGATGCTGACCTACTTATATGCAGGCGAACACCATAACGACCCACTGATTCTCTTAAGATCTCAATCTCCGTCATATTGATATCATCAACAAGATCAATAAACAGAAAAGACCATTTTACTCTTAATTCTTTGATCGATATTTTCGAAAGGGATGCTGATCGACAGGTATGTAAGGAAACACCAGACTGACGACTCGATGATCCTTTTATGAGCTCAATCTCGTTCATATGGATACTATCAGCTATGTAAGTTATCAGAAAATTTTTCTTCACTGTTACTTCTTTGATTGAGATTTTCGAGAGCGACACTAACTGACTGTTATATAGGAAAATGCCATGATTATCCGATGATCCCTTTAAGATCTTGATGTCTGTCATATTGATATTTGTAACATTAACGATACGGAGAAAATAGTATCGTACTCTTGCTCCTTTAACTGACAGGTTCGAAATTGACGCTGATATACCATATTTTACATCAACAACATTATAACCAGCTGATCTATTCATGATTTCGATGTCTGCCATATAGACCTGATCAACATGATTGAACTTTAACAGATTTCGTCTATTAATTACATCTTTGACGTTGACGTTGGTAATTGAACTAAACTTGGAATATCGCGAGTTGAAGAGCGACCAACACGTGCTATTTCTGATGGAAACACCGGACGCGCTGAAAATACTACGGTTTATGTAAAAAAAATACCGCCGTATTGTTGTTTCTTCGATCGAGATTTTCGAGAGCGACACTGATTGACTCTTAGACAGGTAAATGCCATGACTACCTGCTGATCCCTTTACGATCTTGATGTCTGTCATATTGGTATTTTTAACATTAACGGTATGGAGAAAGTAATATGATGCTCTTGTTCCTATTATTGACAGGTTAGCAATTGACGCTGATATACCATATTTTACATCAAAAACATCATAACCAGCTGATCCATTCAAGATTTCGATGTCTATCATAGAGACATAATCAACACGATTAAACTTTAACAGATTTCGTCTATTGAATACATCTTTGACGTTGATGTTGGTAATTGAACTAAACTTGGCAGATACCGAGGAGAAAGCCGACTCAAATTTGCAATTTCTGATGGAAACATCGGAGGCCCTGAAATTACTGTGTCTTATGCAAAACAAATGGTGATACCAGTTTACTATGGTTTGTTCGATTGAGATTTCTGAGAGCGACACTGATTTACCCTTATATACGTGAATACCATGACTACCCGCTGATCCGTTTACGATCTTGATATTCATCATATTAGTATTATCAATATTAACTGTATGGAGAAAGGAAAATGATACTCTTATTCCTTTGACTGTCAGGTTCGAAATTGACATTGATCTGCCATTTTCTGCATCAATAACATCATAACCAGCTGATCCATTCAAGATTTCGATGTCTGCCATAGAGACATCATCAACATTAGTAAACATTAACAGATCCCGACTACTAATTACGTTTTGGATGCCTAAGTTACTAATAGAAATGAACTTTGCATTACGGAAGTAGAAAACCGACTGACATCTGCTATTTATGATGGAAACATTGGACACATTGAAATTACCGTGGTTCAAGTAAAACAAATCGAAATTTTCATATACGTTCGCTATTGACAATCCATGAATTATGATGGTGGAATCTGTAGCGTTAATAAAGCCTTTCGCATCCTTGACCCATACATCATTCATTTCAAGACGCTTCACATTTTCTGTCAAAATATTGTAATTTTCCATTTGTCTATTGAATTTACACCTACTAAAAACAAATGCATCAGCGTTGAAGATCTGGATCATGGAGCCATTGGAAAATTTCGAGTCCGTAATTTCAGCAAAGACGTTTCTATAAGGATTCGTGTGGGTACCTGTTATGGTAATTCCACTGGAAATGAAGGTACTGTTGTGGATAGAAATTTTTAAATACTTTGTGAGATTTATGGACATAAAGACTTGATTTATATTGGTTTTGATGAAGCAATTCGCCATGGTGATGTTAACGGCTTCGGATATATTTACTGCAGTAATTAGACCAATATCTAGAAAGTTGATGTTTTCTATTGAGATAGTGATTTGTTTCGAGCTTTCTTTTAAATCGAATAAAGGAATTTTCCTTTTTGATGCGATAGTCGGACGACAGCCATTCTTTTTTATTCCTGTAACAGTTATAGAGCTTGATAACAAAATTGTTTCCTGTATGATGTGTCTGTCACATTTTCCATTCATCAGTGTTACTCTATTATTTGACTTGCCTTTTTCCTGATACACATATTTTAAGGATTGACAAGGATTCTTGGCGCTCCCACAGGTTTTCCTATCAGTACCATCAATGGATATGAAAATTCCGAATTCCTGACCTAAAATAGTATTTTAAAAATATATGTATACTTAAGTGACGCATCCCGTTTTTTGTAACGTATAAAAGGAAATGGTATATTCGTTTCACTGCTTTTGTAAAGTGAAGGAAGTTTTTAACAAACATGCGCCTGTGAGATGAATAAACGTGATGAAGTTTTTTGGAACAGATAGGAGATTAAAATGGGGATGCTATGAACACAAATCGTCCATGGGATTGGGGCCATATGGGTATCAAATTGGGGAAAAGTAGTGTTATATATCGTTGGAAAGCTTATCATATTGGCTTTCAGAAAATCTATGTTAGAGGGTCTGAAAGTGTCTTTAGTAAGAGTTATTGCACTCCTTCTTAAGGCCTCTGTTTTTGGACAATTGATATCTTTGAAATACATGTATTTCTAATGTTACACAATTCTCTACATTTAAGCATGTAAGTCATAATTCTTTTGATAGTTTCTCAGTTCCAATACACTCGGGTACCAGAATAAAGCAAATTAAGATCTTTTTTCGGTGCACTCGCCCGCAGAGACACCGTTTTCGTCATTTTTAGGATATTTTAGGGGATTTTGTGAAATATTTTGGTCTGTGTTTTCTTTTTAAAAAGTATAATGATTAAAATATATGCTTTTTAGATATGGGAACACTTTCTGGGCATGTGTACTTCATTCTTGGAGAAATAGGGTGCCTAGATGTCTTTCATTTAAGAGTTCTGACTCTCCATCATAAAGGGTCTACTGTACAGAAGTTAAGACAAGTAATATATATATACCAAATTTTGTACTATTTTAATCTGCAAGTTGTGTTATTTTCATAGCTGTTCAATGACAGTGTATGAGGGTACTAAGGCGAACCAAACTGAGCTTTCTTGTTGCTCTCTCCCGTAGAGACTTCTTTTTGATCGTTTTTTGTGTTTTTTTTAGTGCATGTTCTTAATTTAATATCTTCTTGGTGAAATAAATGGTATTTTTCACATTTTCGTGTAACCCAGTGATGTATTTACTGATTTTAATTATAATCTTACACTCCTCAGCAGAGGCTTAATTGCTAAGATTGATGAACTTTCAATGTAAAAAATGTTGAAATTATAAACTTCAACAGATAACAGTTCAATAAAACCTTGAGAAACCTGACTTTGAGGCATTCTGGCAGCAAGAAATTTCCCAAAAGATGTTTAACGACTTCATTGTCAGTCGAGAAAAGATGAAAGCAGGAAAACCACTTCAAAAGTTTTGGATGAGTTTCCTTGAAATGGTTGAACTACTGCTAAACACCAATGCAATCAGGGCAGGAATCTGAGAACTGCTATTTGAATGTATCCGACACATTTTGCCGTACACATTTGCTATGACAATATTAACTATGCACGTTATCTATCTGCTATGCTGGGAGACATGTTGCAGTTGCCGGAAGATTTTCCAGAGGTTCACGAAGATTTCATGAACGGTAATTTTGCTGCGCAACTTACTGGTGGATCTCAATTTTCCCGAGTAGAGACAGACAAGGTAATTGAAATGACCTTGAATAAAGATACAAGAATACAAGAATAAAGACACCTGGAGGATGCACAGGCTTCTACACAAATGTTAATGCGGTCAAAAGATGGGAGATTAACGCAGCCTACAGAGGAGCACTACGAAACTGTTTTCATAAACATCTTGATTACCAACCTTAGAAGTATAAGCACCCTGATCGTAATCCTTCGCGAATTAGGCAGGACAAAGATGCTGTCTAGCACATTTTAACCATCATTGAAACAACCTTTACCGATCCCCTAAGTCCATCACAATTGATGTCAATATCTACAGGTGTTTTGGCTGATGAAAATGTCGAATCAGATATGACAACCAAGGAAAACACAAAGACTTCGAGAATACAATAAAACAAATCTTTCCAAAGAAAATTAAATTGAGAGAAGGACTAGCATTAATCATTGACCACCATTTTGGTTTTAACGAATGCAAAAGGCTTTATCAGCAGAATGGAGCAAACGGTTAGCTCCAAATAACCTGTAGAATTTTTGTAGCGTTACCAAATTCGATCGATAACCAAACAACAAATGACAAACATGGAGTTTCTTACATTTGATGAATGACAAGAGCACAAACAAAACCAACCAGCTATTCAAATGATTACTCAACATGTTTCTTCAAAACTTCAAACAACACTAAGATTTTTAAATCTGTCTAAATACTGAAGAAGTTTTATACTCACTATAAGTTATCAAGTAATCTGTCACCCTATCTACTTTTTTATTATATTGTTTGTCTTATTATTGCAGTAAAGTAAATACCATGGTAACGAATTTGCTTCCTACGGACAAACTGATAGGTAAACGTTTATTCACAAAAAGGTAATTCCTTCATGTCTCCATCTAAATAATGTTGTTGTCTGAAGCACTGGAAAATTCATATTTCTGGTGTAATTTTGGACTATCTTAAACTGATAGATGACTGATAGAAAAATTTAATGAACCAAATCGTTGAGTTTTTTTTCAATATCTTTTTGAAGAACAAATATTTTGGCAAACATTTTCTACTAATGGATAGGGCATGAAAGGCTCTTTCTTGTGATATAAAATTTATAATATTTTATCAGACATGTAATGAAAAATACACCTTGAAAGTTGGTGGATAAGACATTTTGAGACACACTGTAGCATCGGTGTTATTGAACGCACTAAAGTTAATATCACATCACAAAATTAAAAATTGTGAAACGGGGGCTTTTACAAAATTTTGTACATCCTATGGTGTTTGTTCAGAGGAATGAAGGACACGGGAGACAGCTTAAAAATTTGTTTCTGATAATTCTTGTGTTTTACAGTCAATTGACTTGTTATTATTTTGGAAATGACCTCTAGTTGTTATTGTAAGTCTTAAATAACCAAATAAATATTTGAATTGAATTGAATATTTTTCAATAAAACCCTTAAGAGAACAAAATATATATTTTTAAAATAAATAAAATCCTATCGAATGGTGTAAAAATCAGGGACACACTGTACAGTTCATTAACACCAGGGTTCGTTATTCAAGTTTTACTGAAAGGTTCATTGTGGAATAATAACAATCAAATTTACGTCAACCGACATAAGCAGGTATCTTTTGAATTAACAGCTTATAAACAAGTAATTCCAGGGTTCGTTATTCAAGTTTTACTGAAAGGTTCATTGTGGAATAATAACAATCATGTTTACGTCAACAGACATAAACAGGTATCTTTTGAATTAACAGCTTATAAACAAGTAATTCAGGGTTCGTTATTGAAGTTTTACTGAAAGGTTCATTGTGGAATAATAATGATCAAGTTTACGTCAACCGACATAAGCAAGTATCTTTTGAATTAACAGCTTATAAACAAGTAATTAACTTTGTATAAGCTAGTATTTAACTTTGAAAATAATCGGAAGCTACGATTACCTTAGGTTTAATTAGCTTTTTTGTTTGAAACTCGAGATGTAACTATACAACTTCAATAGTATTTTACGTTTATTTAAAAAATGAAACTAGATAATAAAAAGCGAACCAAAATTCCAAACTTGACTGACTGTTCTTCTGATATCAAGTGAAGTTTATTATCAATTGGAATCTGTGTCCTAAAACCAAAGTTTTCGGTGATTTCTGGATCATCAACTCCCCAGTGTTTTGAAAAAGTCCTCAAGATGCTCGGTTTGATTTCAAAATTTTGTTCAAAGCTAATCATCAGTCAGTCTGATCAGTAGAATTAATCGCGTAGGTTTGACTACGTCCTCAGTATAATCATCATCACACATTGACATACATAAAGAGATACCAGGGCTATGTTGAAGAGTAGCATTAGCCATAGAAATACGAAATAGATCTTTTGTCCTTAAGACCGAACATTACGATGATATAAACGAGCTTTATGTGCCATATAACTCCCTATATCTAGTGAAAGCCGTCGTCCTGGTCAAATGCATTTTACACACCGTAAGAGAAATGATCATTGAACTCATATGATGCAATCAGGATTCAGTGAAGGTAAAGTGCAATCCCGGACAAAAATTGTGGCAAAACTGATGTTTTTCATGAAAAATTCAAATACCCCCTCCCCCAGCATCAATGTTTTGAGTTGTGTCCAGCCAGAGGTTCCAACAAACATTGATAACATTGATGGTGGGGGAAGGGGGGCCTCATGACGTGAATTTCATGCTTTTGCCACAATATTTTGTCCGGGATTGTCTGAATTTTTGCATGACTTAGTCATTTTGTGTATAGATTTTCTAATGTTTACGTTTGCTTATTTGGTAATGTCTGACTACTTAGAAGTTGCTTATTTTACTTGGAGGGTTGCAGATGTAATTTGTGTACTTTTCTATTGTTATTATTGTCTCTGTTATTCAGTAAGTAAACAATGTAAATGTAAACAAGTTTGTGGGGATGTGGGAATGAATTACAAAACAGTTTTGTTTGTTGCTACCACTTTGGAATATAAATAAACAAAAGTTACAAATAGGTAATCTGAAATACTATTTGCAATGTAAACACCAACAAAGCATTTTGTTTACTTTACTTTAGGTATAAACAAAACATATCGACAAAAAACATGACCTCGTAAAAGATCACCGTGGAAGAATCTGTCCGATTTGAGGGTTCTCCACCAGAAGTTTGGTGTCAGTTGCTTTGCGGCAGGTATCTGCACTTTGCAGAGAGAGACGTTTACTGCCATGCCAAGATACCAATGGAAAAGAAGGAAGATTTGCGGCACAAAAACAAGGGAAGGCCCAAGTAGACAACTTCGCGAATGGAACGGGATGATGAAAGGGGGCATTACGGGCACACAGGAATGGCAGTGCTACAATTTCCTTTAAGCGTATTCAGGAGGAAGCCGGACTGGGTAACACAACAAGCAACAAAGCTGCGAGCGGGGTTTTGAGAAGGAACGGATACGAGTACGCCTCCTCACAGAAGCGGATAAGAAACAAAGACTTGGATTTGCAAAGGCTTATCGAAAGAAAGACGAACAGTTTTGGACAAACGAAGCAAACTTTTACTTTCACTTTGACTTTTACTTTACATTTAACATTTTGCGACACGTCACCAACACGTCACCAACACGTCACCAACACGTCACCAACTGTAATAGTGTTTTCACTGGGAATTATAACACGTCACCACACGTCACCAACTTTCTTTGATAGTAATAAAATAATATACTCTTCTTATAAAAAAAAAGTGGTGACGTGTGGTGACGTGTTACAATTCCCAATGAAAACACTCTTTACAGTTGGTGACGTGTTGGTGACGTGTTGGTGACGTGTTGGTGACGTGTCGCAAAACGTTGTTTTGGATATTTTAGAAATGTGACCTACTGCAACAAGCGAAAAATTCCTTCCTTGACTAAGCACTTAAGGCTTTGCGTAAAACCAAGTGCGTCCCACTGACTGTCATCCATTTTGGTGTTCACTTAGTTTTGTTTACACGGCTTGAAAGAAAAAAGTTTCTGTTGAGTTCACACACATTTTGTATATATTTTCATAGACAAGTTTACAATATTATATATTATGTTATTATTATGACACGTATATATAGGGTATATCTGTTTTTGTCAGAGAAAAATTATCTTTCTGTTTTATGTTCACATACATTTGGTATATATTTTGCTAGACGACTTTGTATTGTTCATCATTTGACCCAGTATACCACGTAAACTTTGGTTATTTCTTGTATCACATATTCTTGACAGCATGTTTAGAGTATATACATGTTTGAATTCACAAATATTGACAAACTGCAAAAGCCTGTTTTGCAGTAGGGCCATGTTCTTTTGTTTTGATTTTGTGTAAAATTACACGAACTGTGACAAGGGGCAACCTGGCTGCCAGCACATGTTGTGGGAGATGTCAGTCTTGAAAGAATGTGTCGTTTTACTAGGAAGACCCCTTTCCATTTTTATTCTTAAAATTCAGACATCTGAATTTTTGCATGACTTAGTCATTTTGTGTATAGATTTTCTAATGTTTACGTTTGCTTATTTGGTAATGTCTGACTACTTAGAAGTTGCTTATTTTACTTGGAGGGTTGCAGATGTAATTTGTGTACTTTTCTATTGTTATTATTGTCTCTGTTATTCAGTAAGTAAACAATGTAAATGTAAACAAGTTTGTGGGGATGTGGGAATGAATTACAAAACAGTTTTGTTTGTTGCTACCACTTTGGAATATAAATAAACAAAAGTTACAAATAGGTAATCTGAAATACTATTTGCAATGTAAACACCAACAAAGCATTTTGTTTACTTTACTTTAGGTATAAACAAAACATATCGACAAAAAACATGACCTCGTAAAAGATCACCGTGGAAGAATCTGTCCGATTTGAGGGTTCTCCACCAGAAGTTTGGTGTCAGTTGCTTTGCGGCAGGTATCTGCACTTTGCAGAGAGAGACGTTTACTGCCATGCCAAGATACCAATGGAAAAGAAGGAAGATTTGCGGCACAAAAACAAGGGAAGGCCCAAGTAGACAACTTCGCGAATGGAACGGGATGATGAAAGGGGGCATTACGGGCACACAGGAATGGCAGTGCTACAATTTCCTTTAAGCGTATTCAGGAGGAAGCCGGACTGGGTAACACAACAAGCAACAAAGCTGCGAGCGGGGTTTTGAGAAGGAACGGATACGAGTACGCCTCCTCACAGAAGCGGATAAGAAACAAAGACTTGGATTTGCAAAGGCTTATCGAAAGAAAGACGAACAGTTTTGGACAAACGAAGCAAACTTTTACTTTCACTTTGACTTTTACTTTACATTTAACATTTTGCGACACGTCACCAACACGTCACCAACACGTCACCAACACGTCACCAACTGTAATAGTGTTTTCACTGGGAATTATAACACGTCACCACACGTCACCAACTTTCTTTGATAGTAATAAAATAATATACTCTTCTTATAAAAAAAAAGTGGTGACGTGTGGTGACGTGTTACAATTCCCAATGAAAACACTCTTTACAGTTGGTGACGTGTTGGTGACGTGTTGGTGACGTGTCGCAAAACGTTGTTTTGGATATTTTAGAAATGTGACCTACTGCAACAAGCGAAAAATTCCTTCCTTGACTAAGCACTTAAGGCTTTGCGTAAAACCAAGTGCGTCCCACTGACTGTCATCCATTTTGGTGTTCACTTAGTTTTGTTTACACGGCTTGAAAGAAAAAAGTTTCTGTTGAGTTTACACACATTTTGTATATATTTTCATAGACAAGTTTACAATATTATATATTATGTTATTATTATGACACGTATATATAGGGTATATCTGTTTTTGTCAGAGAAAAATTATCTTTCTGTTTTATGTTCACATACATTTGGTATATATTTTGCTAGACGACTTTGTATTGTTCATCATTTGACCCAGTATACCACGTAAACTTTGGTTATTTCTTGTATCACATATTCTTGACAGCATGTTTAGAGTATATACATGTTTGAATTCACAAATATTGACAAACTGCAAAAGCCTGTTTTGCAGTAGGGCCATGTTCTTTTGTTTTGATTTTGTGTAAAATTACACGAACTGTGACAAGGGGCAACCTGGCTGCCAGCACATGTTGTGGGAGATGTCAGTCTTGAAAGAATGTGTCGTTTTACTAGGAAGACCCCTTTCCATTTTTATTCTTAAAATTCAGACAATCCCGGACAAAAATTGTGGCAAAACTGATGTTTTTCATGAAAAATTCAAATACCCCCTCCCCCAGCATCAATGTTTTGAGTTGTGTCCAGCCAGAGGTTCCAACAAACATTGATAACATTGATGGTGGGGGAAGGGGGGCCTCATGACGTGAATTTCATGCTTTTGCCACAATATTTTGTCCGGGATTGTGGTTATTAAGATAACTGTTGTTGAAGTTTCATGTTGTGTTTTCGTTATAAAAATGGTGTCTTGCATGTTTCTCTTCTTTTTTATCAACCGAGAAAGTTTGAAGTAATAAACTTTTAACTCGATTGCCTTCCACTTACCTGGGATTAACTTAAGCCAATCAAGACTTCGTTTATGGGGGAAAACCATAAATAACTTGATATTAAAAACTTGTGATTTCTCGTTATTTGTCGGTAAAATTCTCGTGAAATTAATCATATGTTTTTTTTTTGCGCGCCAAAAAGACTTGTACCGTGAACGCGGTTCTAACCGATTGTTAGAAAAGAACAATAGAAAATTGAATAGAGCAGCTGAATGTTGTGATTCTTTCTCTTTTCGTATTTCTATGCATTAACATACCCCTGGAAATACATATATTATCGCAAATCCTCTAACAGAAGCCCCGGGCAAATTTTAAACCAGGCTAAACAACTGATACCAAGTCTTCTTCTTTGTCATCCTGTTTCAGAGAAGGTTGAACGGAACATTTTCTTCTTTAATATCAGATTTGGTTGAATTATGGAAAGGATAAGTTTTCAGTTGATTTTGTGAAGCAGAGCTGAAAGTACTCCATCTGGAGCTGATGATACAAAGATGCATTCAGACGTAAAATCTTTTGTTCAACATATCCGATTCCTTAGCTCATACTCATCATATCAGCCCAAACTGGTGTTTCATCCATTGCAGTTATTTCAGAGAATGATTGTACAGTATACTCTCGATAAGTGGTACACCGGATAAGTAGGACGCCCGCTATCTAGTACACTTTTTCCCGGTCCCTTGGACTTGCTTACCCTTTTCAGGCAAAACAACTTCGCTTAAGTAGTACACCGGATAAGTAGGACGCCCGCTAAGTAGTACACTTTTTCCCGGTCCCTTGGCGCAAAAACTCTGCATAAGTAGGACATTCAATGCAGCGACTTCCAGAAGAGTCGAATGTTTTTTGTTCGGATCGTCAATGAATAGATTGTAAACAATCCATCGAAAGATTTTGTTGAAAAAATGTCACAGAAAATGTCTGAGAGAATTCAAGCTACTTCAAGACAAACGACGTTGACAGATTTTTGCATTATGTAGATTATGTTGTACTTAGATATTCAAGGTTTAAAGTGATATAAATACATTGCATCCTGCTTCTAGTGGTTTGTTTCTTATATTGTAATGACCATGACCTAAAACCTTTCATAACTGGGACAAATCAACCCTTTTTTGCAAGTGTCCTACTTACGGGGAGATTCGGATAAGTAGGACGCCCGCTAAGTAGTACGCTTTTTTTCGATCCCTTGAGCGTCCCACTTATCGAGAGTATACTGTAATCATTATTCGCGTTTAACCGGCGGAAATGGATGAGAAAGGCTACCTGCTGTCTAAAAGGAAAGTAATATCTGTTTTGCGATGCCATGTTGAATTAATTCTTTAACGTTGCTTCATAATAATTTTTTTTATTTCAGAAAAGCACTTGATCTTAGAGTTTATACTTTAGAAACTAGATTATCTCTTTATCAATAAATAGGGAAGCCATTTTTGACGGACTTCGTTTCAATGCGTCATCAGGGACACATCCCTGCTTTAAATAAGGTTTAAAAACGTTCTTCTTGCCTGCACAAGAGAGAATTTATCCTCAAAAATTTCATTCACGATTTCTCGCCACAAATGAATCTTTCAACGTGTTGTCTTCATCACAGATCTCGATCTCAAATCGCTTGCTTTAAGCATAATTAATTGCCCCGCAGCGAGCGTAAGCGAGCGAGGAGGCATAGTAGTTTCACGAGATAGGCGAATGTCAGTTTCCGATTTTGTTCTTCATCATCATCCTCCTCATCCTCATCATCCTCCAACTTGCTAGTATATTTAATAATCTGAGAATTATTCGCATCGGCTAAAACAGACATTAATCGCTTGTTTACTTCAAATTAAAGCTTATGTCAGCATGCATATTGAAATTCCATCAGAATTGATCGCTCCCAAAATCTCCTAAATAATCAGATACCACAATGCAATGCTTTAACCATTTGCTTTGTGAGAATATCTGTTTCGTTCGCGAAACCTTTTCATTATTCAATCGAGGCTGTTTTAACGATCTTTTTCTCAATGCATTATATTAAGGAGATAATAACATTTCGAAGAGTGACGAATTCCGAAAGTCTGATCGGAAGTTTCCAGTCATTGTGTATAACAATGCATATCCTCTACTAGTTCTTATCTTCTTTTAAGTGCGCATAAAGCATATGCATCCGTACGGCATGTCCCATTAAGAACAACTCCATATGAATGGCTGGCGGTGAAACCACCACACAGAGCGTGTTTAAACATTTAAGGTAAATACCTCAAGGCCCGAAAAAACAATACAATAACTGATATCAATCGTTTGCGATGCTCATAACACATAAAAAAAAAATCTTTTTGAAATGTTGGAAAAATAAACCTCTAAAATCTTCAATGGGCGTTATCATAAACGCAGACTAGTCTTATCAGAAAAGATCAATTTTTGGAACTGTTAAATATTCTGTGATTCTGTTAAATATTCTGTCATTCTGTTAAATATTCTGTGATTTCACCGGTTAGCTGTTTTATGACCTACACATAGCATTCTAAACAAAACATTCAGCGCCCCCAACTCCATTAATTCAACGCCACCAAAACCTAGATTTCAAACTCTTACAGTTGATCATTGGAGCGTCAATTTCACATACTCCGTGTTGTAGTACCGGATATTTCATGCATGAGTTACACCACTACACGATTACATCCAGGTGTCACTCCTCCTTGTCAACAGCGCAAATATTCAGTTTGAAAACGAGGCATTAGATGTTGTGGCGTAATTTATGTAAACGTCTAAGAAAATCATGCTGCATTTTATGATTTTATGCAAAAATTTATTTAACTTGTTGTTGCCATGGTACTTTCTGATATAACATTTCTTCAGAATGAGACCACTTTGAACATGGTTTTACGAATTAATTTGACGTCAAATATTTTCCACATCATATTTGTTACATTTGACTGGTGGCATCAATTACGCATAGGAAAGAAGCGATGAACAGGTTAGTAGTATCATATATCACAATACTTAAGTTTATCGGTATAATGAATATATCTGACACATGAGAAACATATAGTTCATCTAACAATTTGAGAGCATCAAAACTTCATGGTGTAAACCTTGTAAAATTTGTTTGGGTTAGTGAGGGTTAGGTTCAAGCTATGCCTCGTTCTTTCAAACTATTTTGAAGAGGTTTTAACTGAGAGAGTTAACTGCTTTCAAACAACCTCGTCCCCAGGGCTTCTTCGGATGGCGGCGAAGACAAATGACGTCATACTGCATAAATTAAAACCACCAGTATTTCGGTTGGTTTTGACCGGCCTGCACCAGGACTATCTTTGCCGCCATCCGTATATCGAAAAGGCAAGAAGCCCTGGGGACGAGGTTGGCTTTCAAATTGTTAGATGGATAGCCTCCTGAGAGCCAATCAATATTATCTCGGGGTGCTAAGGACTTTCAATGTCAAACCACAAACGGTACAAGCATTGTAAAATTTATTTGGGTGATCGAGTTTACAAACAACACTTTCCTCGCTCTTTCAAACAATTAGACAACCTCTGTCTTTCAACGAGAAATATAAAATTTACAGCGCATGTCAGGAAGCGATCTTTTATACAAATACACCTTGGTCGGATTTCTGTCAAAACTGTACAAATGTTACAATAGAAGTGTGTATAAACGCATCGTTTCTATGCGATTTATTATCACTATAACTTAGTACCTAGTACCTTTTCTCGTCAAAACTCACACAACAGTTCTGACATTTTGGAAAGAGGTTGCATACACTATCTTAGTATAGATGATGAAAAGTAGCGAGCATCAGAGTGGCCAAACTTGTAGAAAATCGCTGCGAAGGAGTGCATTTCTATAGAAATATACACACTATTTCAATAAAAATGCTCTTCAATGCAGAGGTTTTTTTGACACTGGGACTTATAACAACAACCTTTTGCATGCATGCACGCTCCCATACCAATAACAAAACAGATAGGGTTAAATAATTTTCTTCGTTTTTCAGGATTTAATATCTTACTATGGTGATGACCAGCAAACAAAAATCACGCCCGGGCGCAATGAAACCACACATTGCTATACGCCTCAATTCAACCAAAATTCCAGTTTTGACGTCACTTTACATGAGAACGCGTCAATCGTCCGTCGTCGTCGAGAGAAACGAGAAACGAGAGAAATATGACGAACGTTTGCCGGCTCGTACAAGAGGTGGTGACGTCATCACACCGAATCAGAACTAAACGAGCGATAATATCAGCCGATAAAATTTGTAAAACCAAGCATGGACATAAAAATTTTTTTTTTTCGTATTTCTAAAAATAAGTATATACCGAACCAAGAAAATATTTCGTTCTATTTTTACAAATAAAATTACAATCTTTGTGATAAACATAAGCCGTTCCCATGAGTCTTTGCGATATTTCAAAGTCCACCCACAACACATGTGTCTCACAATTTCCGACCATCAAACTTGCCCGTGAAAAGTTCAATTTGACAAAAAGAGGCGTCACTTGACCAAATACTCGCTCAACCAAACAAATTTTACAAGTTTTACACTATGGAGTTTGAATGGTCTGAAATTGTCAGATAAACTATTCGGTTTGACGTTTCCATGGCAACTAATATTAAAAAGGAATTAAAATATTACATCCAAGTCGTCGTAGGGAGATATAGCGGGCAAAATCTTCAGATCACTAAGATGAAGAGCATTTTCAATTAAATTCGTCAATATTTCTTTAGAAATGTACTCCATCGCAGTGATTTCAAAATATTTGTCCACTTGAAAGAGATGAATTATATAAAGACAGCCATGAAGATTAAATGGAGAAACAGTGACAACAGAAATATTATGACGTCACTGCATGTTTTTCTCTCAAACATCAGTTTCGAAAGACTTTTAAAGGCTAGTTCACACCATTAACTTTTCTTTTTCTCGACTCTAGAGCAAAACAACTGGGTTACCAGTAAGAACACATGATAGTTGTCAATAAAATATTCTAATATTATACACCAAGACTATATAACAAATACTGACAGCTATCAGATGAACATGTAAGGGACGTGTTTATGAAGGACCCAGCGGGCAAATTTGTTGAAAAATCTCTGCGAAGGAGTGCATTTCTGTAGAAATATACGCACTATTTTAATGAACATGTTCTTCATCGCAGTGACTTTTTGACGATTTTGCCCGCTGGGCGATTGCCAATGTACTCCTTGGTAGAAAGTTCACTTGCCAAGTTCTTAGAAGCTGTGATCGTCAGGTAAATCTTGCTAAATTTACTTTAATCAGTGTGACCAGGGTTCAGCCTACTTCAATCAGACCATACATGCATGATCACACGAACTACAGAAGTGTTTAACCGAGACGTTAAGCGGGCTTCATATCAGAAGTCGCATCTATTCCGATCCAAAGAAATACGTTGGCAAAGGAATGGTGTAATATCAGGATCTGATTGGCGCAAACTTTTCATCGGATTCCTATCAACCAATCAAATCACTAATAACATTCGTTTCTTTGTGAATAACGAACTATTTTAGTCCCTGTACCAAACTGGATGCCATGTTTTATAAAGAAACGCTTTTAACTATAAGATGAGCATTTGCTCGCATCTTCGTCGCCATTTTAGCTCAAGAAAGTTAGCGTGATCGCTTTATATTTTCGTTTTAAAAAAATAAAATGAAATAACTGTTTGTTTTCGTGGCGAACTTTAAAAAAAGTCTTATCATCGATTATACACACTCGCATTTCATTGGACGAACAAATCCTTTTGCTATTGGTTGTACGCCACAACAAAATGCAATTTAATTGAGCGAGAACGTTTGATGAAAGCTTGTGATTGGTCGATCAGGACAATAAACAGATTTCTCTGATGAAGACGTATGACACTGTCGTACGGTCGAGCAAAGTGGATGTCCTAACCAGTGTACTTGAAAGAGTAAAGCGGATGTCATAACCAGTATTTAGAAGTGTTTAAAACTAAAAACGTCATCACTCCCATAGATAACGTCATGGTCCAGACGGCAACTTTGACGACAGGGTTCGTGTGTTGGACGACGCTTGACGGTTTCGCATCTTTCGCCAAGACCAGCGCCTGGTTCGAGTAGTCTGGAAAGGAAGTTGATGCTTCCGACAAATAACGGCCGAGTTTCTTGCGTCGCCTCAAAACACTGTCAGGTCTTTGGTTGTATGAGCGGTAGATCAGCTCAGCATGTTGACTTATCGAGTCACTAGAAAGCAAAAAAAAAAAAAAATAAATAAAAAATATAAAAAAATTTGCGAATGTGTGACAACGAAACGTTTTGATAGTATTAGAAAATAAAATTTAAATCATGAAGCTTCTGTCAGTATTCTTTCTCAAAAATTACAATTAGAAATTCTCTAGATTGGCATTCAACAGAGAAAACGGACGCTTAACGAGAACAGTAATATGAAGAGAGTACTAAAAATATTTCTTTCCAGAAAAAACATCAATGACGTCATGTTTGCCTCTGCTCGTTTAGTCAACTTAATCATAACGCATAACACGCGATAAAATTATCATCGGAACCATAAAATCATGCATAAAAGGATCATTATTGTTGCTCACGTGCGAAATTTTTCCCAAATCAAATATCACTCCTCTCTTTCTCAGTACCACTTTTTCCCCAATGTTTTTGGAGCTGGAGTAATTCACACAGAAGCATATTATTTCTGTCACTTTACTTTAAGAAAATGGACTTTTTTCATTGTTATCGGGTTTGTAAAAGTTGGAAAAACGGTGAAAATAAAATGTCACCAGTTGATCTCAAAAAAAAAAACCAAAACAAAACAACATAACTTCATACCTTTCCCGAAGATACTTCCGTACTTCCGACTTCAACGAATCCGGTGGATGTTTCGTAAACAGCACGTTCGAATCGCTGATCAGTTTTTCGATTTCATCGACGCCGATATATGACGGCAGCCGACACAAACAGTGATGGACCATCGCCATGTCGCATTCACGCTCCAGAACTTTTTCTCTGTGCGATAGCACGAGCTGTCAAGTGAAAAAAATCGGATTAGAAAGGCTAATGTTTTTCAGTGGAAGACTCCTAGTAAAACTTTAATACGAGATTTCCGAAAAAAAAAATCATCCTTCGAAATGAAAGTCATGCATCAAAAGAACTCGATGTCCATCAAACATTCCTTAGGAAAGTCTTACAAAGACGTCTGAATGAACGAGACATGACGTAATTTTATTCTCGCTGACCCAAACAAATGCTATTTGAAGGTTTCCACCACTATATTTTGCAGAACTGTATTATTTTGAAACAGTCGTATTGAGACTGCAATGAGAGTTTTAACTCATACAATAGAATGTCATTTCTTCGTACAAATTCGTCCGTCCTTTAATAAACAGGCTGACAAGTTCATTGGCCATACGTTTATTTCTTCCAGAAGCGACCCTTTACTTTCGTTTACCTCTCTCGAATTCATCACAGAATTACAGCAACGTATTGCATTTGAATTTCATTATATTGCAATGGAAGATGCAATATTACATGGTACTTAGGTGATAAGGAATGGTACGAGGGTGCTTAATCATGGAACACATTTTCTTCCTTCTTATCATATAATACTGATTTAACCCGAATAATTTCACATAAACAGGGATCATTCCAGTGTGCAAAATCGTCAAAAAGTCACTGCGATGAAGGGCATTGTTACTGAAATAGTGTATATATTTCTTTAGAAATGCACTACTTTGCAGAGATTTTTCAACAAGGCATGCCACCTTCAGTCATACAGACAAAATTCAACAATGACGTAAAACGAAAACTTACTGCTACTGACACATAGACCGGCATCACTGGATGAGAGGCTAGAAAAAGGTCACACAGCCTCACAATCAAGTCGAATCCATTTATATTGTGACCGAACCACGTGATTAACCAGCTCAAAGCAAAAATAGTTCCGACGTCGGACCTAGTGTGAAAATCAAAGATTACGTTAATTCTTACAATCGACACTTTCCTTTCAGCAAAAGAACTAGAAGCTTGCTACCGGATGAGAAATTCCGCTAGGATTGCATCTTCTTTGGACAAGATCGCATAGAAAAACGAAAGCATTCGATTTGTGCGGTTCATGTTACGGTCCATGAAATCTCTAATGGTGAAATAAAAAGGTTATGGACAAACAGGAAAGAACTTGATGTATACATACATCAGTCAAATGATAAATAGATAAATATTCAACAGAAGTCTCAATGACCCAGTCTTCAAAGCATGTGTACTTCAAACAATATGAGGACTAATGGAGTTTGCAAAATAAAAAAAAACTAACAAGAAGAGGAGTAAGCAAGCCATTTTCATGTCTGCATCGCTATAGTAAACATAGGCCACGAAAACTATTGATTCACATATTTTTTGCAAAGGTGTTTAAAACAACTTCAATAAACAAGTTTTCCGTAGCAGAAGCTTTTTGATTTTTATTTAAATCATTTTCAATGCTAAAAATTCTTAAAAATGATTTAAATAAAAATGGAAAAGCTTCTGCTACGAAAACTTGTTGTTCATTGTGCGCTGATGTCATTAATTAATTGATTTATATTTGCAAATGAAAAAATTTTCGAAGATATTTTGGAAAGGTGATACCTTATATGTGTGTTGGACAACTGGTCTAGCAGAGCCGTTGCAACATCTTCACCAAGCACTCTCAATAACGTAACAGCGATGTCATGGTAACCCTGAACAAATAGTTTTACTTTGAAAAAAATCGTCAACTTGTTCTAGGAACTTGCGAGTGTATTATAATGAAAACAATTTCAAATGCTCTTTCAGAATTTTCAGAACTTTCAGCTTTTATATTTTTTGCTTTAAAGCTAGCCCTCTGAAATTAATTCAAGATAGGTCTGCAAAATTTATAGCAATTTCAGGTCGGCTTTTGGGATTTTACGTTGGTTTTAAGGTCGGCTTTTGCCGAGTGCCGACCTTAATTTAGAGGACTGTTAAAAGCTAGCATGGTAAAGCCAGCTAAAGAAGAAGGTAAGGTGAATTTGCGTGGTTTTATCTCAAACGCAGACGTGGAATTCAGTGGCAAATGGTTTTGTTTACTATCACTTTCTTTAAATCCAAACAGGTCTAAAAAATCAGTTTGTCAGATTGTATCAAAGTGGACGGATAACGAATAGAGCAAGAGAGAACAACAACAACAACAACAACAAACCTACGCCAAACATTTCCACTGCAATATCATCATCTCACCTGGTAATAGTGCAAGTCGGAGTTTCGGCAAAGAACTCGCATGATGATGCTTGTTAGCTGATGCTGTAAAACTCTTTTACGAGACAGTCGTGTATCTAAATCAACGTAATGATCCTTACCAACAGAAGTCATAAAACATTGCAAACAAATTTGGCAAAAAGGAAAGGTGAAAAGTTGTTGAATTTCAAATTCAAGTAGTATTTGAACAAATAGATATTATCACAATAAAATTAATCTAATAACGGAGCACCCTTATAAATTTAAATAATAGTTTTTCTTAGCATCACCAAAAAACCAATAACGACAATTATTTTTTTAAGCAAACTATCAAATTGTCAGCTACCATGTGGAAATCTTCGATGAGAACGTTTCACGTCCAGATTAACCTGGTGCCACCATTTGTTTTCTTGAAATTCTCTAGACTCAACCTCGGCTGAAAAACAGTTATGACACATGATGAATCTTACACTAGACGGATAGAACTTTTAAGTTTTGTTAAAAACTATGTTAGTGTCATTTGTACAAATAGAAAAGATACTACTTAATGCATATCTAACACTATCATTTATCACATAAAAACTGAAAATAAAACCCTTGTTTTTTGTTATCAAATAAAGCAAGAATTGTAAAACAACTTGTTGTATTGATAATGTAACACACCGAAAAGCTTTGGCTATTTTAGGAAATAAAATGTTTTTACTATAACTAAAACAAAAGCAAGAATACCTTAGGGAAATTACTATGAAGCTAAATGTTTAACACAAACAGAAAAGGTTGTATAACAGTCAATATTTTTATGCAAAGAATTAATAATCCCCCTTGTGAATGCACTTTACAATCAATACCAAAATTTCCATACCTTGTTTCTTTCTAGGATAATCAAAAACATTGACATTTAGTAGCTTCGGCCACACTTTGCATCTGATATCGTTCGTAACGCAACCATCTGGTTGTATCATGAGCTTTCGAAGAAGATCGACATCAACAGGATCAGCCTCCAAAGCATCATTTAACTTGCGTATTTTGATCTTGATATCTAAAGTCGTTAAAGAAGAGGATAAAACGAAGGGGGACAGATCTACGAAGGAGGACAAAATCTAAAGATCAATCAGATCTACAGATGAAATTCGATGTAGTTACGTTGTTTTCTCTTTTAACTTTGCTTTACCTTTTTGTAACGAAGCAGAATCACTTTTCGTTGGTTTTGGTTTTTGCTTTTGTCGAAATTGTCGAGGTTTTTGACTACTAACACCATATTTTTTCCTTGAAGAAGCTGTATTCATAATGGCCAACAACCATGATGAAAGATTTTTAGCTAGACATAACTTTTTTTGTTCTCTTTCTGAATAAAACAACAACGGGTTGAAGTCAATGGAGCATCTGGAACCAGAAAGCAGTTAACATAGTTGGCTGTACAATATTATGTATATCAAAATTAATGGAATTATAGAAAAAAACAGCACAAATGAGAGATATACCAATTTATATATAGAAGCCGATGTCAAAAAATAATCCTAATTCTATACAATGCATTGTTGGGAACTCCCTTCTAGTCCACAGGAAAACATCATAATATTGGATAGCTGAATTGGACTCAGTTCTTTGGTGAAGAATAAATTTTTTAAATGACTTATAAAGCAAATAGAATTATTGAGCTTCTTTAATGAAGTAAAACATTATGAATGGAAAAAATATCACATATTTGAAATCCAGTAAAAAAAAGTTTGTTAACAGTTTTTATGAATAAATAAGCCCATTTTGCATTTCGGTCCTCAATTGTTGTTGTGAATTGCTGCAGACGATGGTGTCGAAAATTAGATTCCACCTCTTAACGCTAGGACAAGATGTAACACAGATCCTCCAGAAACTTTATAGTCTTGAGCTGTTTTGTCGTCGTTCCTGGGAAAGAGACAAAGCAAGCTTTAAAAACATTGGTACTCTTACGTAAGAATTTATTCTGATGAACAAAAAGATTCCAAATCATTTTTCTCTTTGCACAGTTATCATCAATATCTTAATGTTATTCTTTACATGCCTGGTCATAAGAAAATTAGCAGACGTGTGGTCATTGCACGCCTTAATTGACGATATCAGTTATGGCGTGCGCTCGTGTAAAGTTTTAACAGATGTGCGATCAATTTTTTCCAGTTAAGATCAACGATCTTCATTCTGTATGTTAATCAAGTCAAATTTGAAATGTGTCATCATATATGTAAAAATAATGAGATTGTCATGGAGAATGAATTAATAAAACAAAACAAGTTTTCGAAGATTCCGAACGTAAAATGTTAGCTATATAAAGATTACTTTGACGGTAAATAAAATTTATTCAAAAATTAATAAGGAGGAAAAATAAAACCTGAAAATAAAACAATTTGTATTACTCCCCATCATTTTGGTTTGAAGTTCAAATAGTTTTTGAATTAAATTAAAGACGTTTCCGTTCCATTACCTCGTCACCACCTGGCTGGCTATTTTTTTAAATAAAAGATTATTTTTTCGAAACTGCAACCTTGCTCATACTTTTGTAACTTAAAAGAACGTTAAAAAGAAAGGGAAAACTACATAATACAATTAAATAATATAATACATAATAAAATCGCGCGCACAAAGCTCCTTCTTCATTCCTAAGCAGATTTCGCTGAGTAGAATTGTTTTCTACTACCAAACGAAGAAAATTTGTGAACACTGATTTTTAATCCAAAACCACTACCATATTCCAAAGCGTTTGGAGACCTCACTACTGAAATGGTAGCAAAGTTTCGTTCCGTTATTGTAAAATTTAATCGTACCACATGAACAATTTCCGAAGCAAAACTTTCAACATTTTGGGACAGATTTTTGTTGACTTTTAAATAAACATTTGTTATTACACTTGTCATTACAAGCCAGGCATGTGCTTGCCACACGTGCATAAATAAATCTTGGGGTGTTGAGGTGTGCGCATGCGATCGCACGCCTCTTACGACCAGGCCTGTTCTAATGTGAATGTATAATGATATAATGTTGAAAAAACTTACATTTGTTTCCCACTAAATATCAGCCTACAAATAAGTAAGAGTAATATTTATAAACACAAGTGTTTCAATAGATTTCATAAAATAAAACATGCAGTGATGTAAATAGCAGTCGGTCATCGGACATGTCCGATCATTTTTACACATTGATCTGACAGATAAAAGCTAAAATAAAGGAAATGTTCGACCAACAAAATGACCAGTCCGAAAAAATTTCAAAATCTTTTATGATGAAAAATAGAGAACTACGGATTTTAAGCCAATCTAGAGCTAATTAAAGCCTCTAAAATTTTAACTTAACCACGACAGGAGGCTCAGAGAGCACCTCAAACCCTCATCTCAAGGGTTGTACAGTCAGACCAAACAAAATTCCTTTATTTACATGACTGGCATATATATATATATGACATCGTCAATGAAGCAACATATTTTTGAACAAGAAACAAACCTTTGCTGAGCAGGCGGTATTCCTTC
Organism: Turritopsis dohrnii; assembly: GCA_027922465.2. Classification (NCBI taxonomy): domain Eukaryota; kingdom Metazoa; phylum Cnidaria; class Hydrozoa; order Anthoathecata; family Oceaniidae; genus Turritopsis; species Turritopsis dohrnii. Next base: position 678,920 of record BQMF02000119.1, on the reverse strand, counting down.
TTTTTCTTCCACACGCTCTTTGATTCTCTCCACCTGCAACACAACATCAGATGATTATTTTTTTTGAGCATAATTCAAGGTTGTAAGTTACAAAATGGAAAATAATACTGACCTTGTCGTAAGGTTCGATATCGATTTCAATCTAAAGCGTCAAAGCAAAAATAAAATAAGATGATCCAGATTTGATTGAGATTTGAAATTAGCAATTCTGTGCAGGCCATGACAAATGTTACTTAACAGGAGTAAAATCTACTCTGAGTTTTGGAAACAAATGTTTAATGAACTAAAACTCTCATCAAAATAATTCCTATCACAAATATTCGATATAATTACTAGGAGAAATTCCTCTTCTGTTAGAGTTCTGTAAATCGTTTTGCAAAATCAAAGCATTCGAACAGCGCACCTCCTTTCCTGTCAGTGTCTTTACTTTAATCAGCATTGTTTCTTAGTGTTCTAGAGCTATAATGAAAAACAATCTTATTATAATAATCCGCGATTGTGCATACCACTTTTATTTTAGAGAGTGATATATTTACTTTTAATTTACGGTCATCGTCCTCTTATGTGGGCGTAAAACCACGTAGATGCGAGAGACACTTTTTTCACGATTATTCCAAAAGCACGTGGCATCATTTGACGTCAGTTTTTTTTATGATCACGGGGAATCATTGCATTGCATCCCCAATCGAACGCGACGTTTTTAGGGAAATATCTCGAGAACCAATAGGGATAACTGACGTTCTTTGGGGTCAGCGAGACGGGTGATGGGGTGACGCAACATTTGGGCCCAAATTTTTTTGGTACTGCGGCTATGACGTCATCAAAATCTTTGATCAACGATATCTCTCTAACCGTTGATCGTAGCTAAACGATCCCATACATTTTTTTGATCAGTTTTTCCAGCTCTACAACATGGGCAAACTTATCATTGCCAATTCTTCATTTTATTTTTCGTGAACTGGACGCATGTTGAACATGGGTGGCGAGCGACGCCGCCTTGGCGGCTAGTTGTTTATAAACAGTGTCTGATCTTAGCAGTGGCCCGACTGTCTGAGACAGTCAAAATTTTTGAAAACCAGTGTTGTGGTGGCCCGAATGGACAGGCGAAAAAAAGTATATAAATTGTAAACATGATTTAAGAATTTCCATTATATACAAGAGAATTGAGTTTTATGTTTGTCTATGCAATTTCAGCTCTTTTTTTCTATTTCGTAAGCATTTCTAAGTGTGTCCAAATGAAATTGTAGAGTGTTATTGAATATCGGGCCATTAAAATTTCCTTCGGGTCGCCAAAAATTCTAAAATCAATGATGTCAATGGCCCGGCATGACACCTAGATAAAATCTTAAGATTGGACACTGATAAAGAACGACATCATTATCGTGTGATTTCTAAAATCAAATATCATGTGTAATGATATCATTGAAATAAATGAAAATTGATCAACATTGATGAACATAATTATGTGAAAGCAAATCATGCTCAACCATAGCAGTAAATGGCTACTTAAATGACCGTCCCATGATTATAAATAAAATCAAGTCAATGCCCTTATCTTAAAAGAAAAGGAAGTATCAGGCAAAGGTAAAAAACCCTTTTCAACAAATCTCTATTATAGAAAGAGGCCCCACCATGGTTGGGGCCGATGCAGCAAGAAAATTTTTGAAAAATACTACCTCTAGATTGCCTATAAAAGCACTCAAAATCTATAATTTCAACATGATTTTCAATTATTAGGAAAGGCAAAAACAAATTTCTCATAATTGACAAAAAAGTCGCAAAAAAAAAAAGCAACAAACTATCACAGTGTTTCAAGCTCTACGGTGTGGTGTTTTTTTTATGGCAACTTTAACGTGTAGTTTCAGTCCGACACCCATACTCTTCACAAGCGGCAAGCGAAACCCCTTCGCATGGATGTCGTCGTATATCAAAATGCCTGCTGTCAGTGCTGGTTTAGGACAGTAGCTATTTTCATCGTCTTTAGTTATTTCATTGAATTAACTTCATGTTGTCATGGAACTTTTTCTTCAAATTTTTTTTCCTCATTATATATATAGTTTGCGAAACAGTTCTCTTTGAATGAAAATAAAATAAAAGGTTGTATTCTGGGTTACAAAAAATGCTACGGTTATTAGATTTGAAAATATGTCTAGTTTCTCTTTGACATGTCCCGTGTCAAAGAAAGAAGGTGACCAAAAATGAAAAGGTTAAAATGGTTAACGGAAAGTGATCTAATATAGAACATGAAAAACTGATACTAAAGGTATGGGATCATTTCTCATTAACCAACCTTAAAGGAGAAGATATTTCTAGATTGTCAAAAATGTTTTAATAAAGTCAATGATATTTGTAGCAACATTATCATCTAAGTAAGATATGCTTATTCGGCGGGTCCACTCTCTGAGAACGACCTTTTTATACTCTCAAAACAAAATTTACATTCCGAAAAAGCGATCATCTGTGTTCTGCATTGTGGGAAATTACGGAATATTATGGAGTGAATTTGAAAGCATGCAAACAAACAATATCAAACATTCAAAATAACCATTGTCATTGATAATACATACACCCACCACCAGGAAAAAGGGAGAAGATCGACAGTTCGGTATTTTGCATTTTGAGGACGTGTTTCTTTTGCTTCCGATAAAAAACACTAGGGTTTTAAAAAGTGTGACCTAAATCACGTAGTTTGGGGAAAAGAGGAAGAAAACTAAAACTGGCAAAATAGCATCACTTCAGTTCACACACGGACTGTCGAAGTTTCGATATTAAATGGGTCCAGGTGTCTGATGTTTATTTATTCGGAGAGTATACCTCAAATACTCAGTTTACAAACAGTATCATACAAATAGTGAGGTAGCGGATAAACGAGAAATGCTGCGCTTGCAATAGTTACAACTTGGTTGGAAAACATTTCCAATTTTGCGCAGTTTTGGTACGCCATTAGAGAAATGAAACAGAAATCACTTGCAGAAGATCCAGCTAAATTTAAGTTAGATTTCTTTTTGGAAATAATATGTAGAAAACATTATAAAATACAGCCTAATGCTTAGAACGGAATTATCAAGATTAAAGTAGCAATACAAAGTATTTTATGGTGCCCCATAAAATTTCAGTATAAATGGCCAGCCAACTTATTTTTTTTATCCCGTAATTCATAACATCTCGTATGTTTATCCACAAAACGTTAACAGCCAGCTAAGTAGTTTCCAGTCCTTTTTTCATGTCTCCCCTACACCGGTCGCAAATGTTTAACGTGAAAGTCAAAGACTACGTGTAACAAACACTGGTAGTTTAATCTAATGATATCTTCGTAATACGGTTTGTTGTTGGATTAGGGAAAGATGTTCAAGTATTTTTCGTTAGGGTTACTGCTTGCAGTACTAGTATTACCTCTGAATTTTATCTCCATCGGGAAAGGTAAGGGAAAAAGCGCAGCGCATTTCTAGCTATTTTTTCTAATTTCGCTTTGCTATCTATAAGATCTTTTTGTGGATTATTGATGGTCTATGTCGTGCATTAATTTGATTTGAATGACACATGATGAATTGATTGATTCTTTTCAAGTGAGCTTTTCAAATTTTTCCAAGAACAATTCTTTAGGGAATTTTAGATGTAAAATTGTTTCTCTCTAAAGACTTTTTGTGATACTGCATCTTTTTAAGAACTCATTTTCAGCTGTATTTCGAAATGCTTTATGCTAAGGTTCAACAAAGGGAGGCAGTTATTCTATTATAGATGAATCCCTTATTTTAAATGTTCTATGTAAGCACCTTTTTCATCAACAAAATGTCACTAAAAACTTCTTAACTCTCACTTCCACTAATTTACATTACACTAAAGTTCTACATAATATATTTAAGCTTTAAGGAAATTAGGAAATTGTGCAAAAGGGTTGAATGCTTTCCAGCCGAAATAGTTTTTTATGATAATAGATGAATTTAGAATGTAAGATTACTAATACTTTAAAGGCACGAAAAGTTGTAGCAAGAAAGTCGCGAGAATTTACACGAGAATTTCTCGTGACTTTTGCGACATTTTGTGTATGCCACATTTTTCTTTTACAGGATTTACCAATTTTTTGTGCTCACAACTTTTGAATATTTTCGCAAAAAAATATTTTGTGAATTTCCAGCTATTTTTTCTCATTTCGGGAAAAGTGAAGAATTGGCTCCCATAGAAGTCAGTAAATGCAGAAAGAGGTTGCATTCTTATTGACAATGATGTCCTTAGAGGAAATTTTCTCTATGTTGCTTCAATTTATGTATTTTAAAGCATTTTATGTGTACAAAATTTTTTCTCAAAATGGTGTCTTGCGACTTTTAATGTATGTGACTTTTATCAGTTTAGGCAGCTTGCGATGATGCTCGCGATGTTTTGTTTTCACCACTTTTTGTGCCTTTTTAAAAGGTATAATTATATATTTGATAACTGATTATCTAAACATACCAAAACATTGTACATTGTAAGTGAATTTATCAATAGGTGAATCTGGTGAATTCTATGATAAAAAGATTTGGTTGTTAGTTTGATGTTAATGTTTTATAATCTAACAAACACAGGAAAATACTTTTTAAGTTCTGAAGAAAGATAAAAATGAATCATAGTCTGAAAGATTGTCCTGGAAGCAAGTAATGGTGAAAATTTTGAAGTACAAAAAGAGTGTAATTACCTTGGAAAATGTATTTTGTCTGTTCACAGGAGATGTCAGATAGTTATTGAGATATCAAAATAATGTATGTATATTAGCAGATTCAACTATAGCTGCAATATTGGCATGGTTTTAACATGAACTGATTTGTATTTCCAAAATTTACATGAATTGATCCAAAGTGGTTCAGTCACAGTTTGAAATATCATCGTAACAGAAATGTTTGTTTTCTTTTGATTGACAATGTATCTTGTGCAGTATTTTTTACACAGTTGCTTGGAAAATCTTTTAATTTGCCTTCAGAATTAGAAAAAGAAGTTTAAGAATTAGAAAGTTCTTTTTTTGTTCTGCCAGTATGAAAATCAGGAAGATTTTATGACGTTGAGGGTGTTAATGGACATGGTTCATTGTGAATCAATCAATAAATTTTATAAGCCAAGGTTGGCAAGTTCAGATATTTTTAGGTAGTGTCAATAGATAAATCTTGTGATATACACTGTTTTGACGTATCTCGACAATTAGCAAACAAATATCTCAAACAGTTTAATAGAACTTTTGCATAATTTCCTGCCAATTTTAAAACTTACGTTCATTATTATATAACGAACTTTAGTGTATATAATGGACTAAAGTAAAATTACTAAAGGGTTAGTTAGTTTAATTGTGTAAAAGGGGTTCAAATAAACAGGTTGAGGCCGAGAGCAACAAGTTCATTGAGGGAGCACAACGGTTTGCTTATAGCCCCCTTCAGCCACTTTGTGTGCACCCTGTCCCCCCGATAAAATATATTTTTGTTTTCCATATTTCTGGTCCTTATTAATAGGAGCATGTGTTTGTTTTGGACTTCATTCTTTTTATCAAACTAAATTTACTCTTCAAACAAAACACATCTAGCCAGAATGAAATGTAGGCAAACAAGTTGTTTGTAGTGACAATGTCTGATATTCACAGTAGAAAAATAAAAGATAATCTTGTTAGATTGGTTCAAAATTAAAAGCAAAAAAAGATTCATTTAATGAATTTTATTGGTGATTTGATTTGTTTAATGACCATGTTTATGTTATTGAATATCTTGATGCTTGGAAAAAAGTTGTAACTGATAATATTGAACAGTGCACATATCTGTCTAGTGATGAGCATGTTAGGATTACTTGTTGATCTGCTAACATTAATTTTGTAACACCTATGAACAATTTGCTTCATGTGTTGTAAGTATTACTTTCTTTTTGACTTAGTTGTTGCGCAAGAAGATCCTGTTGAAGATGAAGTAAATGCAGATGACACTGTTGATGAAAATGATTCAAAGGTAATTTTGAAGGTTTCTCAAGAAAGATAGAACATACTAGGCCAGTTTTGCTGCAGTGGTTTTTCACTTGTGTGAGATCTTAACATTGCATTTTGTGTTTTCCTTGTGAGATGATTTCGAAGTGTTTCTATATTTTATTTGCAGGTTGAGACAGAAGAAGAAGCGGCAGAAGAAACGACTCAGCCGACAGGACAGGTAGAGAGCAGTTTGTTCATATGCCACTATTTACGAATTCAATATAATATAAGTTGAATAAGCTATTGCTTTCAGTTTTACTGAAATAATTTTTCCAATGTAAAAAATCAACTATTTTCATGTATTTATTTTTGTATTTACTGTAATACAATATGTGCTATAGCATGGGGATGTTTTGAACAGCCATTCCTTTTTCTTTCTTTTTTTTACGCATTTCTCATTCTTTTTTGTCAGCAATTTTTTTATTCGAAGTTTCATGCTTTTTATTTTATAGGACGCTGAAGACGAAGAGGAAAAAGGAGGGATTCGTCCCAGTCCTAATGCCGAAACATCTGTCTTGTTTCCAGACTACCCAGATAAGCGTGAGTGAACTTTCTCAGTATGTTAGACTTGTTCCTCATACATGCAAACGAGTTGCCATAGTAATGATGAAGAAAACTTAGGACACCTTATGATAATTTAAATGATTTTTAAGTTTTCTGACGGTATGGTAGAAGTTGATGTGTGTATGAGGGATTTCATTTTCGATTTCCTTTTGTTTTGAATGGGGAACAAATTTTTGTTTTTAGAGCTACCTGCTGGCAAACCTATTTACGTTTTGGTTGGATTCCACAACAAAGGGGATAAAGACTTCATTGTGGAAACACTCGATGCTTCATTCCGTTATCCTCAGGATTACAGCTACCATATTCAGAATTTTACTGGTACCCAGTACAACCGAGTTGTGATGCCTGGTGAAGAAGGTTCCTTTCAATATGCCTTCCATCCTCATGAGAGTTACGGCGGAAGGCCCTTCGGATTGACCGTTTTAATGTTTTATAAAGATTCCGTAAGTAATATGGATATTTGGGTACAAAGCTAAGTCGAGTGAAAATACTAATTACGTGATATCAAAGAACATGAAGTTCTGTGTAACGTCGTTGAGATATTTGCTTTTGTGACTTTCGTAGGACGGTAATCAATATGGTGCTGGGGTTTTCAACGAGACCATCACGTTCAAAGAGGTCGAAGAAAGCTTTGATGGAGAAACATTCTTCCTTTACGTGTTACTGGCTGCGATTGCCTTATTAGTGATCTTCGGCTTAAATTACGCTTTCACCCATAGCAAAGTAAGTAATAATGTCCAGAAGACACCCTAGTTGTTGGTGTCACCATTTTCATTATCTTAAGAAAACCTTACAAACAAGATACCATCTTTGATTGAAATTTGCAATCAAACTTACAAGAAAATCATCTGTTCTTGTTGTGAATTTAATTCCCATGCCTCCTGATGAAAACCAGAAACTTTCATTGCAAAAGTTTATGAATACATGAATACGCTGTGTGAATGTTACCCCTGATGATCTAATTAATTTTCTGCGTTAATTGAAATAAAAAAATGATGATGTCAGCAGTGATGACTCGTACTTAGGACACCTTATGAATGTTCATGATTTTTAAGTGAGCTGAGCTGACAATGTTTGTGTCGTAATGATGTTCTGTTTACATGAATCACATTTTGTCATGACCACGTTTCTTCTTCAGTTTAAAAAGTCTGTCAGCAAGTCCGCACCAGAAGTTGGGACCCAAGGTGACAAAAACAATGTGGATTACGATTGGCTGCCCCGGGAAACAACCACCGACTTCAGTAAGTTTTGAAACTTGTTTTCATTGTCAGTGTATAGTCCAAACATCCTTTGTTTGAATTTATGAAAGTATGTTGAACACCAATTTCTAATTTTCATTCATCTTGTGTAAAATTCAAAATGTGACACAGTAAACAAAACTGCCAAGCCTATCTGATTGGCTAATAATGTTGAGCGCGAAAGAATTTTCAAACTTTCCTAAGCGTCGATTTTTGCTCCTGTGTCCGTTTGTTTTGCGAATATTTTGTGCGCATGCGCATGACAACACTCGACATTACTGAACGTGTAGAAAGAAAACCCTGTTCTTCTAGTAGGGGCGAGATACATCAAAAATAGCCCAAACCTTGCAAAAAATATAGAAATGCTGATTTTTTGATATTTTGTCTGTCTTACCATGTAGACTAACCAAATAAAAGTCTCACGCCCAAAAGTGACCAGAAATCCCATAATCCCCTCGTAAAAATTTAGGGGTTTAATGGCCTTAAACTCGTAACTTGTATGACAGGGTGGTTAAGGTTTAGTTATATTAAATACGAAGGACTATTGCTAAATGCTTGAAACTTCCCACACTGATAGTTGATAAAAAAATAAGTGCTTGTGCAAAATATTTGGACCAGACTCCTACCAGGTGGTAATTTACAGACCGGAATTTGTAATTTCAGGACCAAAAAGTGTTAGTTTTTCTTGAAAAATGACCAACTTCTTAAAGCCTTGTGTGGCAAATAGGAATTTAACTCTTGTTGAAGATGTTGATTATATTACTGAAATATATGTTACAGACCGGACATTGATTATCAGATTTGTGGTCTGTAAAATACCAATACAGTCGTTTCATGAAAATCTTTAGTTATTTTAAGTTATACTTACTGATGAATTGCCTTTATATTAAGTATGAATGAAAAACACACATTATTACTTTATTTTCACAGAATAAGTTTGAGTCACAGATGTTACTTAAGGCCATAATACACTATATGATTAATCATATATGATTTGTAATATATGATTAATCACAGTGTGTATTTCAGAAAAACATATGTTTTTTTACCTGTATGATTTGTAATATATGATTTTTAAAAAGTCGCACGGTGTTCTACTTTCTATGATTAATCATAGACTTTTAACAATAGAATCTATTGTTGTTCGTCATGCAGCCAATGCGCGAGAAAATTTTCTGTGCAGCTGACTGTATACAGAGAGAGTAGTTTACGATAAAAACAGGGATAAGATACATAGTGTGTATTTTCTCTTTATGCTATGATTTTTTTCATTCATCAAGTGCTTATTACAAATCATGTATGATTAATCATATAGTGTATTATGGCCTTTACTTGTCTAGTTTCTTTCAAATTTCTTTGGAACTTTTTATCAAAACTTTATAGAAAAGAAATGAAATATTGAAGGATTTGTTCTTCTTAGATATTTGAAGTTAATTTAAAGTAATTCTACTTGTATTCATTTTATGCTTGATAAGCATTTGATAATCATGTCTCTCTTATTACGAAAAGTCAGAAATAAAAAATAGTTTAAAGTAGAACATGCTTTTAAAGTCGTGAGTACCTTCACACACGACAGAAAGAAAATATGAGCGGTTCTTGCAAGTACTTCAGCAGTATTGTTAATTCTGTGAACAGGAAAGTTTTCCCATTGATTGATTTAACCTGGCGAATTCTCATTTTTCTTCTCTGGGTTTTTTTTCTAAAGTAATAAAAAAACTTTCAGCGGTCAAAACTACATGACTCTTGCCGAGAGTCATTAGCCACTTAAAATACTTTAACTCATCAATATAAGGGATTTTATGCATATAGATACATACAGGTCTGTTGACATGCATTCACTGTTTCTTACAATTTACTTCACTGATTTATTTTTTGACTTTTGGCTGCTCCTAGGGGGTTGACACGCTGCTTTATAAGCACGACGGAGTGTAACATCAATAGTACTTACCACACATCATCTCCACGAAATAAAAAGCCAGGCTCAGCAGATAGATATAAAAGGAAAAGATCGAGAAAAAGAAAAGGTTTTTGTGGTACAGCTCCTGCAAATCCAGCTGAAGTTTTGCTTTGTTAACATATGAAAGCACAAAATGTCTGTTCTATGGACATATCTCAGCTGGAAAATAGATATCTGTTCTAGCATGAATTTCCATTGATTTTCATTTTATTGCAATTTGCCGTAACCACAAGCATTCGTTCAAACCTAAAGCCGTCTGTAATCAATAATTCTCGTCAGTGCGGTCATGCGTATATACTATGTGGGTTGGCGAACGTATTTAACTGTATGCTATCCTTTAAAAATATTCAACTTGCATCGTTAATGTTATAAAACGTTGCTTCTTGCACGAAATATTTTCGCACCATTGTCGTTACGCATGCACACAAAGGCTTATATATTATATTATTTAAAGTTTCAAGCATTTAGCAATAGTCCTTCGTATTTAATATGACTAAACCTTAACCACCCTGTCATACAAGTTACGGGTTTAAGGCCATTAAACCCCTAAATTTTTACGAGGGGATTATGGGATTTCTGGTCACTTCTGGGCGTGAGACTTTTTTTTGGTTAGTCTACATGGTAAGACAGACAAAATATAAAAAAATCAGCTTTTCTATATTTTTTGCAAGGTTAAATCGTATCTCGCCCCTACTATTCAGTTCGATTCCATTACCATCGATTCTAACATGACGGCGATTGTTTTAGGTAAACCGTCTCCTCGACGTTCGCCACGAAGACGTGTCAAAAGAAGCACCGGCTCCGGAGAAGAATAATTCGTCGTCGCCGTCATCGTCCCTATTGGCGAGATTTTTCATAATTAATACGCGTGTATTTAGTAGCAGGGAAGGTGTTAATGCCATTTCCTTCAAGCATTTCCTAATTCTTAGGCCTTTTTGTATTTCGAGTTGTGTCAAAAAACCTTTCGATTTTTCGAGAAATAAAAAAACTACCTGTCATTCGAAATGATCAAGAACTAGGTTACGTTTTCTTTTTCTTTTTTTTTTAAAAAACGAATGTTCTTGTGGATATTTTTCTACAGTGACGGAAATTGTAACCTATTTTGAGGGAATTTTTATGAAATGACTAAAATAAAGTTTTTTTTGGTTTAAATACAAGATGTTTTTTCTCAACTCTCATTAGTTTGGAACCTCCATTTTTCAAGTAAGCGGTGTAGTTCAGATTTAGTTTGGTATTGAGGTTTTGTTTGAGATAGGCAGTGTGTTGAGGTGTCAGGGATTCAAACATTAGACTTTACGGTGTAAACCTTGTGGAATGCGTCTGGGTTAGTGAGAGTAAGGTTCGGGCTTAATGTTAAGTTGAATCCTGTCACCTATAGTCTGGTGGAATTTTGAGTTTTTGACGATGATTTCCGGTTGCATCATGGTAGCTGTAAAGACTTGTGGGTCATTCCAACATGTTGATGTTTACATCCAAACATCATAATTCGTCGGCGATTAAAGATGGATAAGATATACTTCCAAATACTACCTTCCAACTTTTTATTATTCGCATTAAAAAAGCTGTAGTGATAGAAGAGAACATCTCTCAAACGGCGTTAAAGTCTGTTCAAAAAATATGTGGACTAATTTCAGTTACCATGTGGAAACCAGATTTAGCAAATTACATCAATTCCCTTGAGCCTGGTTTTTATATAAAAGCTGAAATCAGTCCACATATTTTTTGAACAGACTTTAGTTGAGAAAATTAACGCTGAAATTTACTTTTAAAGGCGTCACTTCACATTTCGTCTGTTTTAACCGTCTTGCCATCAATGACTTTTCTACTTGGATTTGTTCGATGGAAGAAATAAAACATCAAGCTGGGTTTCCACTTCTATGTCCGATCGGATTAGAAAATCCTATCTGATACGCTTAGCCTGATTTCCACTGCTTAAATTCGGCGTTGAAAGGTGCTAGGATTTTTAGTGCAGCACAAATATGGCGGCTGTAAACAATTGATCTCATCGTGCACCGAAGCTTTTGTTGTTATTAATATGAAAGCTCAACCAGAGAAAAAAAATTTCCAAGATTTTAGCTTTGATAGTTGTTCAAAGACAGGAAACCAAAAGGAGAACTGTGTTTTAAGTGGCGTCCAAAAATCACTGCAATGGAGAGAATTTTTATTGAAATTGTGTGTGTATTTCTATAGAAATGCACTCCTTCGCGCGCGGTGGTTTTTTAACAAATTCTCCCACTTTCAACTTAATCTCTTTTCTTCTCTTTTCGCAACAAAATAAGTACAAGTTGCCAATATTCTTAAATTTTGGACCATTCTGAACCTGAATATTCTTGTAAAAAAAAGAGTGTAATAGTAATGATCAACCTCGAACACAGTCTCTCCTCTTGCCTTATCCGGTGGGGGGATAAGAGATAAGGAATGTTCGACTTATCCGAGGTTCGCATTAACCGGATTTTTTTTATAAGAAAGCATTGAAGAAATTCCAAGGGACCAGAGAAAATCATGCGTACGAAACAATAGTGTTGGTGACGAAATATTCTGCCTAAGAGAGAATACAATCTGCGAGAACAAATACAGGTAAAAAAAAGAGAGATAAATTGCAATTTATCTCTTCTTTTTTTCCACTTCTGAGAAATGGTTCAGTGAATTCCGAGAAATTTGAACTGTGTTTTCACAGGGATATCCCTGGTTTTCAGTAGATTGGGATTTTTTTCAAAAATCTTAGTAATTCTAGAGGAGATTCTTAAACGAATTTAGTTCAGCAGTTCTTTTTTTCAAGTCTGCAAGACCATTTTGATTTTGAAACAAGTTTTGAGAAGAAAACTTTATTTCTGTTTAAATGCCGAGTTAATGCTTAGTTATCAAGTTTTGCCTCGTTTCTATGTTTTTCATTGTTTTTCTAATTTCATAATGTTTTCAGTAAGTAATAGTTACTCGTTCTTTAAGTTCCCCGGTGTAATAATAACTAGTTAAGAGTTTGAAACTAAATTGCCACTCAGATTACATTGCCACTCAGATTAGCGTTAATTTCATATAATTTGAAATCCACTCATAGAAGCCAGTTTTTGAAATTCGGGAGATAATAGAATTGCTTTTGTGGAAAATCCTAGCCTGCGTAAGCACTACTTTCTTTAAGGGAATTTCGCAGACTGTAAAGCATAGGCTAAACTGCCATTTCGACCGGAGGAGGAGGAGTAATCCAAAGGTGTTTTAATAGGAGGGTTTTTGATGTCCCAGCTTCCAACAAAGATGGTTCAAAAACAGAGAAGAAAAATAATATTATATTTCAGCCGCATTCGATTGGTTTATTTAAAGTGTTCTGAAATAATACCACATTAGAAAATAAAGCCGCACCGTGATTTCAATTATGATTAGAAAAGTAACATGCGTGTAGAAATTCTTGTTGCGTCATAATAAGTAAGCCGAATAATGAAAAAAAACATATGCCAAAACCATGGTGAGAAAGAAATACACCGAAACCATGGTGCGAAATACATATGCTGAAACCATGTCGAATAATGTACTTAAGTTGTGGAAAAAGTGAAAAAATGTGTATTACTTAAGACTCACCTAAACAAAAAAAAGTTGAAAAACAAAAACGGATGATAAATTCATTTTTGCAATGAAAACATTCTCTTTACTCTTGTTCTTACGTGCTTTTTCGATGATACCCAGCTGATCGAAATCCGGAAATAATTATCTTGTTGCCATCTTTTGTATCAAAAATGGATAGGTTTTAACGTCATATAATAGTTTAGTCCTGGTTATGAGTGTTAATCAAGCCACAATATTGTAGGCCGCGCTAAAAATTAAGCGCCGCATTTAATTAAGACTATTTCTTTGTTGTGTGGCTTAATTAAGTACGCGGTTTAAATTCGTGTAATGAGGTATCACAACGCACGCTGTTGCTTGGTAGTACACCAATCGTTTACTTACTTTCAAATGGAATGTGTTCGCAGTGGTTGAATTTACGCGCATGCGTATAGAATTGTAGTCCGCCGCCCTGCACGTACAGAATTTGTAGAGTGGAGATCGGCCTTCGAGGAAACAATACACGATAAATTATTCCGTAGACTATTCTATATTTTAAGAGTAACTTTATGGAATAATATAGCAAATTATCTACCTTCTAACAAGAACCTTGACGGGAATTCATTTTTGAGCCTCGAATATTCTTAATTGTTAAATAAGATAACAACTTATAATTTACAGATATAGTAAACCAAAGAAAAACTTTATGCTCAATGTATGTAAAAGGTAATCTCTTCTCTTTTTGCAACAAAAATTACTAAAATAAAATTATTTCAACACCATCTATTTCCTAAAATGGAGTATGAGTTACATTCTTGCAATATTCTTTATGGACCATTCATTCTGAGCGTTATCCATATTTCAAAAAGGCAAAAGAACTTGGATTGGAGGTTGTGGTGTAGTTAACTGTGTAGCAAAAAGAATCTGAACTTCGATTTTCCACGAAATGAACTGTTCTGTTAAAACCCTCAATTGTAGACCTTTTTGGAAATTACGTCACATCAGATCTCGCCTCGCTTTCAAACAATGTAATAATGACATTTGAGTCGCTTTTGAAAAGAAACGATACCCGAGGGGAAAATGTTAAAACATCAGGAAAGAGGTATCATTGCAGCATAAAACGTTTTTTTTTTCCTGATTTCTGAACCACCAGCCCTCAATGAATGACGTCATGTTCAATTAGAAATATTTTAAATAAGAATTTGTGGGAAATATCGATTTTAGTTTTTTAAGATTTTCGTTTTGATCTTGAGGACGATATTGAGATAGCTTGTCGATAAGCTTAAGATATTTATAGATCGATTTCTATTTATAGAAGTGTCAAGGGAATAAAAAGAACTTTTTCGTTCGACTTGTTATGTTCTCAAAATGTTCACCCTGATAAAATATTCACGCCTGATTCCTTCCCTTCAAATATATATCACGATGATAAAATAATTTTAAGCAGAGAATGAAGTCAGAAGAAATTTCATAACTTCTTTTTATATCTTCACAAGAAAAGTTTAAGTTGAAAAAAGTTTCTCGTGACGTCATCGTATCAACGTTAAGAAATTTCGACGGGAGTTTTCGATCCTATTTTCAATTGTTTTAATCAAGAATTGTTTTCATCATAGAATCAAGATTTCTTCAAAATTATATTATTCCATCAGCTATCAAAACTTCCACTAAACTGAAAACTTGGACTTTCCTCAAAACGGTCATTCTAATAACTTCATTCATAATTTGTTTTCCTTTCAAAATATTATCAGATGTAATGAAATTCTAATAGAAAAAAGTTCGATCGGAAAAAGTTTTATCTTAACCTAGAAAATCATTTGTTATCCTGAAAAAATGATCACAAACTTTTTCGCAAAATTTCGGAACTCAAAATATTCGAAAGTAGATCGAAATTCATTCTATATTCATATTTAACAAAACATATTAACAATAAAATTATCTTATCCTAAAAAAATATTTACAATCTATTTAAAAAGTTCTTCTATCTTCTCTTCTCGATCGTCTTCATCATAATATTCACAAATCACATCAAAAGCTGTTTTGTTCTCGTCATTTTTCACGTTGACATCCACCTTGACGACTTTCACAAGGAACTCCACACACTCGTAATAACCATTACTACAAGCATCATGTAGAGGTGTGTTGTTGTGCCATCCATCACGCATCATGTATGGATGTTTTGATGAGTTGTATGAGTAGAATAGTTTCAAACAATCCACACGGTTTTCCCGACATGCGATATGTATGACGTTAAATCCAGGATTATCGACATCATGAACATCAGCACCATGGTGCATCATTTGTTCGATGATGGATAGTGGTGGATTGAAGTCTTCGATTGCTTTCATCATCAATGTTTGATTAAACACAAAATATCTCATGGTGACGATGGAAGGATTGAGGTTCAAAATATCTTGAAACCTATCCCACTCACCATCACGCATGAGTTCCACAAGATCTGAAGAAATGAAAACAAACGATTTAATAATAACAAAATGGAAATAAACAAACATAAAATAAAAGGATAAATATAAAATATAAAATTTTCAGGAAAGTAACAAAATTTTTCATGAAAAAATTAAATTTGACGTTGATAATTTTTTTTTAAAAAAAAACTGAAATACAAATATGGATGGAAAGGATTTGAGAATTATATAAACGAATGTAGAATATGAATATTAATATATTTCTTGTAATAAAAATATAAAAAACATTCATGGAAACAGGTTGACAGGTTTCAAACTGAGAAGTTAGTTTTTTTTGAAACGAAAATTTAATGAAAAATCTCTGAACGTTTCAAAGGTCGATGATAACTTTTATGAAATTCGATGTTTTGTAAGGAATTAAACATATTTAATCGTTAACAAGAACGAAAGTGGAAAAGATAAAGAAAAGCGGCATTTTAAATTGAAGAGGGATCACCATATTTCACAAGCAGAAGTTATACGAAAAAATCACACAAAAATGATCATATACTCACACAATTTAAAAAACACAAAATTTTCCAACCAAAACAACATTGAACCAAGTAGAAATGAATTTGAATGGAACGAAATGGAATTATATGAGAAAATTTTAGAACACTTTCTATCGACGTGATTGGTTTATGATATATTCGACAATTAACATATGATAATAACACTTTCTGTCGTAAACCACGTGACACAAAACTTAACTTTTCTCACGCATAAAGGTTGATTTACACTAGGCTAATCTATACACACGAATGTTTTCGAAAAAAAGAAACATGAAAGGGAAACTGAAAAGGAAAGATGGGGAAACACAACAATTGTGTGTGGCCTCTACCGATGCATTTTTTTCGAATAAATTCAACCTTTAAGGTAAAGTAAGGGATGAAAACAGAAATTTGTAAATAAAAATTTTAGCAGACTTAATTTCAACTTTTCTTCTTGGCTACTTGAGTAAGGAATGAATATTTTATTCATTAGCTAGTAATTATTTGAATAATTACTTTTGTTTTGCTTGGGGTTTTAAAGTACAATGTTGTTGATCACTGCACACAGTGTATTTGATTATTTTAGGTCCGGGATACATTTTCTCTCCTTGGATAGCTAAAATACAGAAGCTCTGAAGCATGGTATTTGTTTAATCAAATCATTCTCTTCCAGAGACACCATAAAAGATTTCTTCTTCTCAGTATATACTGAAAGCAGTTTAAGCATGCGCAGAAGAAAATTTGGCTTCACAAATGGGGAGTAAAGTGTACCGCACTTTTTGGTTCTTCGAAGTTGAATTCAGTCAGTTTTTTCGATTGAACTTATATACCATTTCGATTTTAAACCAATGAAATTGAAGGTTTCGTATTTGTATTCGTAGTATTTGATAACGCGTCGAAAAACAACGAAATTAATTGATAAACGAATACTTTCCGTACCGCAAACCGAGGAAGTGAAGTAGAGTATGACACGTATTTTATTGATTTATATGGTTTTTCAAAAATGACATAATACTTATAACTATCAGCGTCTTATGTTCAATAATTGCTGTATGCTACAACAAAAATGCTCCATTGATCAAATCAAAGTCATTTACCTGTTAATTAAATAGTTTCTATGCATTACTCCATGCAGTAAATCTAAAGATTATGTCTGTCTACCGTAATGCTTCGATTAAACGCCCCCCTCGAATAGACGCCCCCCCCTTTTCAGGAGATTTTTAAATAAACGCCCACCTCTATTAGACGCCCCTCTCTAGAGAGGGGCGTTTATTAGAGACACACTAATTAAGGCATGTAGAACTACTACATTGCATATTGTTTCAGCTTCAATGTTTTCATTTTGTATAAAAATATGGAAATTTGCGATAGACGCCTTTCTTTTTAAATTTTAAACTAACAGTTAGAAACTTTGTCTTTCTTTTCAAAAGTTCCTTTTCTAAAACTTCAGAATAACGTTTATTTTTCGTCGTAAAGATAAGTTTTGCAGGAACAACAAGTCCGATTTCCCGTTCTTGAAGTTTAATTTTGTATATTTTTTATCGATGTTTATATTTAGTATATATTTACAAAAAAGAAGAGTTTCACAAAAATTCAATAGACGCCCCCCTCTTTTAAACGCCCCCCTAAAAATTCAAAAAATTTAATAAACGCCCCGGGCGTCTAATCGAAGCATTACGGTAATCGATTCCTTAGGAGGTGCTTTAAGGCTGATTTCCACTTAGCTGGACCGGATTGACGATCCAATCCTGTCCGATCCACATGAAAAAATAATTTCACACTTATGGGTGCCAAAATCCTTTTTCAAGTTTTTCAAAATGACTGCTTTAAATGTTTGTGCACTTCTGTTAATTATCATCGCAAGAAGACGTAGATAACGAATAAAATTAAGAGAAAAATACAAAAAACGATGGGTGGTTTTGACCAGTGACCACACACTATTGCAATCACTGAAACTGATTTCCCTGCATGCATTTTCCTTTTTATTCAAGTCTTGGTATGATTGTAAAGACACAGTCCATAAAACAGGGTAGCTTGGCATCATATATACTATCTCTTTTTTATATATCTAGATGACCATGATGATTTAGTAAAAGTAAAAGTAAATCCAATGTCCTTAATTTTGAGTTCACTTAACATGCCTTAATGCTCAAGCTTGTTGGTGCTTTGAGATTTTCGCAAAACTGACATTGTCATAGTTACTTGTAAATCTATGGTCATGGTAAACACGTGGCGATTTTCATTCTACCTATCACATTTGTTTACTGTTATCATAGATTTGCAACAAATTGTTTAGAATAGTTAGATTTTTAGGTTCAACAGGTCCTTAAATTATACCAGTAATTTGTATTATGTATATACCTACTAAAGATGTGTAAAAAACTGTATAAATATTAATTAATAATCCCAAACAGCTGATTAAAGGTCAATAATGAAAATATGAAAATAAAAATCATGGATTATATTATTATAAAAGCTGAACTTAAGATTTCGCGCACCAAAATAGTTGTTTTTCGGAAATATACATTTTCATGAAAACTTTCATAAAACTTGCTTCTTCACACTGCAGAGGAGTGCACATTTTACCGAATTACAGGAAATGGCGTATGCGATAATGTGGGCGGATAAAATGGTCATGGAATTCATTTAGATGCGTTCCTTTAATTATTAAAAAAACGTCACCTACGAACCTTATGGACTTCCTTGGAATCGCGCATCAGAAGGTCTAAGATTATGATACAATCGTTCATCAATGACGGAAACGTTCATTTTCCTTAGAGCTGAATTCATTTAATATTTCTAATGTTAAAAATAAATATGTCCATCCCTTGGTTATGATGACTTTGTGTTTTGGAAAGATAATATAATAAATCCCATGTGTGTACATTGAGTATGAGATATTTTAAAGACAGCAATAATGAAAAAAACATATGCCAAAACCATGGTGAGAAAGAAATACACCGAAACCATGGTGGGAAAGACATATGCTGAAACCATGTCGAATAATGTACTTAAGTTGTGGAAAAAGTGAAAAAATGTGTATTAATTAAGACTCATCTAAACAAAAAAATAGTTGAAAGACAAAAACGGATGATAAATTCATTTTTGCAATGAAAACATTCTCTTTACTCTTTTTCTTACGTGCTTTTTCGATGGATGGTCTGGATGATACCCAGCTGATCGAAATCCAGAAATGATTATCTTGTTGCCACCTTTTGTATCAAAAATGGATATGTTTGAACGTTGTTAGTCCTGGTTATGAGTGTTAATCTAGCCGCAATATTGTAGGCCGCGCTAAAAATTAAGCGCCGCATTTAATGAAGACTATTTCTTTGTTGTGTGGCTTACTTAAGTACGTGGTTTAATTTCGTGTAATGAGGTATCACAACGCACGCTGTTGCTTGGCAGTACACCACAGGTTTACTTACTTTCAAATGGAATGTGTTTGCAGTGGTTGAATTTACGCGCATGCGTATAGAATTGTAGTCCGCCGCCCTGCACGTACAGAATTTGTAGAGTGGAGAGATCGACCTTCGAGGAAACAATACACGATGAATTATTCCGTAAACTATTCTATTTTAAGTAACTTTATGGAATAATATAGCAAATTATCTACCTTCTAACAGGGCCTTGACAGGAATTCAATTTTGAGCCTCGAATATTCTTAATTCTAATTGTTAAATAAGAAAACAGCTTATAATTTACAGATATAATAAACCAAAGAAAAACTTTATGTTAAATGTATGTAAAATGTAATCTTCTTCTCTTTTTGCAACAAAAAATAATAAAATAAAATTATTTCGACACCATCTATTTCCTAAAATGGAGTATGAGTTACATTCTTGCAATATTCTTTATGGACCATTCATTCTGAGCGTTATTCATATTTCAAAAAGGCAAAAGAACTTGAATTGGAGGTTGTGATGTAGTTAACTGTGTAGCAAAAAGAATCTGAACTTCGATTTTCCACGAAATGAACTGTTCTGTTAAAACCCTCAATTGTAGACCGTTTTGGAAATTACGTCACATTAGATCTTGCCTCGCTTTCAAACAATGTAATAATGACATTTAAATGAAAAAGAAACGATACCAGAGGGGAAAATGTTACACGAACTTTTTTGTCATTTTTAATTACGTCCGTAACTTAAAACATCGGAAATGAGATACTTATTAAAATAAAAAGTTTTTTTTTTCCTGATTTCTGAACCACCAGCCCTCATTGAATGACGTCATGTTCCATTAGAAACAAATATTTTAAATAAGAATTTGTGGGAAATATCGATTCAATTTTTTAAGAATTTCGTTTTGATCTTGAGAACGACATTAGCCGTACTTATACTGAGACGGAGAAATTGAGACGGATAGAATAATTGCAAAAAACATTTTTCTGTCTGACAGTAAAAATCAGAAAAAAACAGTTAGACGGATAGAGTTTTCTCTTTATTTTTCCATCTCAATTCGACCATCGAAACGATGCACAAATATGATCAAATTCAACGATCGAATTAAAGTGTCATCAGTATAAACATTACTCTGTCTATCATGTATTTATACTGATAGAAAGAAGTTTTGCCCATTCCATCATCTGATTATACTGTCTTGTTATTTATACTGATAGGAAAATAAAATTTACAATTATTCTATCCGTCGCTATTTACTCGTCTCAGTATAAATAGGGCTATTGAGGGGCTGTTCATATGGAGAAAAAAATATCCCGGTAGGCGGGGAAACTTTTCGACACACCAAAAAAAATTACCTCGGTAAGCGAGGAAATAATATGACTCGTGTAAAGTAGCGGGAAAAATTTAAAAACAAATAATCAATCAAAATATTACAATCTTGCTGACTAGACATAAAATGATCCCGCTCACCGGGGTAATTGTGTTCATATGGAGAAAT
The DNA here is from genome assembly GCA_027922465.2 of Turritopsis dohrnii. Lineage (NCBI taxonomy): Eukaryota > Metazoa > Cnidaria > Hydrozoa > Anthoathecata > Oceaniidae > Turritopsis > Turritopsis dohrnii. The sequence continues at coordinate 657,804 of BQMF02000119.1, read as the reverse complement.
TATTTCCCCGCCTACCGAGATCTCGCTTATCAATACGCGAGATCCCGCTTACCGGGATGGTTTTTTTTATCATATGAACGAAATATAATTATTCATAACAATTCTTAAGAGAGGCGAGATCTCGGCAAGTGGAGCGTCAAAAAGTTTCCCCGCTTACCGAGACATTTTTTCCCCATATGAACAGCCCCTGAGATAGCTTGTCGATAAGCTTTACATTGGTCACGTTCGTAAGATATTTATAGATAGACTTCTATTTATAGAAGTGTCAAGGGAATAAAAAGAACTTTTTCGTTCGACTTGGTATTTTTAAATGTTCACCCTAATAAAACATTCACACCATATTAATTCCTTCTCTTCATATAGATATATCACGATGATAAAAACATTTTAAGCAGAGAATGAAGTCAGAAGAACTTTTACAACCTTATATCTTCACAAGAAAAGTTTAAGTTGAAAAACGTTTCTCGTGACGTCATTGTATCAACGCTAAGAACTTTCGACGGGAGTTTTCGATCCTATTTTCAATTGTTTTAATCAAGAATTGTTTTCATCATAGAATTAAGATTTCTTGAAAATTATATTATTTCATCAGATATCAAAACCTTCCACGAAACTGAAAACTTGCAATTTCCTCAAAACTGTCATTCTCACAACTTTATTCATAATTCGTTTTCCTTTCAAAATATTACCAGATGGAAAGAAATTCTAATAGAAAAAAGTTCGACCGTAAAAAGTTTTATCTTAACCTAGAAAATCATTTGTTATCCAGAAAAAAATGATCACAAACTTTTTCGCAAAAGTTCGGAACTCAAAATATTCGAAAGTAGATCGAAATTCATTCTATATTCATATTTAACAAAAAATATCGACAATAAAATTATCTAATCCTAAAAAAATATTTACAATCTATTTAAAAAGTTCTTCTATCTTCTTCTTCTTCTCTTCTCGATCGTCTTTATGATACAATTTACAAATCACATCAAAAGCTGTTTTGTTATCGCCATTTTCCAACTTGACGACTTTCACAAGGAACTCCACACACTCGTAACGACCATGATAACAAGCAACATGTAGAGGTGTGTTGTTCCCTCTATCACGCCTCATGTATGGATGTTTTGATGAGTTGTATGAGTAGAATAGTTTCAAACAATCCACACGGTTTCTCCGACATGCGAAATGTATGACGTTCCATCCAAGATTATCGACATCATGAACATCAGCACCATGGTGCATCATTTGTTCGATGATGGATAGTGGTGGATTGTTGAGGATTGCTTTCATCATCAATGTTTGATTATCCCAACCACCTCTCATGGTGACGATGGAAGGATTGAGGTTCAAAATGTCTTGAAACATATCCCACCTACCATCACCCATGAGGTTGCAAAGATCTGAAGAAATGAAAACAAACGATTTAATAATAACAAAATGGAAATAAACAAACAGAAAATAAAAGGATAAATATAAAATATAAAATTTTCAGGAAAGTAACAAAATTTTTCATCAAAAAATTAAATTTGACGTTGATGACTTTTTTTTAAAAAAACTGAAATACAAATATGGATGGAAAGGATTTGAGAATTATATAAACGAATGTAGAATATGAATATTAATATATTTCTTGTAATAAAAATATAAAAAACATTCATGGAAACAGGTTGACAGGTTTCAAACTGAGAAGTGAGTTTTTTTGAAACGAAAATTTAATGAAAAATCTCTGAACATTTAAAAGGTCGATGATAACTTTTATGAAGCTCGATGTTTTGTAAGGAAATAATAAACATATTTAATCTTTAACAAGAACGAAAGTCGAAAAGATAAAGAAAAGCGGCATCTTAAATTGAAGAGGGATCGCCATATTTCAAAAGCAGAAGTTCTACGAAAATACACACAAAAATGATCATATACTCACACAATTCAAAACACAAAATATTCCAACCAAAACAACATTGAACCAAGTAGAAATGAATTTGAATGAACGAATTATGGAATTATATGAGAGAATTTTAGAACACTTTCCATCGACGTGATTGGTTTATGATATATTCGACAATTAACATATGATAATAACACTTTCTGTCGCAAACCACGTGACACAAAACTTAACTTTTCTCACGCTTTAAGGTTTGATTTACACTACGCAAATCTATATGCACGCGAATGTGTTTAAAGGGAAACTGAAAAGTTAAGACAAACGGGGAAACATGACAACTGTGTGAAACCTAGTCTGCATGCATTTTTTTGGATAAGTTCAACTTTTACGGATGACATCAAAAATTCAACCTTTAAGGTAAAGTAAGGGATGAAAACAGAAATTTGTAAATAAAAATTTTAGCAGACTTAATTTCAACTTTTCTTCCAGTTTTTGCTTACTTGAGTAAGGAATGAATATTTTGCAGTAAGGATTTACTTTTGTTTTGCTTGTGGTTTTAAAGTAAAATGTTGATAACTGCACACAGTGAATTTGATTATTTTAAGTCCGGGATACACTTTCTCTCCTTGGATAGCTAAAATACAGAAAGCTCTGAAGCATGGTTGTTTAATCAATTCATTCTCTTCCAGAGACACCATAAAAGATTTCTTCTTCTCGGTATAGACTGAAAGCAGTTGATGCATGCCCAGAAGAAAATTTGGCTTCACAAATGGGGAGTAAAGCGTACCGTAATTTTCGATTCTTCCAAGTTGAATTCAAGTCAGTTTTTTCGGTTGAACTTATATACCATTCGATTTTAAACCAATGAAATTGAAGGTTTCGTATTTGTATTCGTAGTATTTGATAACGCGTCAAAAAACAACGAAATTAATTGATAAACGAATACTTTCCGTACCGCAAACCGAGGAAGTGAAGTAGAGTATGACACGTATTTTATTGATTTATATGGTTTTTCAAAAGACATAATACTTATAACTATCAGCGTCTTGTGCTCAATAATTGCTGTATGCTACAACAAAAATGCTCCATTGATCAAATCAAAGTCATTAACCTGTTAATTAAATAGTTTCTATGCATCACTCCATGCAGTAAATCTAAAGATTATGTCTGTATAATCGATTCCTTAGGAGGTGCTTTAAGGCTGATTTCCACTTAGCTGGACCGGATTGACGATCCAATCCTGTCCGATCCACATGAAAATATAATTTCACACTTATGGGTGCCAAAATCCTTTTTCAAGTTTTTCAAAATGACTGCTTTAAATGTTCGTGCACTTCTGCTAATTATCATCGCAAGAAGACGTAGATAACGAATAAAATTAAGAGAAAAATACAAAAAACGATGGGTGGTTTTGACCAGTGACCACACACTATTGCAATCACTGAAACTGATTTCCCTGCATGCATTTTCCTTTTTATTCAAGTCTTTGTATGATTGTAAAGACACAGTCCATAAAACAGGGTAGCTTGGCATCATACACGTATTTTTTTTATAAGAAACCAGTTTATAAGAAACTCTAGTCGCTCGAGCTCGGAAACCTAAGAAACTATGTAGTAAGCTCACTCTATTCTAAGAAACTGAGAAATTTTGAGAGGTAAATTTTTTTCCTCGTTTTTAAGAATGAAAGATTTGTCTTTTTAAAGCAAAAGAAAAGAAAAACGTTGAATGTAGTGTAACCTATACCTTACTTTTTCGTGATCATAATTTAGTTAGACGATTTCGATGGCATTGAAATGGCATTGAAATGATTCTTTTGTAAAGACATAAACACTCTTCAGTTTTTGTGCAAGCACTGCAATAAAAAAGATAAGCATAAAAGTTTGTTCTCTGTGGCATTCCTCTCAATAAGGCAAAAATTCTTAGTGTATGATAAGAAACCCTTAAGAAACTTTTCTAGTAAATTTAGGGTAAATCTGTAAGAAACTGGCTAGAGACCCAAAAGCTTAGTTTCTTATAAAAAAAAAACGTGTATCTACTATCTCTTTTTTATATATTTAGATGACCATGATGATTTAGTAAAAGTAAAAGTAAAAGTAAAAATCACTAATTTTCTTCAACTTCCCACTCAGAATCGGTTTCGTCATCGGTTTCTCCATCTTCACCAATGTACCACATTGCAAACATAGCATTTTTTTCACGTGAAAAAACTTTCGTGTTTTTGAAATTATCTATGATTTCGCGTAAAAATTTTTTCGCGTTTTACTGTTTTGAAATTTCCAAAGGCATAAACTTTCGCGAAATAGGGCCAAAACGTGAAAGTTTCTGATCTCAAAGTATTTTGTTGTTGCTGGAAAACATTCAAGTGGCTTCCATTTTGTAGAATCATTTTATTTTATTCTATCAAATTATGATATAGATATAATTATTCAGGCTCTTGATTCTGCTGTTCAACCATTTTGTTTTGAAAGTAGTCTTGCAGTTGTGCACGAGTTCCGTTAACATGAGGTTCAACATTCAAGCTACTATTTGTACAAATCACGTGGTGAAATATTGATTATTCAATGGCCAAAAAAACAGATCCTTTCTGATCCAGCTGCTGGATCAATTTGGATTGACCTGGATCGTAAAAAGAAGAAATTGCGTATGCGTGGATCAAAACTCCGGCGCGTTCCGATCTGATCCAGCTAAGTGGAAACCTTCCTTTAAAGACAACAAGATAAGATTTTTTCATATTTATTGTCAATTTAAATCCATTTCGTTCTAGTTCGTTTGAAACTCGTCTAACACAGTAAATAAGGGTAATATTTGTAGTTTATCCAAATAGATACCGTATTCTCTCTAATTAGCACCCCCTCTCCAATAAGCGCCCTCCTCTAATAAGCCCCTCCCTCTAGTAAAAAATATTTTTATAAGCATCCCTCTCCAATAAGCGCCCAGACGCTTAACATTTACTCAGAAATTAATAAGCGCCCGGGCGGTAATTAGAACTTTGAACAAAAAGCGAAAATTCTGTAATAGAAAGGGAAGATTATATTTTTGTGATGTATAAAGGTAAGTTATAAATACAAAATTTTATTTCGTTGCCATGGAAAACTGTTGTTTTTATTCTTTTATGATAAAAAGCAATGGCTCGTTCACAGCTAGCATGACCATTTCTCTTTGACGACGAATCTCCATTGCGATTTTTGATCGCGTAGCATTCGAGAGCATTTTATCAGCGCTCCACCCTCCTCCTCCTCCTCATTCTCCCTATCCCATTTTAACTGCTTTTTCTCAGTCTCCCTGATTGTGATTTAATTTTAAATTCTGATTCTATCCAATGTCCTTAATTTTGAGTTCACTTAACATGCCTTAATGCTCAAGGTTGTTGGTGCTTCGAGATTTTCGCAAAACTGACATTGTCATAGTAACTTTTAAATCTATGGTCATGGTTAAACACGTGGCGGTTTTCAGGTTCAACAGGTCCTTCATTTATACCAGTATTTTGTATATATGTATATACCTACTGATGAAGTGTATAATAAATAAGGTCAATAATGAAAATATGAAAATAAAAATCATGGATTATATCATTATAAAAGTCGAACTTAAGATTTCGCGCACCAAAATAGTTTTTTCGGAAATATACATTTTTATGAAAACTTTTATAAAACTTGCTTCTTCACATTGCAACACTGCGTAGGAGTGCACATTTGACCGAATTACAGGAAATAGCGTATACGATAATGTTCTTCGGCCATGCAAGGAATACAAGGTACAACTTTCTAAAAAATATGATACCATTTATTGACTCTTTCACCTTCCTAGCTGTCTAATCGTTTTCCCGGTCTATCACTTTTTTTATGTCAGTGTTTTTTCGAACTTGGCAAAAAGCAATGTTGACATGAGAGATTTCTTTCGGTCATTTTCTCCACTACGTCGACCGCTCTATCTAACAATGAGGACGCTACATGATAATGGATGGTTTGAAGTGTAGTTAAGATATTGATGAGTATGAGTGGGCTTCCTGTATACTGATATATTACCGTCATTACGAGTCACTATCGTATCCAGGAAAGGAATCGATCCATCATTTTCTTATTCAGTTGAATTTTAGGGCGTAAAGCATTAACATGGTCATGAAATTCATTTAGATGCGTTCCTTTAATTATTAAGAAAACGTCACCTACGAACCTTATGAACTTCCTTGGAATCGCGCATCAGAAGGTCTAAATCTATGATACAACCGTTCATCAATATATTTTTGTTGACGGAGACGTTCATTATTTTCTTTTAGCTGAATTCATGTAATATTTCTAATATCAAAAATAACTATGTCCATCCCTTGGTTATGATAACTTTGTGTTTTGGAAAGATAATATTTTAAATCCCATGTGTCTACATTGAGTGAGATATGAGATATTTTAAAGCCAGCATTGATAAATAAACCATTTCTTCCTTCGCTTACTTAAAGTTTTTTGCTTGACTTGAAAGGGTAGATGAAGTTTCTTAAAAATGACGTCATTCCAATTATCTGAATTTTATGACATTCATGGAAAGAAAACATCCAAACCTTACCATAGAAATTGTACTGTTTTTCGCTATAAATAACGAATGATGGCTGGAAGCTAAAACAGAGAACAAATAGTTTGAATGAGATCAAAAGAAAATTTAAAATCAAAGATATTATGGATGATGACAACATTTGTATTTAGTTTTGTGTATTTCTAACGCCAATACACTTCTCAATATTAGGGGATGGACCAATGGAACAATAAGAAACCTAAACTTTTATTTCTATCATCTATTTTTAAACTTAATAACCAACATTCTTTGAAAACATCTTACTAGAGATGATTGGTGATTTCCGCAGGATTTGACTCCACATCTAATACATCAGATAATGAGCAAATCTGAAATTTATAATATGTATTCCTCTGCACTTGAATGGTGACTGACGTTTGTTGAAAGGCGTGTTTGAACACCTGCCAGTCACTGTCCATCTTTTTCATGCGAATTGTGCATGACTTCTGAACATTCCTCCAAGTCAATCGAACGTTTGTATCTGACAATCGAGTGATTTTCAGGTTTTTCACCTGTGCTGGTTTCAAGAAGCTAAAACAATCAGATAAAAACGAAAATCTTTAAAAATAAAGATCAGCCAATCTCTCTCTATATCTCCTTTCAGCACTTCAATGTCATTTTCTTTACTGTACATATCACCCCTATCTAACCTATTTTATTTTTTACCTTATTATACCATACCATTGTTATTGTCTCTAATTGCGAAATTCTATCCCAGTTTCTTAAATCTACTTTCTGTGCTATTTACCCTTATAGTCAGGCAGCTACTTGCATAAAAAAATGAGAAACCATGCAAATATGGGGACAATCCAAAAGATAGTGAAATGTGTTCTTTAGATAATCAGTATTAATTATTTTTTTATCGGAGCACATAAAATTATTTATTAAACAAGTTATCACAAAAAGAAAAATCACGCTATTCCAACAACAACAAACTAAAATTTCTCCGCCATCTTTCCTTCCTTCTAGACAACTCGGAAAATCGAAAGTACATATTCAGGGGGTGCAATATATGAAAAAAAATCATTCATTGTATCATTTAAAAAAACAAACAAACAAAACCCTTGTTACTTTTAAATAAAATGTTTTGAAAAAATATACGTTCGATGTCTTTGTTCAATGTTTTCATAAAAAAATCTTTGTAACATTATTATTTTCAAAAATGTTGAACCCCCGTCTATTATTTCGAACGCTTAAAGATTCCATTATGTCTGGGAAAAAACAGCAATGTTTTATCAGGTGCACGAAAAGAAGAACAAAAACTGTCGGCAGGAGAAGAGACGAAAGGTCTTCCTTTGTGCCAAACGACACTTTTTTTCATAGCTGTGATATGTTTTGGACGGTTTTGCTAAGATTGATAAAAAGTGTTTCAGTGGTTTTCTTGTGATATGAGAGCGAATCATTTCTTTACCTTCTTTGAACACTTTTATTAATAAACAGCTGCCCGTTTCCAGGCCATTTTCCTATTGTTCTATTTCTGATGACATCGTCATAGTGCAATCTTCATCTCCCCATATAAAAGCCCTTAGGGGCGGCAGAACCGGCGGGGGGTCTTTACCCATTGCTATTGTCATTCATTGAATCTATTATTGGTGAAGATGACCACAAAACAAATGAAGCTTCTGGTAGGGACGTCATCGCCGAAATCGTTGTTCTGATCAAGTACTCACGTTAAAGAGAGCAAAACTTGCAATCAATCAAACTATTGGTTGAGGAAGGGGATGATAGCGTTACTCTAATCCGCATCAGCGAACTTTCAACTACCTGTGTTGGACTGTTCGTGCGAATTGTTAGAAATTTTTAAGGAAAACCTTTTTAACACGTGCTTTACACCTTTTACCCATGAAAGTATTTCTTGAATCCTTAACTATAATTAAAAATTATGAGTGTGTTTTAGCCAATCTTAGAAAACCGAAGTTTCATAATTTTCTTGACCTTCAGAAGAGGATATTATGGATATTCATGGCGCCCTGCCCTGAATGCTGTCATACGATACCAGCACTCCACGCATTCACTGGTAACGATTATACCAGCGCGTTCTATGGAGTTGGAAAAACTACAGCATTTAAGTTGTTGCAAGCTTCTGAAGAATTCAAAGCTACTTTTGCGTCATTTGGGAACTCTTTTGGCATCGACGCCACATTGCTCCAAAACATAGAGGCGTTTGTCTGTCTGCGATATGCACGCAGTTAAATGTAATGACACCAACGAAGCCCGTTGAAAAAAGTTTTGTTCGAGTCGCAAGGCTCCCGAGCCACAGAAACTACAACCAACAAGAGACGCTTTACTGTGTCATTGCAAGCGAGTGTCATATGTGACAGCAGTCATAGAGAGATCTCTCGAAAACAACCCCGAGATACCAAGTCCCATTGGTCATGGATGGAAAATGGAGGCTGCTGTCTTAACCATTGACTGGAAGTTGCTTCCTGCAGCACCAGTCGACGTCATCGAGTTGATTTCCTGTAATTGCTCGAAATCAAAATGCCGCACCCAAGTATGCGAGTATCGATATCGCACGGCCTCGAATGCATTGATTTATGTGGTTGTGGCGAATGATGCGCGAAAACTTGAACTTTGATTATGATACTTCTGATGAAGATAATGATGATGGCGATAGTGACAATGAAGGAAATCTTAGTGAATAATGTACAATGCAGTTGGGCGCTATTTCCTTTTTGCACCCCACTAAACGTATCTGCCATATTTTTTTACTAGTTGGCTCTTCATCACGGAGATGAAAAATAATCCTAAGCCTGACCCTAAAACATCCTAGAGAAGGAGAGTGAGGGGTGCGAAAAGGAAATCACACCATGTAGTTGCAAGTCGTTTATCCCTAATAACTTTTTTTAGGTTCAAAATCACACCATGACATAATTGGGCTTTTAATTCAGCATAAAAAAACCTATCGAATGATATAATAATACTTGAAAAATTTCGAAAAAAATTTTGGTTTTATTGCGTGTGACGTCATCAAACTAAAAATCGTACTGGACACGCCCAGTAAATAATTTCAGATATTCCGGTAATGATTTTCTAGTTCTAAGGGATGATATCTAACAGTTCAAAGTAGTTTTACATTGTCCCTCTCATTTCCAATTTTTTTTGCAAGTAGCTACCTGACTATTAACTTAACTTACCAAACAGTAGCAGTAGCAGTTATGCAGAAAAGTAATGAAACCTTCAACACTTAAAAATATCAGAATGGTTCTTCTATCCTAACTAAAATCCTATCAATTTATTAATTTATTTATTGTAGATCTACATCAGTGACCTATCACTGCCTGTTGTATTTTCTGATCAAAGAAATTAATAACAAATAACAATAATAACAAAAAACAGGAATTAAGAATCTATGACAATGGGTTTTTTATTTTATAAAAATGGCGACTGGGGTTCCATAGGAAGAGTTGTTCTAAAAAAAATTCAAGAATTCAGTTAATGGTTACAGCCACGTTAGCTTTGGTAAATAAACCAACCTGGGTATTTCAATCAACCAACAGGAGGTGAAGGGATTCTGGTGCGGAGGGAGATGAAAGTTATCATCTCATAACATTTCGAACAAGTTGTTTATTTATACTTCGAATACCTTAATAAGCCGCTTATTTGAAATTGGAAATTATAACTATCGAGTTTCTCAAGATGTTTGTTTTTTCTTATAAAGTCCTTTTTTTATAAAATGGAAACAAAAAGCTAAAGCTGTTTTTTTATATAAAATGGCCACACTCAATAAATAATTTCTAATAACTTTGATTCCAGAGTCACACGAAATTTCAAATGGAGATATAATTAAAAGAACAATGCTTATGAAAGTTCAGATGTTGAATCAGAAACAACATAGTAGTAGAAGTACATCTATGAGGCAGATTAGGTTGGAAGCTATCGTCAATTTCGTTGAAATGCACATGATGAATTAATAAATCAATAAATTAAATAATTTTTTCATTGTCTTCTACGAGTTTCCCCGTGTTATTTGAAACAATGTACAAGGACGATCTATATTCAGATAGTTTATGTAATCATTATTATATATCTATATATCAATCAATCAATACAAAAACGACAATAAAAACGACTTCAAGACAAGGTTCAAGATTAACGGGATTTAATCCAGCGCTCTAAGCCCACCAGCAAGGGTTTTAGGGGTCGGAGCCTCCTCATAAAGGTTTTCCCTAATACTTTACTTCAATTTTTCTTAAAATCATTCCAAGTTCTAGCTTTTTAGTGTTTTAAAAACAATTTTTTTTTCAACCAAAAAATATTGGAGGGGCTTCAGCCCCCCTAGTCCCCTACCTTGTTTAGAACGCAACACTTATTGGTTCTTCTACCCTAACTATAATCCTATCAATTTATTTATTTATTTATTTATTTATTTATTGTAGGTCCACATCAGGCAAATAAATTAATATTAAAAACAGTAGTAATGATAATTTATAAGTTATCGAGTTGTAAAGTTGTTTTTCTTATAGAAACTTTTTTTTGCAAAATGGGAACAAAAATTAAGATGTTCCGTTTTTCTCATAAAACTGGTATTTTTATACCAGCACTCAATAATGGGGACAAAGTTGTTAAACAAAAGAATAATAATGCTTATGAAAGATCAGAAACAACAAAAACATAGTAGTAGTAGTTGAAACAAACAAAGTAGTTGAAATAATATCCTTAGATTAGTCCCGACTATATGGCCTTTAATTCTATTGAAGTTTCGTACTTTCTATTGAAGCAAGTCATGTAATCCTTGGCAAGTAAATTGAAATTGATAGATTGATTGAGAGTCAGTGACCACTACCGAGTCAGTGACCAAAACCAGAGTCAGCTTATAATAACAGCTGGTGATCATAGGTGCCGACTGAAATGTATGAGAGAGTGACTTGACAGAGAATGACAAATTATACATAATGTTTTCAGATGTCTCACCTTTCAACAGCATCAGGGTTCCTACCATCACTGATTTCCTTATGGATTAATTGAAATCGCAGATTCCTGCGATTAGGGCTTTCACAGTATACAACATTTAAAAAATCAGGTTTTTCATTCGAAAGATTTAACAACTTCTTAACGATATCTGCAACAGTTTCCCGGTTTTGACCATCCACCATGGTATTGTGGTACATGTATGGGATGACAAGAATCAGTTGATTTGTGCTGCGGGTGACCCCTTCCACGATTTTCTGCCGCTCATAATGTTCTTTCGGATCAACAAATAGGATGACAAGTTCCGCCTCTCTCCCTCTACATCCTGCATGGCTAGTAATTGTGACGACGTCGTCTTCGTCATTGTTGCCGTCATCGTCCTCGTCGTCTTCTGATTTTTCCTCGTTAACTTCTTGCAGCTCATCTATACCATCCCAACCAGGAAAATGAAGATGGAATCTTGAGTGCAACCTCTTCATAACATTCACGATGAGGAGAAGTTCATCTTTGTTATTACAAATAACGAGTCTCCTGGATTCTTTTTCAAGATCTGCGAAAACTGTTTTCAGAACTTCATGTAACTTATACGTGTTTTCTTTTGTAAGAATATTGTCAGCAGCTTCGTTGGGCTCGGTTGTGTAGTTTGAAAAAACCATTGATGGTACATCTCCTGAAATACTGTGGCCAAGTTTTTCAGCTTGTTTAAACTTGTAGGTGGTTTTGATGTAGCTATCAGATTCTCGGCTTGATACATACAATGCATTTGATTCAAGATCATCAGGATCTTTGTAATTCACAGGAACCTTTCGATTGGTTATTTCTCGAGAGTCATCAAAATTTTCGTCAATACTCTGCTTGGACAGACCATGACTTTGAGCTTGTTGAACTGTGCTGAGTGATCGATTCAACGGTTCGTCAACTGATGAACTCTCTGATTCACTGTTTGATTCGACTGGTTCTGATTTTGATGAGTCGAGTGCTGTTTTATCTGGTAACGGTATTTTTGTCTCAACTTGTATGGCTGCCGATATCTCTTGCGCGAGTTCATAAACTTTTTTCGGATTCCTCATGCAACTGGTCAGCTCCATTACTTCCATGCCTGTGTTTTCTTCCAATTCATCATCGCTCAAGTGACGAGAATATGATCTTTCACTGTCAACAATTTCCCTCTCTTTTTCCATTGCGCGAGGAAAGAATATCACGTGACTTTTCTTCAACTTCTTGTTTTCCTGCAACAAACTTCCAACTTTCTTGGAATCTTCTGTAGTAAGCAACTCCTTATCAAGTTCGTCAAGGATCAGATGGAATCTAATGTTACTATCCTTATACTTTAGCAACAAAGCCTCAAGTAATAACGATGGTGTTATCTTACCATTTCCCAACAGCTGAAACTCATCGAGCAATTCACTGTGAATGTCCTCTATGTTTCCTGATACAACTTTTCGCTCAAGATCAGATCTGCAGTTCTTTAACATTTCTTCGGAAAATCTCTTAACATCGCTTCTACCACCACTGCACATATCAAACATTACCAAGTAGGCATGAACTGGTTCTTCAGCAAACTTTAGGATGTTTTCAAGGATAGATCTAGCTACCAAAGTCTTCCCACAGCCATACGGACCTTGAATAATTTTCCAATAGCTATTCTCAACAGCACGCAGTTGTTCAGGACGCAACCATAACCATCTGATAACATTTTCACGTGAAAGTATCGACGAGTCTACAACCTTTGTTGCAATGGAACCCAACAAAAGAGATAAAAACTTTTTCATTTTCTGTTTCGCCACAGGACATGTCTTATTGATTGAAAAATTTCTTTTGATTTCATCAAACCAATTAAGGAACTCTTTCTTTTTACGAAGAATCTTTCGATCAAGAATTAGTTGCTTTTTTCCGGAGGTGTTCAGGTAATTAGGAGCTGCAACACAGTTCACGAGGTAAATTTCTTCACCAAAGAAAATATTTCCATGCAGGTACAACAGTAAACGCAAGTATGCATCAGCCTTCTTTAAACTTTTAAAAACTTCTTCTTCCTCACTAGATGCTGAAAACCACACATTGTAAATACTGTTCAGATCTACATTTATGACCAACATTCTATCAGTGGATTCACCATCCAGACCTTCTAAGTCTACATCTAACTTCTTGGCAGCTTTATCTACATCTACTTGAAGAGCATGATAATGTTCTAATAGTTCATACTTCGTGATGACGACTAGATTCTCACTTCCGGTTCTCTCTTTAAATCTTTTGATAAATATTCTGACGACCTCAGCTAGGTCTTTTTTCCACCAATGTTCAGGAGGAAGGATGTGACTCTCTGTTATTGTTGGTCCTTCAACACCAAGGAAGTTTTCCAGAAATTCATCACATTGCCTACTATACTCATCAAACTCCATAACTTTTTGAATGTGTTTACCACTGCACACGATCTTTATTTCTGAGGGAGAGAGGGGTTTTTCTTTGACTAACTGTTGATATAATTTTGTGTGAGGAGTGTACGTGAGTATTTCTGGCTTCATGTTTGTAATGCAGATGTTTTCGTAAGCAGTTTCAGTCTTGCCAGCAGTTTTTCTGCAATCAACAGTAGAAGGATTAGAAAGGAAAAAAAAAGACTTGGAGAATCTTTTCTTTGTGAAAATTTGTGATTTACTTACGAAGAAGACGAGCAACTGGAATGTAATTGATCAACAACAGATCTGGAGATTTCTAAACAAAAAAGTAAATCATTCGCTACTGATAGATAAATATTTGGCAAAAATATTTTCTCAAAAATTCAAAACATTATTCTATTTTCTGACGGCTACAAACTTATTCTGTAAACTTACGTCGAAAATACTCGGTCACTAAATATTTTTTTCTGAATCCGTTTACATCCGTTTACAAAAACGAATTCCAAAGGCTGAAATACACGATTTTTTGTTAAAGTGATGAATGACAAATGATAATTTTTTTAATCCTTTAAAAACTGATAAGCATATCTATTTACACGATCATTTATGATTATAACATTTCTATAAAAGTTATTAAGGTAAAAAAGTTCTTTTCAGTAATCGTAGTTGTTGTTGTTATGTCCAAACGACGAAAGAGGAAAATCGAAAGGCAGAAACGAAGACATTGGGTGAAACCTTGGCTTCAAAAACGAAACTACTTAGGAACTTCAAGCAGAAGATCATTATTCATAGTGGTTAAGAATGTCACCGGAAAATTTTGAAGAAATATTAAGTTTAATAAGCAAGAAAGAAACATTGCACAGTAATGCGTGAGACTCTTTTCTGTTGGTCCCTACTCAATAGAAGTGACGTAATTCAATAGAGAAACTCCATCATTTTTTAAATGAAAACTCAAACATGTTTGAGTTATCATGTTTTGATGATAGCTGAAAATGACGAGTACTTTTCAGCATTTCTTGCGCGTTTACATGATCAGTTTTAATATGATCATTTAAAAAATGTCATTTTAAAATGATCGTGTATTTCAGCCTTTATCCTTCATCAGTCAATGAAATGAAATTTAAAATCAGAGAATCATGTGACAATGTTAAATTCTTTCCCAGTTCATACATACCCTGACGGCTAATTAATTCTTCAATCTCCGTGATCAACGTGTTGTGATCAAACAACTGCAGAACGATCTTGAGCTCTTGCCACGTGCCGTCTTCAGAGGTCTGCTTCCACATTTCTAAAACCTTCTTCAATCTCTTCCCAGGATCTGTTATCGGAGAACAATTTAGTTTCACACATTCTTTGTACGATAATAGAAAGTGTGCAATGTATCTGGTATTTTGGATCGCAACTGAATCTGAGATTTTTAACACGATCTCCTTAAACTTCTTCTTGTCAATCACATCTTTTACTGAACCACCTGTAAAAACAAATAAGGTCGTGTTCCAAGTTTAATCAAAATTCATATGTTGAAACAAAAAAAGCTAAAAAGGATCTTAACTAAAGCAAAAGAGGATTTCAAGTGATCATTAAAACAATTCTAGATTCCGAAGCAAAGGAAGAGTCTACTAGATTCAGGTTTTATCGTCACGATGAAAAGCAAGAGTTAAAACACACTGATATCAAAGGCACATCCAAGTGAATATCACACATATAATTTGTCTCATACAGGGTGTTTTAAATAAATAAAACCAAGAATGGGATTTATTTCAATGAATTTTTGTCAACTGGCAAGTTTTATATCAGATGTAGATGTTTTTAAAGATGTATGTTTTGTTTTTGCAAGTTGAACATTTTGATGGTTCAGGGGATAATCAGTTTTTCTTTTCTTAAACTCAGACTTTGGATTAAAACTTTCTTAAATTTTCTCTTCGTGTACCTTTCATTTAAAAAACAAGAAGACATCGATTCTTCCTTTACATTATCCTTGCTCCATTCACCGATTAAATTACCACGCACACGCCAAAGTCAATATCTGACAGATTTAACGGCTGTTCGTTCTTTTTTCTGTTCACTCTTAGCTCTATCCTGTCATTCAAAGAGTGAGATAAATTATTACCTTCTAACATCTGCAAATACTTCTGAATATCCGACTTGCGGATAAGGCAACCACCAGCCAGACCCTTTCTACGTAATCCATTGTTTATAACTTCTGTGGGGTTGTTGATTTTTTCTCCAAGGACTATCCAGCAAAGGTATTCAAATAACGGATGATTATGACCTTGTGAAAAGAACTCGTCCACTTTGTCATCAAAATCTCCAATGAAGTCTGCAATCGTCTTCTTGTCACTCTCAGATATTAACTTCTTATGAGCACACCAAACGATCACCTTTCTTTCAATCGACTCTAAAAGAACATGAAAACCTTAGAAATATGAAATATACTTCCACACATACAACAGTGTTTAGATTGACCAATGTTTACAAGACCAAGTTGCTACGAGATGTTTATAGTTGATTTTATAATCCAAACTAATTCAATCCAACGTGACATTTTAGGAGCTTTTCTGCATTATTGGTAAATTCTAATAAATATGGGTGTAGATTCTTTGATAATTTGCTTTGCCAAGTTCTCTTTGTTGAGCTCCCAAGTCAGTGGTCAACTTAAAAATTGGTCACCATGATCATAAAAATTGGTCTCTTACCATGATCATAACGCTATAATACCTTCTCAAAGACCCTTAAAATAGTGCATATCCACTATTTATTAAATGATCCGAAATCTACAACCTGTAATGAGCACTTAAATCTGAACCATCCAGATGAATTTTATTAATACTGTCATGCAAACAGTTAGGTTGTAATATCTTCCAAAAAGTTAAGTTTTTGAACTGAAAAATTTCTTACCTGCAGCAGTACTGCGTGTGCTTTCATGATGTTCTGCGGGGAATTTTTCTGTTCTTCGTTTTTTATTCAACGGCTCGTTATTTTCCATTCCCAGAATGTTTTGCAACAATGTTACTCAGTCATTTGATAATTGACATTTAGAACCAACTGAAATAAAAATCATTCATGATCAACATGTAATATGAAAGAGATGATTTTGATGACTGAACAACAACAAAAATTTGTTACCAAATGTTTTCTGGAAATTCGTTGTCCCTTGCCAATATCGTGCCTATCACCTTCAGGAGCCAGAAGAAGGGATCTTATACCAATAAGTAATAGTGTTGTGGAAAGGTTTCTCTGTATTTTTCACTGCATATAATTCTGTTCTGGAAGAAAAGGAAAAAACAAGCAGGATAAAAATCATGAGAAAAAATGAAATTTCAAAACTTTATCTTTTATCTTATTTTTATAATTTTCAAATAACTGAACAAAATGGCTCCTATCCCTAATATCACTATAACTGTCTTCTGGGAAAACAGATAGCACCAACAGTAAACAAATTCTCGATTAGTTAGTACCTCTCTATAACTTTGTCAATTCTATTTTCAAGATAGCAGTTGCTGTGGCTGATACAGATCTTCTTCAGGAAACAATTCCACAATCTTTAAGAGGAAAACTTGGATGCGAACAGCCGATCTGATTGCCCCCCTAAGAAAACATCATGGAACCAAAATTCATCCAAAGAAGTGTCTATGTCTGTATGTAAATGTAATTCTGTCTAATCTTGTTATATAATTCGCATTCCAGTTTTATTTTAGAAAGGTGATAGATTTTACTTAATTTTACGTAGAATTTCCTATATTGTCAGCATAAAACCACGCAGCGGTGAGAACGTTTTTTCCTACCATGATGTCAGATTCCACTGTATCATTGAAGTCAAGTACGTTTTTGCTCAGCTTTTTGATCAGTACATACAACAACATTTATACGATACGGGTTTGAATACAGGGACACGTCCCTATTGAAATTAAAACCAGTAAGAGATGTTTTACCTGAGATGTATGTCGATCACAGGTAGCGTGCGACGACGCCTTGACGTCTATTGCTCTACGCTAATCTGCATGTGCATCCCACTTTTATTTTAGGGAGTGAATGGACTTGGTTGAATTTTACGATCAAAATCTTCTTAATCCTGGTCATCTACGGTTCGCTAGTTCATTCATCAATGGGCTAATATACCCAAATAAAAAAGCCGAAATGAAACCTTTTCCTACTATATCAAAATTAGGGAACGGTGGTTTTCAAGAATGATCTTATATATGGGAAGGCCCCGGCACTGATCGTTTTCATTGGCTAATAAAGGAAACTCTTAAAATGCGCTATTTTGATTAATTGACGAATTCCAATAGTTCATAGCAATGCGTTATTATTGTTATGATTTGTTTTGAAGTAACATTTCATTTCCTGTGTATTTCCTGTAATGCATTTTCAGCATTTTGATGTTTAAGTTTCTTTATACATCATTTTGATGTTTGGTTGTCTTTCATGTCTCCAGGGTAAAATTTTAGTTACAAAAGTATGCGCAAGGTTGCAGTTTCCAAAAAATAATCTTTTATTTAAAAAAATAGCCAGCCAGGTGGTGACGAGTTAATGGAACGCAAACGTATTTTATTTCATTCAAAAAACCATTTGAACTTCAAATCAAAACGATGGAGAGTAATAATTATATTTTTTTTATTTTCAGGTTTTATTTTTCCTCTTTATTAATTTTTGAATCTATAATCTAAAAAATCGAATTAGGGGGGTGCTTATTAGCTTATTAAAAAAAATTTGAAATTTTCATGCTAGCTGTGAACCAGGCGTTGCTTTTTATCATAAAAGAATAAAAACAACTATATTTTTCATGGCAAGGAAATAAGATTTTGTACTGATAACTTACATTTAGACGTTTCTGTGTTAATATTAAGTCTAATAAATATTTTTGACTTTTGACTTGTGCTTATTAGAGAGGTATGCTAAGTAGATAGGATACAGTAAGCCTAATATACACCTAAAGTAAATTCACATCAGGCCAGAGGATGAACAAAGGTTGACAAATTTTCAAGCGGGATTAACTTTAGATCTATTTGTTTTGCAGGTTTTGAGATGAAATGCTGCCACCATTTTGTGCTGTATCGCTCTTGCATCATTTCGTATCGACAGAATAAAGAATATTTCATAGTATTTGATATTTGATAGTATCGGTTATGCTTTCATGGATTCCTAAGGAGTGTGATCAAAAATGTAATGTTGTATCGTATTTATTTATAGTCAGTCAGCCTTCAAAGTTCAATAATGTCATTACTATTTCATTTTTCATGCTTCAGCTGACTTTGCAGAAATCCTTATGCCTGTCAGGGCATCTTGTTTAGAAAATATCTATAGAACCTTTAAGAAAATAACAGACATTTTTTAGGCTCTGCGACCTTGACAAAGGGGTGACGAACAGAGCTTTGACGTCACTAAAATGTTTGATTGACGATATCTTGGTAATAGTTGGTTGTTGCTTTAACGATTCCGTACATGTTTTGATGTATTTTTTAGAGTTAAGCAATACAGTTGGACCTCTTTAATCACAACTCCCAAATTCCATCTTTCTCTAATTCCAACGAATTTTATGCTGCCTCCAACTATTATTTCTTTAGGGTTTAGGGAATTAGAGAGAGTTTACAGTACTTCATACTTTCTGTTTGTAATTCTGTGATGTAATTTTTCGACACCATATTTCTCAGAATTAAAATCAAATGTTTTAGTATCCCGATACTAGTATGACTTTAATAATTGTAATAATTCCAAGCAAACAGCAAGTGAGGTATGTCTTGCAAAGTTTTAAGTTTTTTTTAAACCAGACATTCTCAGATAATAATTAATTCATAAAAATCAACTTACTGAAACTTTCACACACAACTCATTCTTCTGTACCAAAACAATATGCTGATTCGATAAGATTTTGATTTTTGTCGTATTCACATAAATACTAAATACTAAAGAACAAAATCAAATTATTGGTAACAATAATAGCATTGGCATGGTTACCAATAAAGGTCATTTTGTGAACAAAATTATCTTATTATGAAATGATGGGCCATCAAAATTGACTTTCTCATAATACCATTTGAAAGAATTTCATATGATGCAATTCAATCAAATCAAATCGTTTTTCATTCCTGAGATGTCAGTATTTAAAGTTTTTGTTCAATGACAATGTGACATCACAATCTTCAAGAAGAAATTGTCATACAAATATATCTTATTATAATATATTATTATTACGGCTTTCATTTCTTCTTTGTGAACTTCATGAAGAAACACAGGTTTGTATACATAGGAATGTTTTATTATTATAAAACGTTTTATTGTTAAACTTTAACTGTTATTGTATTTTAGATTAATAAAAGAACTGGTAGCACACATGCGTAGGTGAGTTTTTAACCAGATGTTTTTTTTTTTATAATATATAGGTTTTTTCAGAGGAAAACCAAACGAAGAACGAGATGAAGAAAGTCTATTTTTATTTTACGTGCTGTTTACGTATTTCTTTTTATAGTTATCAAATTGTTATGGGAGTGCAGCAGTGAAGTAGTGTAGATGAAGTTGAAGTTGTTTAAAAATGGCTGCAGAAAGGATGATGTTTATTTACATTGGTGAAAATGGTTTTACTTCTTTTCGGTGGGAAATTGTTTGGAAAAGATATAAAGTAATATACGTAAGTACATGAGTCAAACGGATTTAATAAATACTGTGTTAAAAGAGAGTTAAAACGATCAAATCATAAAGATCCATGTCTTACGAGCAGTTACTGATTTGTTTTGGTAACGAACTGTTCCTTATTTTATTTATTTAAAAATGGCTCCACAGTTATGAAGTTACGAAAAAAGCATTTCTATGCTATGTCTTTCACTGTATAAAAATAGTAGTGGAATTGCAGTAGAAAACAAAGAGAAAGTGTATGTTTACAATAGGAAAGTATGCTGGAAAGTAAATCGAGTGTTATTAATTTGTTTACAGGTATGAAATATAGAAAGTAAAGAGTTTAGAAGTGTTTGATAATGGCTACAGATCATGCATGATCAATATTGTTTACTAACATGATATGATGATGTGAATTGGTATTGAGAGGTAAAGTTAAAATAGTATCTATTTAGTTAAAACACAGTTAGTATTAGTGGATAAATAAAGGATAAGAGGGATGTTTACTGTTGTGTTTTGAATTTTCCAGAGAGGAGCTTTGAACTGGAAATAAAAAATGGCTCCACATTTCATATGTTAAAAATTCTTTAGCTATACTAATTCTGTCATTACATTTGTGTTTTTAATTATTATTTTTAAGGTAAATATGTTTTCAAAGTTTCTTTTAGTTTGTTTTGTTTTTCTTTCGATTTCGTCACAGTATGATTAGGTATTTTGTATATGTTTTTTGAATATTTTCATCTGAATAGAAATGAAGCACATGGTGTGTTAAATTATGTTGAGAGGGTTAGTTAAGAGAAGAATGGATTATGTATTTAAGAAGTTCATTAGTTATTACTGTGCAATGAAACTGTCCTACAAAAAAGAAGCGTTATTGGGTGGATTTTTCTTAAGTTTATATTTTATCATGTTTATGCGTTATTTTGTGTTATGGTAATCGTTTACGTACCTGGGTATATATATAAGTTTGCCATTATGATTTTATTTGTGACTTTTTATCTTCTGGGTAAATTTTAGTTTTTAGTTATTGATTTTATTTCAATGTTGAACCAATGTTTGCAGAGTGCTCAATGGTAAGGTAAAAGACCAGAGCAAGGTACATTAAAATATAAAATTATCTTTCAAATCATAAAAACTAGGATAAATGCGTACTTGAATTTCATTTTTTTTTCTTTCTTTTTTTGTTGTTGTTTATTTCATTATTCTTATAGCATGATTAGGTTTTCGGTATTACAATCCAAGTATTAATTTTTTAGGTAATAATAAAAAAAGCATAAAGAAATGAAACTCATAGTTTTAATCATGACGTTGATGGTTTTGGGAAGAACAGACTATATGATTTCAAAAATTCATTAATGGTTGCAGTCTAGTAGTAACTTTGGAACAAAAGAAAAAGTTGGAAGGTATCATTTTTGCAGCTAGTAAGTAAATAATTCAGGAAATTTTAGTTATGTACATGCTACTAAAAAATATTTGTTGCCATAGTTACTCCAGGTTGTTTTCAGGTCTCTACTATTTTTTTGCTGACAAACCTATAAATTGTGAACTGCTGAATCAATACAAACAAGATTTATAAAATGGAACAATTTTCAATGGACATAATTTAAAGCAAATTTCACTATACACATAGTGAAGAATATCGATTTGTCAGGAAAAAATAAGAGATCTGAAACCAAGCTACCCAGAGTTAGAATACATTTCTTTGCTTATTTTGCAACTGTAGTTGTAACTGTCGTCTGGGAAAACAGATTGAGTAAACAAACAGCAAATTCTAGAATCACAGATAAGAGAAATGTAAAATCCCTTCAAATTTTCTTAGTTTCGATAACTCATCTTCTGGTTTGAGTGAGGCACAAAACATGCAAATAGCAAAATCTAGAATCACAGATAAGAGAAATGTAAAATCCCTTTAATTTTTTTTAGTTTCGATAACTCATCAAAAATAGATATCAACTTCTTGAGTAGTATACAAGGAGTAGTACCTCTCTACAACTTTGTCAATTCTATCCGCGATAGAAGTTGCTGTGGTCAATGCAAATTTCAAAAACCTGGTGTGTTTACTGCCACTTTTCTCACATGGGAGTGTTCATAACAGATATAAACCTACTATATTTATATTTATATGACAGAGTACTGTTTGATGTTTGCATCACACCCATCTTTCATATATATGTTAACAGATGTAATTGTGTTTTATATGATTATAATCATTGTAATAATTTTAAGCAAACAACAAAATGAAAGTTTTTAGTTCAACGTTTTTTTCAAAACCAAACATTCATAGATAAAATAAAAAATTCAAAAAAAATAACTTACTGAAACCTTCGTACAAAAATGGCTCTTCACTTGTCTATATTCTAAAATCAACAAGACATTGATGTTTGATGCATTCAGATAAAAACAAAGAATAATGGCTAAAGAACAAAAGTTGAATTATGTCAAAAGAATGCCCATATATGACAGATCTATTAATAAATGCCATTATGGTTTTACTATGATAATAAAAGAGTTTCGCTAGGACTACACTATGACAAAGTTTAATAGACACTCCATTGTAATGCTCTTTTTTAACTGAGTGAAACTTTATAGCAGGAAAAACCTGGTTTTTGAAAATAACTTTTCTTTTATCATGTTTTGTTTTCAGTGAAAGGACATCTAATTTTAAAAAAAATAATTGAAACGCTATCGACTATCATTTCTAAAACAACGATGGAGAGCAATGGAGCTTATCATAAAAATTACATCATTATGGTGTCTAATAACAATTTTCTTATCTTTTTGGATTTCTGCGTAAGCAAGAAAGCCTTTACGATCGTCTTTGTTTTTGTTTTTTTTTCATCTTACTGTCCAAACCTAGTCATATTTGTTTCTCCAATTTGATTGGTTCATAAAAAAGCCGTCTCAATCGTGATTGGTACATAATGCCCGATTTCTACGAAAGGGTGCTAATATAGCCACCTAACTTCAATAGCGATAGTTTATTGGCTGATTTTCGCCATGCCATGTGATCGTCCACAAAACGTTTTAAAAATGGCAGCGAAAGAACGTGTGTAGTTTGATAAAAGTTTCTTTGATGGAAATATGGCTTTAAAAGAAGTTAATACAGCTTATAATTTTATATAAAGAATTGCATTACTGTTGGGAACTTATCATGTTCACAAAATTAAATTACAGTGTGGTTATTCTGTTTTTTGAAAGAAGTTTTCTTGAAGTTTAAAATATGAAAACAGTGCCAATACATGGTGTGTGGAAGAAAAGGTATTTCTTGTTTTATTTTTGCTCCAAGCCTTTTTAAATATGAAAGACCTTCGTGTATTTTGTATGTGTATGCAAGTTTGAAGTCAATTTTTAGAAGCTTTTGGATTTTTAAAGCTCAGCTTAGCTTCCTTTCAGCTCCTCCCCCAACATCACCAACATATGCACTTTATACAGCTATTTATACTATATTTAGTAGCAATTTTTGGATGTATTCTGGCTATATCAGCTTATCTCTTTTCTCCCTACGTATGTTGTATTTTTTTAACTTTTAGATTAGATATGAGCTTTAATTTCTAAGTAATTATTATTGTGATATTTATATTTTTCATTGAGATCAATATAGAAACTTTATATATTAGTTTGTGCTGCCCAAACGATATGTTGGTTACCGGCAGTATACACAATCTTTTTATAGGATTCGTTATATTTAATGTGGTTAAATTAAAGTTTCGTATTGTGTCGATGCACTTTTTTGGGGTACGTGGGTGGCAAACATCCAGTAACAATCATTCAGCTTATTCGTACAAAAAAACCAGATCTTCATAAATGATCTCCGCGATAGCATAAAGAAAAGCCCCTTTTTTATGTTATGGTAGGCTGACTTTCTTGACGAACATTGTCAGTCGCATCAATATTTTTGTTTATTTAATGCTGATGCTTCTCGAGCTGAATGATGTCTTAGTTTTGCAGGACTAGTGTGCTAGTGTTGCATTTTTGTGGCATTTTCAAGCAAAGCTTGCAGAAATCCTTCTGCCCGGTAGGGCATCTTGTTTCATTTATCACCAAAACATTTCTGTCTACATACAATACGCAATCATATCGTGTAAAAACTCATGAAAATAATAATCTTATAGTAGAAAGTAAAATACAAAAAAATGAGTTAGATATGTCAGAGATAAAATTTCCCAGCAAAGTGAATAAAACTGAAATTGAGAACTACTTTAAAGAACCACTGACAAGGTTTTTTAGTTGGCCAGATGACTAACAGTAGATTGAAAGAAGTTCCACTAAGTTATGGATTGGTAGGTAATAGAGTGTATTCCAAAGGATGTAGTATTGACTAAGGGTTTAGATAAAGAGTCCATTGACTTTCGTGATAACTTAGTGAGTTAGAATGGCAATAAATGTCTTTGCTCATTATGCAACTGTAAATACTCTATATACAAGGTTCTACCAATACCTCATCAACACATTCTTAGTTATTCACATGTTTGTATGCCAGAAATTTCTTTTCAAATGTTGTGATGTCATGTTTTAGGAAAAATCTTTTACTGAAAATATCTCAGGATCGAAAAAAAGATTGTTCAAAAATTAACTTCAATCATTTTTAAAGCTGTTTCAAATAGTACATAAAAACAAACTCGGGTAGATTTAGTTCTCCTTTGAAAAAAATATGTGTATATGAAACCAGTTCTCCATACTCGTTATGCACAAAGCTCCAATATGATCATATATTTTCCAATGATTTCTAATTCTCTCATTCATTAATGTAACACGATTAATGACACCCTTACAGTTGTTATCTCAAAACAAAAAAACAGAAAAAGAAAAATATTAAAATATTATACCAGTTAAAGTCAAAAGTCTAAAGTCACAGATAAGGGTAATGTAAAAATAAATGTCAACTTCTTGAGTAGTATACAATTAGTAGTACCTCTCTAACTTTGCCAATAGCAGTTGCTGTGGCTGATGTTGATTCAGGAATGAATCCAACAAATGTTACAAACAGCTGATCTGATTGCACCCTAAGAAAACATCATGGAAGTAAATTTATCCAGAGAAGAGTTTGTTAACAGATGTAAATTTTGTCCAGGGAATTATTTATATGTTAACAGATGTAAATGTGTTTTATATGGTTATAACAATTGCAATAATTCCAAGGAAACAACAAATAAAAAACAAAGTTTTGAGGTCAACTTCTTTTTGAAACCAAACATTCATATAGCAAATTCACAACCTACCAACTTTCACACACAAATTGCTCGTCACTTGAGTCTTGTGTTATAAAAGGCGTTGATTTTTGTTGCATTCAAATAAATACGACAACCAATGGCTAAAAACAACAATTTTCGATATGATGAAATTCATCAGAAACTCCGTTGTTGTGTTCCGTTTTCACTAGGTGAAACTTTACAACTTTTTTTATTAGAGGAAGAGCTATTTTTTCAAATAACTGATGCTATATTTTGTTAAAAGGACATTTAATAATTTAGATCAAATGTAATATATAGGTCTAATATAAGGTTTTCATTTATAAAAAAAAATGTTTCTCCCATGATACTTCTACTTTGATTTCTAATACAACGATGGAGAGCAATGCAGCTTATATATCATATTAATAACATCATTTGGTGTCGAATAACAATTTTTTTTATTGTCAGCAGAACTTTCTGTTTCTATATACAACACACAATCATACAGTGCTGCTATTAGTTATAATAAATAACAATTTATAGTAGAAAGAGAACAAGATGCCCTGACAGGCACAAGGATTTCTGCGAAACCAGCTGGAGCATGAAAAGTGAAAGACTAGCGACATTCTTCAAATTTGAAGATTGAATGACTTCTACAATACGACATCACATTTTTGATCACACACTTCCTAGGAATCCATGAAAGCAGATCAAAAATAGATACAACAAAAATAGATCTAAAGTTAATCCCACTTGAAAATGTGTCAACCTTTTTTCATTTCCAGGGATGATGGCAATTTACCATTAAAAAAGTGTAAATAGGGCTTAACTAAAAACAACAGAAGCTATTACATATGAAGAAAAGAAATACCCATAAGGTGCGAATCGTAACCATGGATATGCATTTTATGTACCAGTTTTTTAAAAAAGAAACTATGTAAGAGCGAAAAGAAAAGAAACACAAACTTTTTCCAAAAAAGTATAAAAAACAAAGTAAAAGTGAAAAATTTATCAGAAATACTATGTTTTAAACTATATCTACTAGGTGAGACCAGATACTTTTAATCCCATTTCCCGCTTCCCAAAGAACGCGTACAGCGCACACATGGTATTTATTCACAATTGATGTTACAATATAAGCTGTTAAACCTTTTTTCAAGGTCTTGTTTTTCATAGACTTTTGAGCTTTATATTCGGTTGAAATTCTGTTATCTTTTCACAGATACTTCCAGAACATTTTTTCTCTGTTACGATATATATTATTGCTATTATCAGTATCATTATTATTCCGAATAAAGGGTAGGTATAATCAATTTACAAGATATTGTTTTTCATATACGTCCTATAAGAATAATGTTAAAAAAATGAAAAATTATCATGCAAGGTATTTGGAGAAAATTATCATATTATAGAAGGGAAAGTTGATACTTTTCTCCATAATACCTGGTAGTGTATTGATATTCATTATTTATAAAGTTTAAAAAATGTGAAAATGTTAAAATGCAAAATATTTAAAAATAAATCCTGGGAATTCTAGCTCAAAGCTAAAAGTAAAAATCTCATGGAGAAATATTTTGAAAAATA
Organism: Turritopsis dohrnii; assembly: GCA_027922465.2. Lineage (NCBI taxonomy): Eukaryota > Metazoa > Cnidaria > Hydrozoa > Anthoathecata > Oceaniidae > Turritopsis > Turritopsis dohrnii. The sequence goes on along the minus strand of BQMF02000119.1, from coordinate 630,700 downwards.
ATGTTGAAAAATGTAAAAATTGGAAAAAAATGGAATGAAGAAGTTGAAAAGAATTCCGACAGGAGACAGTAAAAGGCACGAAGAAAGAAAAAAGTGTTTGAAAACTATGAGAAGTGCTTCTTGCACAAGGCGTAAAACTGGCTAAAGGAATCACACTTCCTGACATCTAGTGGAAGTGAATTATTATAATTTTGGACCGAGAAAAAAGAAACCAGCTTTCGTACATTCCAATTTTACCATAGGTTGAGTTATCATATAACCATTGTTTCTTGTATTCTTCCCATGGTTACTCATTGTAAAGTAATTTCGAGAATTTTCACAAGTTTTCCCAACTAAACACTTTTTAACTAGAAAACAGCAATGTTTCTCTATTTCATTTCTCAATTTTGGAACAACAGACAAAGTTACATTGGAAGCTCAATTGTCAAGTGAAGTTAGTTTCGTCAACTGAGAATTAGTTATTTTCAATAACATCAAACTGTTAAATAGAAAAGCAAGCTTAATAATGCCTCTGTAGATTTGCATTGCAGCTTGTATACATCTTTGAAATGGTATGCTAATGTGAGTGTTTGATCTAGCTGGGTACCAAGATACTTGTAGTGGGTCGTTGATGAGATTTTATTTTCGTTCTAATAGAGGTTTAAACTTCTTGATGAAATGCTTAGTTTTCTGTGCGTGCCAAATACCATAGATTCAGTTTTACCTGTATTGACATTCATAATAAGTTCGTTTTCAGTAAAGTAATTCTGGACATCATTCAGCTTTATTTTAAGGGCAGCAATTGACTTTCCTGGACAATATAAAACTGTATCATCAGCAGACTGAACAATGTGTGAATTTGGGATATAATCTTCAAAATCGTTGAAATATAATAAGAACAGTATTGGCCCCAATACAGGCCTCGAAATCCGTTGAATTTTGCGCGAGTGTAATTGTACTTACATCGTAATTCATCGTGAGTACACTGTGTAGGGAAATACTCGCGTAGTCTTCTTTCACGCGAGTACAAAGGTTGCAGCATATAAAATTCTTTTGTATTTAAGATGGAGAGACACTCCTTTGCGGCACATTTTTTCAGAGTTACGCAATAGAATTACGTCATGTCTACAGCACTGCGAAAAGGAAGAAAAAAATATTTTAACTTTGTCATTCATTTACAATTCTGTTGTGCACACCTTCGCAGTGTTTGAATAAAACCAATACATTGCACACATGTGCACAAACAATGGAGATCGAAGTATTTGAATAATGAATATTTTCCTTTCCTGAAACTGAAGGATTATTATGAAACACGCATTCTAGAAAAGGAAGGTGACTCTCCGCCGCCTTATGATCTTCACCATTGGCTCATCTCCAGACGTTGACACCTTGTTAATGCACCGTTTACTCAATCCTTTATTGCTACTTCCATCTCCGTCGATGAATTTTTCTGCGACTTTCGTAATTAAGGATAATCGTTTATCAGAGCGTATTGAAAATGAATGGTCATATTGAAAATACGGATATAAAGTCTTCGCTACTCTCTTGCGTGCTTGAATATTATGCTGAAAGGCTCTCCGGAAATATATTTTTAATGGAAGTAAAAAATTAATTGTTTTCTTTTTCATGTTGATAGAGAATCTGTTTGGAAAATGAAGGAAAGGAAATGACGCATTCATTCATTACAATTGTTTTTAACGTTTTCGAACTCAGGTGTCTAGTGGCGACAATCTTTGTCACGATACATTTGCAAAAGAAGTTCAATCTTTTTTTCTTGTTAACGTAATCATGCATTATTGTGGAACTCACTCTCCAACACAGAGCTCCTCTTAATCATTCTATTTAATGGAAGATTTATATAAAACTACACAGATGGAGAGTTTCTCTAAGAACTTTTTCATCTGAATTTATGTTTTCCATTCATAACACTTCTTCCCAGAGAAAGTAGTCTGTTGAAAAAATTTCTTTGTTAAATATTACTCGCAATTAAAAAAGTACTCACGATAGTTACAGTTACGTGAGTATCAGCGCGAGCAATACTCACATACTCGCGTCGGATTTAGAGGCCTGCAATATAGAACCTTAGGGAACTCCACAGACTGTGTGATTTAATTCTGATTTAACTCCATCGATCTCGCAAAATTGTTTTCTGTTGAATAGATAGAAGTCCTTAAAGGAATCTAGAGCGATGATGCATTTAAAGAGGCACTGGTCGGCTTAAAATGTAAATATTATTCTCACGTGATCAAAACAATCAAAATCAAAAAAAATATGGCGCGAAGTTCGGAATAATTTTAAACATTGTTTATAGAAATGGTGAAGTGAAAAAAATAATAATAAAACAAGAGCAGCACACGGCTTTAAATAATAGAAATACACCTGACACATGTATCTTGACAACCTAGGATGCATGTAGATGCAACCAACAATGACATTCTTTTTATTATTCCTGTGAATCTCAATAAACGTAGATTCAAGCTCCTTTGGTAGGTAACAAATAGATTCAATTTAAGTGCGACAAGAGTATTTAATTTTATCAGACACATATAAAAGAGTTCCACCTTTTTCGCCCTCACAAGGAGTAATCTCAGTAACCAGATAAAGAATGACACAAAGAAGGTAGGTTTTCTTTAAACTTTGTTTCAGTAATTCCGATTATGTCAAAGTCAAACCCAGGCACCGCCATAAGTTGTTTAAGCTCGTCATAGTGTGCAGATAAAGAAGAAAAAACGAAAGACAATTTTTAGGATTCAGCACAAGAGATTCAAAATTTTCAACTTAGACATATTTACAGTTAATACGTTCATCTTCTCCCATATTTATATGTTTCCATGATGAGCTTGGAGAAATGTTGAATATTACTGACTTGTTCAAGTGACAGTTTGGCAGGCGTCAACAACAACTTATTATCCTGCATGCCACTACTGGCAGCAGGAGTATTAATATCAGAGATATCACTAGAAAAAGGGATGGCTTGATTTACACATTTTAAACAGGACCAACTTTGCAAGGGTGAGTTTTGATGTAGGGTGTACTCTTGAAAACGAAACAGCATTGCATTTGCAGTGGGGCCACATTTTACACACGTCACAGAAAATTGCATTTTGATTATTTTTGACTGGCCTGCCCACACACACTATATACACGGAAATAATCATTTAAACAAAAAACTAGAAAAAGTTAAATACAGAAAAATAGTAGAAACAGCGATACAAAATACAAAAATACTAAAAATGTGATTTAGGTGAATGTACAAGAATAGAAAAAACATAAAACTTACTGTAAACACGATACCACTGTCCAAAATGCTTTCCGCTACGAGAAGACGTTTAGTGTATTATTTGAACGACACAGCTATAACGCCATTATGGAATAATTTTTGCGCCAGATTAGATACGAAACCGGAAACCACCAGGCAAACCAAAAACCACGTGGATCTCCCGCATGAAGAATGATTTAAAATCTTTGGGGTGGACTTGGGAAGAAGCAGCTCACATCGTAAAAACAAACAAGACAAGATGCCCTTACGGGCAGAAAGATTTCTGCAAAATCTGTTGAAGCATGAAAAATGAAAAATGTTATGACATTTATGAAATTCGACAAAAAAATGTCGATCTAAGTGGGTTCGATCCAGATGGCCAGATGGCGCAAAACGGTAACAGCAAAAGTACTTGCCACAAGAATACTTTCTAAATTTTACTTAAAGTTCTTAAAAGTTCTGTAAACGTTATTTCTTGAAATATCTTACTGGTGGAAAACAGGCATAAACGATAATAATGTTTAAAATTACTAAGTCGTGTAAATAGGGTCTAATTGTAGCACACCAGCAACTTAATTTATTAGACAAAAGAATTATACATGCATGAGCTGTTTATAACGTACGTTTTTTTTTATAAGATCTTATGTAGAAAAAAAAACTCGTTTCTTCGAAAAACACATGTATATATGTTTGAATTATAATTTCTTGAAACCGAAAATGAATTCGAAGAGATAACTTCCTTTTTTTTTAACTCGATTTTTGAAAACCTGATGTTCAAAGACAGAACAGATAGCTAACAAACGTAGAAAGTAATAAGAAAGTCTGTGCTTTACTGACACGAAAAACATATCTATTTTCAAGTGCCAAAGTACATTGAATCAGTACCAAAAGTAACTAAAAGTCCCAGTTTTATGTAGACCTATTTGATTAATATCTATTCCTTCATCAATTAAGTGATAAAATATCAAAGAAAACGTACTTTCTACCTTAATTAGCTCTTTTGACTCTTCTGTTTACAAAACGTTGAGAACTTCTTTTTAGTTAGAAAAGAATGATCACAGTCCAAGATAATTATAAGTTTCTTCTATATATTTTCTGTTTTCACCTTAAAATATGTATATCGTCTTTAAAATCCATTTAATAGTGATCAAAGAAACTTTTGTAAATCTTTCGCTGACATGCAATGCACGGTACTTTGGTTTCATGTAAATGCACGCACGAAATTTCAAAAAACCGCTAGGTTTGACCAGTATGAAAAAGGACAAGATGCCCTTACGGGCAGAAAGATTTCTGCAAAATCTGTTGAAGCATGAAAAATGAAAAATGTTATGACATTTATGAAATTTGACAAAAAAAATGTTACACGATCTAAGTGGGTTCAAACCACCGACCTTTCCGTTAACAGCCGAGTAACTAGCCAACTGGGCCATAGAACTACATGTACCTGTAAGGTAAAAACTGCTAGGTTTAGACAGTAACAAAAAAACGGAGGAGAAAAACCAAAAGCCGGTTGTAATGTATTTCTTGCTTTTGCAAAAATCCAAAATCGAAATATTTTATGACATATTTAAAAATTCGAAAAAGACTTCAGAAGATCTACATGGGGTCGAACCACCGATCCTTCGGTTAACAGTTGACTATACTAACCAACTGTGCCACGGAAGCCATGAACGTCAATATAGATATAAACAAGAGCCACGCGGCGCAAAACGGTAACAGCAAAAGTACTTGCCACAAGAATACTTTCGAAATTTTACTTAAAATTCTTAAAAGTTCTGTAAACGTTATTTCTTGAAATATCTTACTGGTGGAAAACAGGCATAAACGATAATAATGTTTAAAATTACTAACTCGTGTAAATAGGGTCTAATTGTAACACACCAGCAATTTAATTTATTAGAGGACAAAAGAATTATACATGCATGAGCTGTTTATAACGTACGTTTTTTTATATATAAGAGCTTATGTAGAAAAAAAAACTCGTTTCTTTCGAAAAACACATGTATGTTTGAATTATAATTTCTTGAAACCGAAAATGAATTCGAACAGATAACTTCCTTTTTTTAACTCGATTTTTGAAAATCTGATGTTCAAAGACAGAACAGATAGCTAACAAACGTAGAAAGTAACAAGAAAGTCTGATCTGTGCTTTACTGACATGAAAAATATATTTATTTTCAAGTGCCAAAGTACATTGATTCAGTACCATAAGTAACTAAAAGTCCCAGTTTTATGTAGACCTTTTTGATTAATATCCATTCCTTCATCAATTAAGTGATAAAATATCAAAGAAAACGTACTTTCTACCTTAATTAGCTCTTTTGACTCTTCTGTTTACAAAACGTTGAGAACTTCTTTTTAGTTAGAAAAGAATGATCACAGTCCAAGATAATTATAAGTTTCGTATATATATTTTCTGTTTTCACCTTAAAATATGTATATCGTCTTTAAAATCCATTTAATAGTGATCAAAGAAACTTTTGTAAATCTTTCGCTGACATGCAATGCACGGTGCTTTGGTTTCATGTAAATGCACGCACGAAATTTCAAAAAACCGCTAGGTTTGGACAGTATGAAAAAGAACAAGATGCCCTTGCAGGCATAAGGATTTCTGCAAAATCAGCTGAAGTATGAAAAAAGAAAGACTATGACATTCTTGAAATTTAAGAAAAGTTTAATCCGCAATTAAATTTCTGATCACGTACTCCCCAAAAATCTGGAAAAAACATAATTGTCACTATGCAAAACTTTATCTGAATGACATGTTCTTTATTTTGTTGGTACGAAATGATATTAAGGATTCAGTGATCAATTTAGATAAGACAATGAGTATGCACGTAAGTCATTGTATAGATTTTAATGATACGAAATACATCTATATACACACAAAATCAACATACATAACTGAAAACAGAAATTTGTGCTTTAATTTGAGTAACAATATGTCATTGCCATCTTTTTAATTTAAAAGCATGCATCAGAACTAAATTTCATGAAAAGATTATAAAAATTTATTCAGAAACTTAAAAAACAATAAATTTTTAAATACGTATACACGCCAGGGCATCATGAAAGCATAACTGACACAATACGAACCTTACATTAACTTCTAATAAACTTAATGAACAAAATAACATCGATATGCTTTCAGATATCACAGTGATTACGTATGTACGGTCAATCTTCCTAATTACGAAAAGACTTCCCAAACACAAAAAGTAAACAAAGATTAGGATTATGAAAAATATGACCTAAACTTAGCTACCAAAATTAGCAAACATATATAACTGAAAACAGAAATTTGCGTTAAAAGATGTCCAATATTTAGAATTTACAGACAATCAAGGTAAGTTTCAATTTGCTATCGTAAATAGTAAGTCCCCATTCCTAATTCAGGACATTGATAATACAGCCAAGAACTATACAAGTATATAATAGGCTAAAAAATAGCTAGAGAAACATCAAACATAATGAGATACACAGCGACAGACAGAGGGTAACAAGACATTCCTTGTATGTTGTTGGAGCTGAAGAGGAAACTGAGCTGAGCTGTATGTATCCAGAGCTTAAAAAGCACTAAGCCCACACATGAAACAAACAGTATTTTGCATCTAGAAAGGCTTATAAAAGAATCGCAGACATTTTGCAAAACATAAAAGCTGCACACACTGTTTTCACAAAACATTGAGAACTTGTTTTTAGAAAAGAATGAACGTAGTAGAATCATTGCAAGATAATTATAAATTTCTACCCTTTACTTTCGGTTTTGGAAGTGCAAATCTTCTTACTTTTGGAAATTTAAAGTTTCTTCGGTCACGCTGTGGTATACCATTATGCGAACGGCGTACAAATGTAAAGTCGAAAAATACCCGGATGATCACATGGCGGAAATAATCAAGCCAATAAACTAAGCGTTATTAAAGTTTATTAGCACCCTTTCGTAATAGTGGCGCTTTATGCACCAATGAAAATTGAGACGGCGGAAAAAATCGCTAGGTTTGGACAGTAAGATGAAAAAAAAAAAACTAAGACAAGATGCCCTACCGGGCAGAAGGATTTCTGCAAGCTTTGCTGCTGAAAATGCCACAAAAATGCAACACTAGCACACTAGTCCTGCAAAACTAAGACAGTCACATCATTCAGCTCGAGAAGCATCAGCATTAGATAAACAAAAATATTGATGCGACTGACAATGTTTGTCAAGAAAGTCAGCCTACCATAAAATAAAAAAGGGGCTTTTCTTTATGCTATCGCGGAGATCATTTATGAAGATCTGTTTTTTTGTACGAATAAGCTGAATGATTGTTACTGGATATTTGCCACCCAAGTACTCCAAAAAAGTGCATTGACACAATACGAAACTTTAATTTAACCACATTAAATATAACGAATCCTATAAAAAGATTGTGTATACTGGCGGTAACCAACATATCGTTTGGGCAGCACAAACTAATTATAAAGTTTCTATATTGATCTCCTCAGAATGAAAAATATAAATATCACAATAATAATTACTTAGAAATTAAAGCTCATATCTAATCTAAAAGTTAAAAAAAATACAACATACGTAGGGAGAAAAGAGATAAGCTGATATAGCCAGAATACATCCAAAAATTGCTACTAAATTAGTATAAAGTGCATAATATGTTGGTGATGTTGGGGAGGAGCTGAAAGGAAGCTAAGCTGAGCTTTAAAAATCCAAAAGCTTCTAAAAATTGACTTCAAACATGCATACACATACAAAATACACGAAGGTCTTTCATATTTAAAAAGCCTTGGAGCAAAAATAAAACAAGAAATACCTTTTCTTCCACACACCACATGTATTGGCACTGTTTTCATATTTTAAACTTCAAGAAAACTTCTTTCAAAAAACAGAATAACCACACTGTAATTTAATTTTGTGAACATGATAAGTTCCCAACAGTAATGCAATTCTTTATATAAAATTATAAGCTGTATTAACTTCTTTTAAAGCCATATTTCCATCAAAGAAACTTTTAGCAAACTACACACGTCCTTTCGCTGCCATTTTTAAAACGTTTTGTGGACGATCACATGGCATGGCGAAAATCAGCCAATAAACTATCGCTATTTAAGTGGAGGTGGCTAAATTAGCACCCTTTCGTAGAAATCGGGCATTATGCACCAATGTCAATTAAGACGCCTTTTTTATGAACCAATGAAATTGGAGAAACAAATATGACTAGGTGTGGACAGTAAGATGAAAACAGAAAAACACGGACGATCGTAAAGTATTTCTTGCTTACGCAGAAATCCAAAAAACAAAGACGATCGTAAAGGCTTTCTTGCTTACGCAGAAATCCAAAAACCAAAGCCGGTTGTAAGGTATTTCTTGCTTTCGCAGAAATCCAAAAACCAAAGCCGGTTGTAAGGTATTTCTTGCTTTCGCAGAAATCCAAAAATGTGGGATGACAAAATTAAAAACTTTTTATAAAAAAAAAAAAAAAAAATTATATTATTACGATATCTTCATATCTCGGTGATGTAAATTGTAACTTTACGAAATAAACCGAATCAATCAATCAAAATCTTCTGGTCCACCAGGCTTGAACATTTTATACGCTATCATAGTCATTTCTATATTTTTCTAATTAACATTTTCGAATCCCGGACAAAGCAAGAAGTTGTATGATTTTTTCGAGGCCTCATATACGACGGCGCTTCGCACCCCAACGCCCAAAGGAGAAATCATATGGCTACAAGCTGAAGTCATTATAGTATTAGTAGAATTAGATAGATTGACGGTTGATTAAAGATGGCGGATGTAACGTCCCCGCCAGCTCTTTCATAAATGAAAATGAAAGTAGTTCAATAGTTTAAGGGAGAAGAAAATGGATAAAAATTATATAGAAAAGACACTGAACATCGCTACATTCAATGTAGGAAGTATAAAATCAAAATTAAAGCAACAAAAAATTGCAAAAGACATTAGCAGGTATAACATTGACGTTTGCTGCCTACAAGAGAAACAAAAATAACTACGCATACAGACATTGACGTAAATAGATTGATTTATTTGTATGCCATCGGAGTCAATCCACTACGGAAATGGTTTTACAGTATCCAAGCACTGGAAGGAATCGATAATCAAATACTGGCAAGTGAACGACTGGATCGTTGTTCTAGAATTAGCCCTTCATAAACAGAACTTAAATATTATTAACGTGTACGCCCCCCATTCAAAACGCCGAAAAGAAGAAACTGCAGCATTATATAACACTTTGAATGAACTCTATAATAATCTGAACAATAATGGTTCATCGACAGCGATTATTTGCGGAGATTTCAATGGAAAGGTTGGAAGGAAACGCGACGATAAAGACATGTGTCTTGGCAGATTTTCACGAGGAAAAAAGAACGAAAACGGACAAAGAGTGTTAGATTTTTGTATGATGAATGATCTGCTGGTTGCTAACAGCTGTTTCCAACATCCTCGACATATTACAACATGGTCGCAACAAAAGAGAAACCACCGCACAGAAAAAATAGAAACACTATACAATCAAATTGACTATGTATTCGTACCACAATGTCGTAAGCAAACACTTACCGATGCTAGATCATATCAAGGAACCGACTGTGAAAGCGACCATCGACTTGTAGTATGCCGGAGTACAATAGAACCGTATAAGATGTTTAAACAGCAGAGAGTTACCAAGACGAAATCTTACAACACGATAAAATTAATAGAAGACACGAAAATACAAGACAAATTTCGAGAAAGAATCCATCAGAAAATAAATGAATTAGACGAAAAAACGTGGGCTAGCATAAAACCAATTATTTTAGATACAGCCGAGGAAAAACTTGGAAAAGCCAAATACAAAAAAGGTGTAGTCGAATTCAACGAAGAAATCGACATATTGTCGAACAGACGTAAAGAGCTGCGATTAAACTTAGGTAAGCTGAAAAACGAATCAAAAATCGAAAAACTGAAACAGGAAAGAAACCTTCTGAGTAAACAGATCAAAAAGAAATTGAGAATACAACATGAGAAAAGGATTGATAGACTTGTTGAAGAAGTTGAACAAGTGAAAGACGATGCTAGAATGTTCTCGGCTGTACGAGCGATGAAAACCTACAAACAGGAAAACTCATACATATATGATGACGAAAAGAAGAAAATAACCAACAAACAAGAAATTCACAACAAAGTAAAAGTTTATTTTGAGAATAAGTTTTACAAAGATGAAATTCCCGAGATAAGAAATCCGACGAACGAATACCGAATGGAGAAACCAATTACGAAAGAGGAAGTTGAGAGATGTGTAGCTAAAATGAAAAATAAGAAAGTCACTGGTTACGATGGAATTGCCGTCGAAATGATTAAATATGCAAACACAGAAAAAGAAATTGCTGACGTATTAACAGGAGCAGTTGAATCAAAAGAAGAGATAGAAATCGGGAAATCCCTGCTGACTGTGTTACAGAAACCGAACAAAGAAAAGGGCCCGTTATCAAACTTGAGACCAATAAATCTGCTAGCAGTGATAAGGAAAATTCTCTCAAAAGTTTTGCTCAACCGTATAAAACCTAAAGTCGACAAATATCTAGCTCCATCACAAAGCGCGTACAGAGAAGGCCGAAGCACAAGTGATCTGGTATGGATGCATAGATGGATATGTGCTAAAGTTCAACGATTTGAAGGATTGAAGATTTATATTACAGGAATCGACATGAGCTCAGCCTTCGATAGCATTCTAAGACAGGAGCTGATAGAAGAAGTAAGAACATTCCTAGACGAAGATGAAGTTAGAATCTGCGAAATGCTACTAAGCGAAACGACAATGATGATTAAGGACGAGTTCCTTTGTGACATCTTCAAAACAAACATAGGATCGCCACAAGGTGATGGAATTAGCGGAATATTCTTTAACATTTATTTGGAGAAAGTATTACGAAAAATAAGATCCTTACTACTTATACGATTCAATAGACCTTCGGATCACGACTATGCACCAATATCATCGTTACCAACCGAAGCCATTTACGCCGATGACTGCGATTTCATTACAGAAAATGTCGCAGTAAGAAATTTCGTTACAAAAAACACGTCAACAACTCTTGAAGAGGACAACCTAATGGTCAACAACAGTAAAACTGAAAATACAACAATTCAGAGAGCAACGAAAGAAAACGAAGCATGGAGAAACACTAACAAACTAGGAAGTCTTCTTGGTGATCAAGAAGACATAGAAAGGAGGAAATCCTTAGCCATATCAGCCATGGAAAAGATGAATAAGTTATGGGTGAGAAACAGAAAGATTAGCGTTTCGAAACGAATGAAGCTGTACAATGCTCTAGTCAAACCAGTTCTCAAATATAATTCATCAACATGGGGACTTACCCAAAACGACGCCGACACACTAGATGCCTTTCATCGACAACAGATTAGAAAAGTATGGAATTTTCGTTGGGAAGACAAGATCTCAAATAAACGTCTGTACGAAATCACCAATACCAAACCATTGTGCCACGACATCGCTGTTTCCAGATGGAAATTGTTCGGACACCTCTTAAGGATGGATCTTCAAACCCCAGCGCAAAGAAGCATGACGTATTATTTCGAAAATACAGAAAAACGTAAACAGATCAGAGGAAGACCTCGAACAACAATAGTTACAACACTAGCTAGAGACATACCGAACCTAAATGTGAAAGATTCACAGTTGATGCCGTTGAAATCGCTGAACCAAATGGGTGACTTGAACGAATTGAGATCGATGGCAAAGAACCGAAAAAAATGGATGAAAATAGTATTGTCAATTGCCGAAAATTTTCTCTTCTAAATTAAAACAGTGTTATAGAGAAGGAAAACCGCATTTCCAATTATTCTTCTAAGTTCGATAATTACAACAACAGTTTACTGAAATGCAGTATCCCAAATTCTATGACAATGTCTGAACCTCTTAGTGTAGCACATAACCTCTTAGTGTAGCACATAACTACAATGCTAAATTTCCATCTTTCATAACTTCGTTTTTCTCAGATTTAATTTTCCTTTTTCATGGAAATAGCTCCAATTGCAATACTTTCAATTTTCAGATTTTTCAGAAAGTTCAAAAGTTACACTAAGAAGGCCCAAGTCCCGTTTCTCTGGTTGAAATGAAAACCAACAAAACTAACTTTCTGAGCTAGCATAATGGGACGAATTTCACTTTATTTAATAGCTACATCTTTAGTCGATTTTTTGTTGCTTCTTTTCATAACATATCTTGAATATTTATACGAAAATAGCATATCATGATCAAGCTTAACATGATGTTGATTTTTATGTCTCACCAAAGACATCAGAACAACTACGACTCTTCTGGTCCCACCAGGCTTGAACATTTTATACGCTATCATAGTAATTTATATTTTCTAACTAACATTTTCGAATCCCGGACAAAGCAAGAAGTTGTATGATTTTTTCGCAAAAGCCTCACATACGATGGCGCTTCGCACCCCAACGCCAAAAAAGAAGAAATCATATGGCTACAAGCTGAAGTCCTTATAGTAGTATAGTAGTAGTAGTTAGTGCCAGAGCAAAAATAAAGGAAGGCGGCAAAAAACCCCCAAAAAAAACCCGACTGAGATAAAGTATCGTAACTAATGCGATTCAACAACATTATCAAAAAATTCATGATAAAATGAAGATAAAAATAACAGACATTACAAAAATGAAGATAAAAATTGCAACAAAAAGTCAGACTTTTGTTTCGAAAAATGTGAATGTCGAAACAACAGTGTTGAAACGTTTGAAAAAGACGTCTTAAATCCGTCTTAAACTAGTCGGATTTGTCCGTTCAGAAAAAGTCTTTTAAAGACGTCTTTAAAACGTTATAAAAAGACGTTTTCTAAACGGACAAATCCGACTAGTTTAAGCCGGATTTAAGACGTCTTTTTCAAACGTTTTAAAGACGTCTTCATTTTATCTGCTAAAAACGTTTTTAAAACCACTTTAAGATGTCTTTTCAGGTGCGTTTCACCTTGGGTACAGAAGACTCATAATTAGTTTTTCATGTGTTCATGTTTCAGTAATAATCATAATGACAGATATTCCCATTGATATATAAGTACATAAATGTTCCGAGAAGAGGTTAGTAATGTTTCATATTAATATTTCGTCTCTAGTAGCAATCAGCAACTCTAAAACAAGACCTTGAAAAAATAATTCTACCATCGACGAAATTTTCCATCTTCTTGCTCGAAGTTTATTTTCTTCTCCTCGATAAGTCTGTTTTTTAATAGGTAAATTTTCTTTATAAGTTACAATATATTTCGAAACATAAGCACGGAGGCCTACACCAAAAATTTTACAAAATATAAACTTTCTAACAAAATCGAAAAATAAGTTATATTATAAATAAATACAATGTTTTTTTTTTCGTTTTTTTTAATAAGTAAATCCGCATAAGTATTTGAGTAATCGAGAGTAATTCAAACTCTATTGTTTTAAGGTGTGAGTAAGGGAAAAAAACGTGTTTTTGTTTTTTAATTAATTACTTTGACAGGAATATGTTTATATCAAGTATGATACATTTTTGGAAAGCTTATTTACATCTCTAAAAGCCCATGTTAAAAATTTTAAGGTAAACTAAAAATGTAAGATTTTAGAACGAGTCAAAGAAAATGAACCTTGTTGTAAAAACGTAGCTCCATTTACAAAACGAGTTAAGTTTAACTTATGTTTTTTACACTTTTGTAATCACAAGAGATGGAGTAAAAAACGGTTTTTTCTTTTTTTACTCAAACAAATTATTTTCAGAGTTATTTTCAATTTCTCAAAAGTATCGTTTTCTGTTTTCATTTTTTTTGCTTTCAAGACTATAACTCATATTCTGTTCAAATTAAAAAGATAAAAAAAAAACCTTTTTTAGATCTACCCTTCAGCTTTTCAGTAAGCCCAATCTCACTGTCAGAGCTTTTTTAGTTTTGTAAATGAAGCATCAAACGTTAGTGGCTCTGACACGAAAAGTGAACACTGAAAAAAACAGCTTTAAAGATTTTTCTTTATTGTGTGAACTAATTAATTATTTATGAAACGGAATTTTGAAACAAAAGGATCAATACGCAACATGATCAATATGTTTTATTTTTTCATGGTCTTTAACTTACACAAATTAGCCGCTAATACAACGGTTTTGGAAAATAAACGGACTTCCCATCCACTTCCTGAAAAAATAGTTTCACCATTGGAAAATTCAGAGTTCCTTTCATCCTGATGTGCAAAAAAACTTTTTTTCAAAAAAGTCAATGATTTTTCCCTTACTCACACCTTAAGCCGGCCAATGCCTCTTTAATGCCATAGGTTCTCAATTTCTCCAACAAGATGGCGTATATAGCTTTAACCCTTCAGTTTATACTTCTTTTTACAATATTTACATATATACATTACAAGAAAACACTTATTTGAAATGGTTTCTGTCAACCAAACGTCCACCTGGGTTTGATCATAACCATCTTTGTTTTCCTTACGCTTATGGAAAGTAACAGATTACGTTCATTTGAATTCATCTTGCCATTAAAGAAGGAGTAGCCTCGAAGAACTCTCCTATGTTCTCAGAGGATGATAACGGAATTATGAGACAAGTTTATAAAGGTGAATGTTGAAATAAAACTAACAGGTAAAAGCAGAAGAACCATACAGACAATTGTTAACCTAAATAGCAATACCTAAAGAGATTACTATCATAAGGTATCCATACCCAAAATCTTTGTATAAGATTTTGAATAAATATTCGCCATTGAAAGTAAATATACGGTTCTTCTGCTTTTAAGCTTGGTTCTCACTGTGCGCTAACGTTCGGATAAGCATGGTGCGTATGACTTCTTAGCCGATAAAAAAGTCTTAGCCCACAGTTTGAACATGGAAAACTACCTGCTTATCGCGTTCTTTGCCGATCGTTAGTGCAAAAAAATATCAAATCATTTTGATTTTCAAATTTGTGTTATCGCATCGTTAGCCAAAAGATCAAAGAGGGCCTACAAAAAGTATATCAAAGATGTGTAAGACAAAAGTAAATATATAAGTTTCACCTAGAAGGATAGTTAGGAATAGATAGAAATTCTATCCTCCTAGGTTTCACAAACATCAACAAGAAAAAGTTGTAGCTAATATATTTTTCGACACGGTTGACAAATATTCTCCTAGTTCTGTCATTTTTTGAAAAATACTTCCGATCCAAGACGTCTTTTTCTTTTGCTCAAACTTACGTTTCATTCGTTATTTTCTCTCCTTCTCCTTCCTCATCGCAAAAATAATAAAAAAATAGATTCTTCCCGATTCTTCTATTCTCACTGTCGACCATTTTGGTATTTTTACCGATTAAACAGCTCAATTCTAGACATAAATTTGAAATCTTAACGCATAGTGAGAACGAGGAGGTACCTGTAGCGCATTTTCTTATCTCACTTCAAGAATCGGCTAAGAAGTCATACGCATCATGCCTATCCGATCGTTAGCACACAGTGAGAACCAAGCTTTACTGAGGATGGTATACCGAAAAGGTTCTGCTGATTTTTAAAAACTTGTTGTTATTATTTTGAGTTTTAAATTTGTATAAAATCATTTTCCCTTTTCATTCATGTTTCAGACGAAAATTTTTCTTATAAGCTCAGGGACATCGAGGCGAAATACATTCCATGAATATGATCTCCCCATGTACTCTCCTCCGTTCTTTTAATCTAAAGTAAGGATATGGGTCGTGTTACACGCACGATGAATTCCGTTTTTATTCTCTTTTTTCTTTCTTCCAAACTTGAGAAAACACCGTTAATTCTACACTGCTGGCTAAATTTATTTTTTTTGAAATTGTTCGCTTTAAATTAGCGAAGATATAATTTTGTGTATTGTCAATAAACCTTTCTTTTTAACATTACTAACACAGAAGTTCCGCATATTTTCAGGAAATTTTGTGATGAAAAAATCTTGAGCCGGATTAAATATTTTTAACTTTGAATGAATCTTCACACAACCCTCAAAAGATACTTTAAAGGAGTGTTTCTGGAAACTAATGCCTGAGGAGGAGTACAAATGATGGTGTAACCTTGTCGTCTTAATATTTCCCATCACCACATGGCCCACCGAGCAGGATTAAGGTTTAGGTTTAAGTATATTTTTGACTTTAAGGTTATTTTTTGATGTCTGCGTTTCCATGTTTGAATTAAGTTCTCGTGTATCTTTGAGAATATTTTTATGGAAGTTTGTTTTTGTTGTCTTTCAAAATGGTCGATGTAGAGAAACGAATTCGAACTAGAAAAACTTTAGTGACTTCCATTTTTCAACTTTTTGAAACACAAGTTAATAGTATTTATGAAACATCACAAACCTCTACAAAGAAGTGTGTCTGCATGACCTAGAGGCTGTGCTTAAAAAAAAGCAGAAATTTTGTTTGTTGTAAACTGAGCGTCCTTTTCATGCTTTAAATATGATCTTTTAATCTGAGTACTTATAGGGCTGCTGATGCTTTGATAAAAGATGGCGTTTGTTTTCAATCGATCTTCAAATAAAGCCACGTAGGCCATGATACAACTTCTAAATACTCTCAGCCTCTTTTCGCAGTTGCAAGGGACGGTTGTTATTGTTGCTTCTCAAATGTAAATTTTCAAAAATTCACAACAGTATACTTAATTTTCAGAATTTTTCATCAATACTTATAAAGCATTAGAATTAAAACGATGATATTAAGAGATACTTGCGGACACATGATTTTGTATGCTCTATGCAGTAGAATCCCGATAACTCGAACCCCCACGGGACCGAGAAAATAGTTCGGCTTATCGTATGTTCGAGTTATCGGGGGTATTTTATGAGAAAGTATTGGTGAAGGGGAATTCGAAATTGGTTCGAGTTATTGAAAGTTGGAGTTATCGGGGGTTCGAGTTATCGGGATTTTACTGTAATTACAGTTTATCAAGAATGTTCTTTCAACGCTTTTGCTTTTATGAACAGTGTGCCAATTTCTTCTTGTGGTGTTCATCTTTTGTTATTGTTCGATTTTTCAAATTTTTCTACGAGAATTTGTTGTAAGAAGTCAAAGTTGCTAAGGGCTGTATGTTGCTAAGGGCTGTATGTTGCTAAGGGCTGTAAATTTGAGTAAATAAACATAAAACAGATCCACTCAAATTTTTTAGATGGAAATCGCAATGTAAAACAGGCTTTAAATTTTCCTATTCCTCTACAAGAAAATGTATTACTAACTAAATCACTGCAGCATTTATTTATTTATGGTGCGTTTGACCAACTGCAAAAGATGTGACTTCGAAAACTAAAGACGCTGGGCATAACTATTCAATTAAATGCCACCTTTATGGTGGTGGTGGCGCTTAATAAGATGATTAGTTATTTTCATAAATTCTCTAAAGCGATTTGACATCACAATCACATTTTTCTTCTTTTCTCCGGAAATCGCAATGCTTGTACAGCGACGATGTAATTGGGGACCTGTTGTCTATAGAGTCCCGCGCCAGATGTCCTGCGTGCAAAGTACCTGGTATATCAATACCTGAAACCGAATGCAAAGCCAATATGTATTAAGGAACAAACATTTTCTCAGGTCATCGAGTTAAAAGTGCCTCAAATTCAGAATGACATTTTGTAGATTTTTCGAAGTTCAAAAAGTTTAAAATTTATGTTTAAAAACACTGCATGCTTCTATCATTCAAGAAATCGTAGGATTCGGTTTATCCAGACCATCACATTAATAATTCCCACTGTATAACATCGAAAGTTGAATGAACAAATTTGAGTTTCCTTCTAACTGCAATTTTGTTTGAGAGAAATAACCTTTTGTTGTTGTTTTTCAAATTCATGTTTTGAGATATTCTGTGGACTGGTTAAACCCATCGTACTGTTCAACATTGATGTGCTATGAACAAGAAATTTCTCTCATCGTTCCATTTCCAGTTTTTCCGACAATTTTTGACGTTCTTTATGTAGCTTCTCTTTTTCGTGTTTTTCCTGTCGATATTTTTCTTTATAGTTTTGGACCTATAAACGAATGCTTCAACACAAGAACGTTTGCCGGATATTTTTGGTTGGCATATGGTTCGTATCTGCGAACTGAATTCTGAATTTCGTTGTTGGTGAGCTTCTAAGAGGTCGTTCTCCTGCTTTAGGGACCTTACGAAAGTACGACGGCAACGAAGACGACGACGTACGAGATATTCATCTCCAATGAATCACAAAACAGCAGAAATTGTACACTTGTGTTAAGAAGTTTATTATAATGTTTAGGAAGTTTGTTTCTCGAACTTAGAGAGACAGAATCAGGAAGGAAGCAAAGAAAACTTATTCGAAGTACTGATATTCTCACGCCTTCGTTTTCAGTACGACTTCAAAGTATTACTTTTCACGTTGTGTGTAGAACGTGCAAACTTGATAATGATATTAGTAAAATTAAAGACATTCCCAATAGTATAGTGTGAAATAGACTTCCATTCTGAAGCAAATCTATGGAGTAAAGTGATTCTTTTGTTTGCCTCACGTCGTCGTCCACGTTGTCGTCGTAGTTTCGTAAGGTCCCTATTGTAATCTCGCTCCCACATCGTGTTCACCCTCAAAACCTGAACGAAAAGTTGTTTATCATAAAATGAAAGTTAGAAATGCAAGTAAGAAGACAGATCCTCTTTATAATTTTCAAAACTTGGGTGATGACAAAATACACGACTTATCTTCACGCTTCATTCGACATTGTTTGAGTACTACTGGCCACACTTTTGACCATGGAAATAATTTCCAAATCAAAAACAGTAGCAGTCATCTCATTGGTTGAGCTATAAGTGTTATTAGTTTCAGACACTCACCTCTTCCAACTTTTCCTTTATTGCTTCGATGCCTTCAGTTGTCATTTTCCTCCAAATTTTTGACAATAAAGTAACTATTTTCTGCTAGACTTTCAGGGAAATAACATTTTTGTCGTAGTCTCCGTGAAGGAGAGTATGTTTACATTGCATAATAAATTTAACAACATTTTAGATAATTCGAGATAACGGAAGTCATATGAATACAGTGGAATCTCTCTATCTCGACTACCCTCTATCTCGAATATCTCCCTATCTCGAACAAAAATCTCGGTCCCTTGAACAGCTAACTTGAAGAGCTAACTTTCTTTTTCTCGAACAAATTTTTCGGTCCCTTGCGAGTTCGAGATAGAGAGATTCCACTGTATTGAAGAAATATTTAAAACTATTTAAAATATTTAAAGCTTTGTTGCATGTCCACATAACGATGGAGGGCTTCGTTGCAAATTTTGAGATGAGATATAAGGTTGTGAAGTAGGTTCAAGGAAGTTTACTTGAAATTTTTTTTAAAATGATGTCAGAAAAGTGTGAGCGGAATAACAAAGGAAAAGGGTTTTTAACATTCGATGACGGAATTTCAAAAGACTGGCAAGGACTGGATGTAAAATGTTCCAATCAAACATGTTCACAAAGACACGAATTATTTTGAAGGAAAGTATTTTTAAATACCAACCACCCCAGGGCGGATGCACCCCAGGGCGGATACTACATTTATATCACTGCACGAAATTAAATGTTTTCACATTTTCTAATGCACGAAAACATTGTCTTTTCAGTTTCCAACATGATGTTTTTGATCATATTCCCAAACCAATTAATGAAAACATCATGTGTTAAAATTTACGATTTTTACGCCTAAGTTTTCTGAGTAGAATGAATGTACTGGGACATTCATTAAATCTTATCCATGAAAACTTACATATTGAAAGCTGTTCTAAACTCTTTAGTTTGATATTCAGTTCAGAAGGAAGGGGGATTTACATTTAAGGGAATTTATGAAGCAGAAAGTTTCTGTAAATTGGACCAATGGTTAAACTTTTCCCTCGAAGAATATTCCTGTTAAAGTTATTTTGCACAGAGAACTTTTCCAATTCTAACATAGAACTTCTTCTAGTAAAAAACTTACATCATATACAGACTCGTTAAAAACAAGAACGTAAAAAAAACAACAAAGACCTAAAGAAAAAACTAAACAATGCAGCACGCTACATACATAAAAAGAAACCAACGCATTGTCGAAATAGAAATAGACATACGTCATACGAGTCACATATTCAGTATGGAAACAATCTTTTGTCTATTATCAACACTCCCACTTGACGAGTATGGCGAGTCTGACAGTCATTTCACACCTAACATGATTCGAAGTTTATCAAATTTCGCTTTGGGTAAGCTTTTCGTTAAGATATCAGCAACCATCTCATCTGTGGGGCAATATTCGACTTTAATCACTTTCTCTCCAACAGCTTGTCTAACGTAATGAAATTTAATGTCGATGTGCTTTGTTCTTGAATTCGATCTTGGATTTTTGCTAAGTCCAATAGCACCTTGATTGTCTTCATACAATGTCGTTGGCGTTGTTTGTTTGAACCCAATGTCGTTCAATAATTGTCGAAGCCAAGTTGCTTCTTGTGCAGCATGACTGAGAGAAATGTACTCAGCTTCTGTAGAAGACAGTGCAATAACAGATTGACGCTGTGATCGCCATGTGATTGGAGACCCTCCAATCTGAAAGACGTATCCAGATGTCGACTTTCTGGATATCTTATCACCAGCCCAATCAGCGTCAGTGTAAGCAGACAAATTGACTTTATTTGTTTTCGATGCGACAAACTCTAAACAATAGTTCAATGTCCCTTTTATGTAACGAAACACACGTTTGATTCCTTTCCAGTGTTCTTGGCTAGGGTTAGACATAAACTGGCTTAATACTCCAACTGCATAAGATAGATCTGGTCGTGTACCGATGGAAGCATAGATGAGTGATCCAATAGCAGCTTGGTAATCCTTGAGATTGACAGGGTGATCTTCTGTGGGCATTTTTTCGAAAAGCTTGCCAGTCTCCATTGGTGTTGATACTGGCTTACACTCATCCATTCCAAAACGCTTTAGCACATTTTGTAAATAAGCTGTTTGACTGATTCGAAGAATACCTTCTTTACGATCTCGCTTAATTGACATACCAAGGATGTAGTTAATTTCACCTTGATCAACCATATCAAATTCATTCTCGAGATTCTTCTTTTCCTGGTCGAGAAGTTCAAGATCATCAGATGCTAAAATGACATCATCAACATAAATAGCAATAATCATCAAAGAGATTCTGTTATTCTCTTTGACACATTTGTAATAAATACATGGATCAGCATCACTAGCGTTATACCCATTTTCTTTCAAATAGCGATCGATTTTTAAGTTCCACAAACGAGCAGCTTGTTTCAGACCATAGATACTTTTATGAAGCTTGCAAACTTTGCTCGGATCATCGACAAAACCTTTAGGTTGTTTCATGTAGATTTCTGCATCTAGATCTCCATTTAAAAATGCAGTTTTGACATCCATTTGATGAACATCAAGATTGAGCTCATTAGCAATAGCTAAGACAGTCCTTATAGAATTATATTTGGCAACAGGAGCGAAAGTATCATCAAAATCAATGCCTTGCTTTTGGGAATATCCTTGAGCAACAAGACGAGCTTTGTGTCTGTTGATTTGACCATCTGCACCACGTTTCTCTTTGAAAACCCAGCGACTACCAACTACGTTTTTTCCTTCAGGAAGATCGACTAGATCCCAGGTGCGATTTTTGATGAGTGAATCCATCTCATCTTGAACAGCTTTACGCCATTGATCAGCTTTGCTGCAACTCATTGCTTCTTCATAGCTGGAAGGCTCATTATTACTAACAGCAATGCTAGCATTTTCAACGAAATCCCACCAATTTCCAGTAAGAACACCGAGACGATCAGGTGCTCTTCTCTCGCGTTGAATACGTTGATTGATTACGTTAGGGACTTCTCGTGGAATAGCTTGGTCAGGAGCAGCTTGGTGATCAGGTACAGGTTGATCTTCAGGTGAATGGTCAGCAATCTCATCAACATTTGAATCAAAGTAAAACTCACAAGGTTCCTCGATAATGTCTCGTTTGGTGGAGTCTCCCACTTTCGGAAATTCCTCTTCAAAAAACAGAACATCATTACTTCGAATCATTTTTCTTGATTCAGGATTAAATAACTTGTACCCTTTGCTATCACTAGGGTAACCAACGAAGATGCATGAAATAGAACGTTTATCTAATTTGTTCTTTTGGTTTTCAGACGGCACATGAACCATACCTTTGCAACCGAAAACTCGCAAGTGGTGTACGGCAGGCTTCTTTTCAAACCAGCATTCGAATGGTGTTTGATCTTTCAATTTCGATGTTGGACTGCGATTTCGAACGTAAACCGCTGTTGCAACCGCTTCAGCCCAAAACTCCAAGCCTAGGTTAGTTTGATGAAGCATTGATCTCGCTAAATCGAGGATGGTACGATTCATTCTCTCGGAAACACCATTTTGCTGTGGCGAATAAGGAATCGTAAACTCTCGTTGGATCCCTTTATCTTTACAAAACTGATTAAACTCATTTGAAGTGTATTCGCCACCATTGTCGGAGCGGAGTCTCTTAATTTTACGACCTGCAGCATTTTCCATCAAAGCAACATACTCTTTGAATTTCGACAGTGTTTCACTTTTAGCCTTCATAGTGTATAGTACGGTATATCTGGAAAAGTCATCGATGAAGGTAACAAAATATTTCGATCCTCCCACTGAATCAATACTCATAGGTCCACAGACGTCACTGTGGATCAACTCCAAAGGTTGCTCAGTTTCAGATTCTGACCTTTTTGGAAACGAATTTCGGTGTTGTTTTCCAACTGCACAGCCTTCACACTTTAGGTCACTCATCTCTTTAGGATCGATCTGCAAACCAGTAACTAATTCTTTGTCATTTAAGGATTTTAAACTTTCATAACCTAAATGACCATATCGTTGGTGCCATAAATGTAAGGATTGCGGTTTGGTTGCCTTTCCAATGCAACAAGTTTCATTAAAATCCACAGTATTGAGTTTATACAATTTGCCATGTTTATGGCCAATAACGTAATCCTTCCCATCGATATTAATACCACATGATTGTCCCTGGAACTCAACAACAGCACCCTTCTCCGTAACAGACGGCAGTGAGAAAAGTTTGTTTTGCAATTTCGGCACGTAAAGAACGTCCTTCAAAACAATATCGACTTTTTCATCTTTATTCAGCACGGTTAAATGCACTTCCCCTTTTCCATACGAATACAGACAACTATTATCTGCTAATTGAATGCACAATGGTTGATTGAACTTATGAAAGTTTTTAATGCTTTTTCTCTCATAAGTCATATGTTGAGATGCTCCAGAATCTATCCACCATTCTTCTCCATTATTCGGATTAGAGGACACGAGAGCGATTTCTGGCGACTGATCAGTCTGGTTAGACAAATTTGCTTTTTGTTTGGCATTTTCATCACGCTTTTTCTTGGTACAATCTCGGGCATAATGGTTTTTTCCTTTACAATAATGACATATAAACTCTTTCGGTTTTTTCGGATCTTTCGGATTTTTAGTGAAAAGAGCATCCTTAACTCTGTCCTTTGACGCAGGAAATTTCATCTTTTCAGCTTCATGAATTAAACGGTCACGGACATACTCCCATGTCAAATTATCTTCAGCAATGGTTTCCAATGCAGTTATTAGAAAATTAAATTCTTCAGTAAGACTACTTATCAAAATGATAACTAAATTGTGTTCAGCTATAGGATCGCCTATTGCTTCTAAATGTTCCGCAATCGTCTTGACAGAATTGATGTGTTCAACCATATCACCACCTTTCTGTAATTTTGCTGAATACAACTTTCTTCGCAGCTGTATTTTTCTCGAAAGCGTCTTCTGCTGGAAATGTTTTGCTAAGCTATCCCAAGCTTCCTTTCCAGTTTCAGCAGAACGTACATAGATTTGGAGATTAGTCGAGATTGATAAACAAACACTAGCAAGAGCAAGATTCTCTCTCTTTTTAAATTTACGTTTCTCTTCTTCATCACCAGCTTCGTTTAAAACTTCGGAACCATTCACAATCTCCCAGAGATCTCTTCCGATTAAAAACATTTTCATATTAAACTTCCACGTATGGTAGTTCTCAGCTGTAAGTTTCTCAAATTTAAAGTCAAATTCCTTATCAGCAGCCATAGCCATAATCAGCGAAAGTAATACTATACTGGATCAAGATATAACATAAACTTCGTGTTTTAAAACATGCGGTTGTCTGGGCCCATAACCTGTTAAAGTTATTTTGCACAGAGAACTTTTCCAATTCTAACATAGAACTTCTTCTAGTAAAAAACTTACATCATATACAGACTCGTTAAAAACAAGAACGTAAAAAAAACAACAAAGACCTAAAGAAAAAACTAAACAATGCAGCACGCTACATACATAAAAAGGAACCAACGCATTGTCGAAATAGAAATAGACATACGTCATACGAGTCACATATTCAGTATGGAAACAATCTTTTGTCTATTATCAACAATTCCAATAACCAATCATATAACTTTATTTCAGATCACGTAAACGAAGCAATAGTGCTGGAGACGAAATATTCTGCCTAGTGTAAACTTAACTTAACATTACGTCATTAAAGTTTTTATATTGTTTTATATACACATATAGTTGGCATTGCACACCGAATACAATCGGCGAGAACAGATATAGGTAAAAAGAAGAGATAAATCACAATTTGTTTGTATTGCCTATTTTGTTCGAATTTATTAATTAAAGATAAAACTTGTTTTTTCACTTCTGAGAAATGATTCAGTGAATTCCGAGAAATTTGAATTGTGTTTTCAGTAGATTGGGATTTTTCTAAACTTTGATGACCTTAGTGATATCAGAGGAGACTTCCAAAATAATTTGGTTTAGCACTTTCAGGGTTTTTCAAGTCCACGAGACCATTTTGAAATAAGTTTTGAGAAAAAGAAAAGAAATTGGAACAATCGATACGAACGGTTTCTTCTGAATTTAACCCTAGTCACCATAGTAACCATATAGTCACAAGTCTTGCGACTTTGTATAAACTAATATCCTTTTGCTTTTTTCCTTACTAAATTGCCACTCAGATTAGCGTTAATTTCATCTATTTGAAATCCACTAATAGAAGCCACGTGACTTTCATTGAAAAGGGAAAGTAAAAATTCCTCCATCGCATTGCATTATGGTAGTTGTAGCATGTGTTTGATATATGGGAATAGAAAGTTCGAAAGTTATGGCAAATATATTTGGAAGGAAATATAAACAAAGAACTCACTCTAAACTTGGAGTAGTCATGCTACAATACTATAAGAGAACAGACATTAAGAAAAGTGCAAACCAAGCAAAAAACTAAACTACTTGCTAACAATTTTTAGAGGTCGACAAAACTGGTCGGGGTTGAGACAAGATAGATGTTTCTTCCAAAATAAAACTTTCCCGAATATCTGTTTAAACACCATGTTGCTGTCTCGTCATCAAGATTCGCCTCGTTTTTATGTAACCTATTATTTCACCAATTACATTTATCATTAAAAGGATAGGATGCTTTTTGGCTGATGATGTTTAAACAATTTTAAAGTGTTTTGAAATACATGCTGAAAATGCTTCAAGATATTTCAAATAAATATTTCGAACAGATACTTCTAGCAGAAGTGTACCAATCCTATTTCAAATTTTATTCTTTACTTCTTAACTCAGCTAAAATGTTTCAGAAACCACTCAGCGGGCACAAAGACGTCGTAAAGACGTCATAAAGACGTCTTTTCAAGACGTCCCTAAGACGTCGTAAAATGGTCGCGAAGTGGGAATCTCAAAAGACGTCCCAATTACATCTTCATTGAGACGTCTCGATGACATCCCAACGACATCGTAACGACGTCGCAGGATTATGAAATTTACTCTTTCAAAAACTGTAATAGGCCACAGGCGGACTCGAACCTGGAACCTCTGGTGTGCCAGCCGAACTCGTAACCGTTATGCCACCGCTGCTTGTTGTCAAGACGTTTAAAAGCATTTACAATAAATCATTCTATGCAGACTGATTGCTTTTGAAAGTTTATAATTGTTTCGAAGATCGTTATTGAATCTGCACAGAGACGTCCCAAAAACGTCGTAAAATCATCCTTCACACGACCAATAAACAGAATTCGATACGAATGTAAATTCTGTATAAGCATGTTAGTGTTACTCGATTTATACCGTTTAATGATTGCAGAATGAAATTTGAAAATTTTTGTCAGGTCGCTATCTGATCGTAACAGGATCCCAATTGCGACAGCTCGTTTCAGACGTCCCAACGACTTATAATTGTTTCGAAGTTCGTTATTCAATCCGTATAAAGACGTCCCAAAAACGTCGTAAAAGGATCCCAAATGCAACGTCCCGTTTCCGACGTCCCTACGACGTCCCAAAATGATCTCAAGTTTATAATTGTTTCGAAGGTCGTTATTCAATCCGTATAAAGACGTCCCAAAAACGTCGTAAAAGGATCCCAAATGCAACGTCCCGTTTCAGACGTCCCTACGACGTCCCAAAATGATCTCAAGTTTATAATTGTTTCGAAGGTCGTTATTCAATCCGTATAAAGACGTCCCAAAAACGTCGTAAAAGGATCCCAAATGCGACGTCTCGTTTCAGACGTCCCTACGACGTCCCAAAATGATCTTAAGTTTATAATTGTTTCGAAGGTCGTTATTCAATCCGTATAAAGACGTCCTAAAAACGTCGTAAAAGGATCCCAACTGCGACGTCCCGTTTCAGACGTCCCTACGACGTCCCAAAATGATCTTAAGTTTATAATTGTTTCGAAGGTCGTTATTCAATCCGTATAAAGACGTCCTAAAAACGTCGTAAAAGGATCCAAACTGCGACGTCTCGTTTCAGACGTCCCTACGACGTCGCAAAATGATCTGGAAAGCAAACGACCATTTTACGATTAAAATGAGACGTCTCAAAGACGTCTTGTGCCCGCTGGGCAAATTTGTTTTCTCGGTTGCTTCACAAGTTTTTAAAACATGCATATTTTGTTCTTTGTATCATCATCTTCAAACGAGGAAGTCAGCAAGATAGCTCCTTTCCTTCTGGTTCCCCTTTTAGAATGACAACGGATGCCTCAATTCGAAAAGATGATGTTTAAACAAATTTAAAGTCTTTTGAAATACATGCTGAAATATGCTTTGAAATATTTCAAATAAATATCTCGAACAGCTATTTCTAGCAGAAGTGTTCCTACCAACCAGACCTATTTTAATTGTATTCTCAAAGGGCTTGATATTTTATAGATTCTGAAATATCAAGGGAATAAAACTGGTTAGGAAAACTATTTTTGTTTTCCCATAACTCACTCCATCAATAGATTAATAGATACCGTATTTCCTCTAATAAACGCCGCGGCGTATATTACAAATTCAAGGTTTTGGATGCGTCGTTTAATAGAGGAAGGCGTTCATTAGAGGGCCCGTTTAGTACAAAATGAAAAATTCGACAGAAGCAAACTTAAACAATCCTTAAAAAGGTTACAAAAGATTGTGTGAAAATCTTGTATTCATAATGCCATTAAATGAATTGAACAAAAGGTTTTTAAAAAACAACATATATTTTTTAACTAAGCTTTTCGGAGAAAATTGCTTTACACAAAAGATATGTTCACGAAAATGTCAAAAATGATCAATATCACTGTCGCTGTTCTCTTGTATGAGATGAAAACTTTTTTATAATTGTTGTTTAACCTGTTTTCTAATAAAAGCCGCTTTTCAAGATGCAGCGTTAAATAGAGGGAGGCGTTTATTAGAGGGTGGTGTTTACTACAAACGTTCGGTTATAAGTGCGGCGTTTATTAGAGGGCGGTGTTTATTAGAGGAAATACGGTAACTGAAACCCAATGTGCTGTATTGATATTTAGTCGACTCTGGATATCTCGAATACTCGATATCTCCAACTTTTTGGTATCTCGAACTTTTCTCCCGGTCCCCTGAGAGTTCGAGATATCAAGAGTCCACTGTATTGACACTGAAAAGCAAAAATTCAAATTTTCAAAATTCAATAACGTGGCAAGTATAAAAAAAAGAACAGCAAATCATAATCAGATAAATAAATAAAACTGTTTATTTGCGAGCAGACTAGATGCAAGCTTCTTAACAGTGACATCTTCAAGTGTGCAGTGTGTGTGAAATGAGCAGTCCTAATTTCAAATGAAGGTCAAAAAATAGTAATTGTCGGATATTTTTCCAGATTTTCTCGGAAACCTTGTAACGCATTGATCGATGGTTTCTGCATGCTTATCATTGTTCGATGGTTTTCTGGATGGAATTTTAGAAAAACAACTTTCAGCGGGAATTCTCGATCATTTTCTGCATTGACGTTGCAGGAGCTTCATACCCAACAGGATTTCTGCTTTTGCTTCTCTAATTACCACCATAACGTGGTAAATGTGAAAAGAAAATACTAGTAAATAAAAACGAACAAGAGGCCCTAGGCCTTAAGGTCAGCGCGAAATGTATGCTCAAAAATCTAAAGATCATAATCACTTTACAAAAGAAATGACTAGCATTCTAAAATAGTTCGATTAGTACCGAGTAAGCCCGTATTCGGTTGGAGAACAATGCAGACATATTAAAAACCTCTCGTAATAAAAAGGGGCATGTAGTATTTTCACAAAGGAGTTAAGTCTTCGAAAGAATATTAACCGAAGAAGCCCGACATTGCATACAGATTATTACCACTAAATTTATATCCGATCTACATATGTCTCATCGAGACAAAAAACACAAGAGCCGAATAACTTGTAATACGTAATGCGTATTTCTAAGGGAAGTCGCCTTAACCAAATCTCAATAAAACCCTGCGTTTCCACAACAATTAAATCCTTTTCCTTATTAGTGGGGAAGTTTTTGTGGCAGCATATAAACTACATATGACAATTCGACACGCATCAACAGAAATCATACGCGCATTACAACTACAACAACTTGATACTTTATTCGGTTTTATTTAAGCTTCAAATTTCAGTTTTACAAGTTAGACCTTCCAGCTTACGTTCTTACAGGATTACGTGTTTGGTTAATCACGCAGGTGAACTTTCGTTTCTACCAATTAACTGGTCCTCAGATGAAGTTACATGAAGATCTAATGCCAAGCAGTTGTTGATTACTAAAAATAAAAATGTAAAAGGTTATGTATAACTGTATAACGCACCAATCAATTCTAATTTATTCCATTTAACAAAATTCAGATCTTATAGAAGCATCAATTACAGGATCGTGATTTTAACTCTAATATTATGCCTGAAGGGAAATTAGTTACTGAATTTCTCTATTTCATGGTGGCAGGCGAGTGTCTAATCTTAAGATTTTATCCGGGTGTCATGCCGGGCCATTGACATCATTGGCTTTAGGATTTTTGGTTTGCAATTTTATATACTTTTTACTCTTCTGTCCAGTCGTGCCACCACAACAGAGGTTTTCAAAAATTTTGGTGGCCTGAACTGCTAAGATCAGACACTGCAGGTGAGTCAATGTTAGTCAATAAAACTCAGTAAAATAAATTTATCATTCCGAAAAAGGTAAAATTTAGTTCATGAAAATTCATATAAATTTTTCTTGGAAAAAATTTGTATTGAATTTTGTCTGATCTTCAAATATTTTTCATAATGGCACAAAAATGTAGAAAATGACGACTAAATGTGCTTTTGATATTTGTCAATTCGGAACACAAATCAAACCCAACTGTTGTAAACTGACTGCACAACCCATCCTGTCAATCAAACTAAAAGCCACTTCTGCCAATGAGTATGGATGTAGCTCATTGATCGGAATCTTTTTGAATTCAGAATTGGGAAAATTGCTCGTCATCATTGGTAATCAGGCATCATTGCTGCCTGAATGAATTAATCCAATTTACCAACAAAGGACCAACAGTTAAAGTATCTCTGGTAGCAAGTTCACTACACACACTTACCTTAAGGGAAGAAATTGTTTGCGGAAGAAATTGTTTGCGGAAGAAATTTTTGCGGATGACGACTTCAAAAGAAATTCTGCGGAATTAATTTTTGCGGATGCAAGAAATTTAATAAAATCGAAAGTAAGGAAACACCTTATTCAGTGCTTGGGTACAAACTTTATACATACTTTAGTTGCAATGGAAAGAGCAGATTTATGGAATACCATCTATTTTTCATCAGTTATAATATCAAAAAAGAATACTTAACTGTAACAAACAGATGTGGCTGGGTCTTATCTTTGTTCAGAGGAGGTTCAGAATATTACTCAGTCTAGGTCTACTTCCCATCCATAAAGGAAAAGTGCAAATAACAATAAAAACTGTGATACCTCCACCGACATCGTTTCTCAAAGTAAAAGCAACAGAGCGCAAGTGCAGATGCTGCTTGTATTGTTATTGACGAAGAGTAATAAATGGGTCCTTAGATGTTCAATGACCTTTTTTCCGAGTAATCTTTTTGCGGATGAAAAATTTCGAAAATTTTGCGGAATTTATTTTTGCGGATTTGAGCGAAAATAAATTCCGCAAAAAAAAGTTCTGCACAAATTT